>CM056829.1:1515000-1617500 GCA_029853015.1 Chelidonichthys spinosus | reverse complement strand
CATAACTTATCACTAATTATCGGACACGTGATGCATGCATTGCAGAATGCACAGATTCTGTGCAACTTCAAATGATCAACTCTGTCTTCACATTGGATGCTGGACTAACGCTCCGGTAGCATGTAGGCCTCAGAAGGATAATCTGCTTAGAGACGCTTCTACGTGACGTCCAACGTGCGGATATACGCAGAAAATGTATGTTTGGTTTGGAGAATAGAATCCGTGCGTTTCAGCGTAGAGGGGGTGTGTGTTCGGGGTCTGGACGTGTGTGCAGGTCTCAAGCCTTTTTTTATTAGCACAAGTCTGTCGTAGCATCGGTTAGCCTGGCCGTGCACCTGCCGAGGTGGAACCTGCTGCTGCTGTTCGTGGTCGTTTCAGCTGCTTCAGCATTTCTATCGTTAAACGCGTTTTATCTGAGCCGGACTCTGGTCCTCCCCGGCTGCATGCATGACGCGCTGCAGAAAGTCAGGCCCGTGGTTTCAAGGACATTTGGGGCTGATGAGGATTTGGTTTTAATGGGGGGGAGGGGGGGGGCGCTTGGGCCCCGGGCCATGACGTCATTGTGCACCCATGTAATCCTCTTGCGCTGAAGCCCAATCAGCGGAGACTCGCAATTGTCTGGGATGGGAAGAGAGGGGCGCTCTAATCCGGGAGACAGTGGATCACACAGCCCGAAACAGAGAGAGAGAGAGAGAGAGAGAGAGAGAGAGAGAGAGAGAGAGAGAGAGAGAGAGGGAGAGAGAGGGAGAGAGAGGGAGGGAGGGAGAGAGGGGGGAGAGAGAGAGAGAGGGGTGTGCATCCAGCGCTGGATTGTGCCTGAAATGGGTCAGATTAAAAAAAGACACCAAGCGACTGACTCCTGGTGGAGGAGAGGACCTTTCTGAAGACGGAGAAGCCATTTCCCCCCCTCCTCCTCCTCCTCCTCTTCCTCCTCCTCCTCCTCCTCCTAAGCGCGAGAAAACGAGCCTCGCGACTGAACGAGCTTTCGGTGGAGCTGCAGCGCGTAAAGAAGAGCAGCACATTTACAGTATAGCCTCGCGGAAAGAAAGAGTAGCCATGTGTTAAGTGTGAGAGGAGGAGGAGGAGGAGGAGGAGGAGGAGGAGGAGGCACCGCGCGGTTTGTCCGAGGGCGTTCTGATCGTGGACACGTCGGGGAAGCTGCATCCAAGACAAATGGAGAATACAGCGACTCTTCGCAGTTGGGATGTATGACGCCAAGACTTTTTCTTTCTTTGTGCTTCGGTACATTGAGCGGTGTGTGTCTGCGCGTGCATGTGCGTGTGTGTGTGTGTGTGTGTGCGTGGAGGAAGGACAAAAGCGGGAGCCTGTGTCGCCTCAGCTGTCATTCTGCGCGAGGCAGGGTTACCCTGCCGCGAGATGCGGGAAAGACGCACGAGCGCAGATTTAGCGCGTAGAAGTGTTTCGTGAATGCTAACAAGTAGCTTTTTGTTCAGGTGCTTCACGTCCTCTGGCGGGGGGCTGATGGGGGGGGGGGGTGTTAAGCGCCGAGCTGTGGCGCAGTGATATCAATATTTCTGGGGGGGGGGGGGATGTGGGCGCGCGCGTTATTGCTGCTGTAGGCTATAAATCGGCTTTGAGTGTCTACATGCGCGCGTGTGATTTCGTGTTGCAAAATCGGCTTTAGATTTGAGTGTGCGCGCGCATGTGTGTGAGAGAGAGAGCGAGCGAGCGAGCGAGAGAGAGAGAGAGAGCGCGCGCACCAAAGCGGGAGCTGTGCTTAAAAACCACGCAGTCTCGTGCGCTGCTTTGGCGGCAGATGCTGGAGGTTCTTTTTTGGAGCGCGTGGAGCTGGGCTCGAGCTCCGCGCGCCGTCGGCGGGGCTGAGGAGGCGACGCGTCCACGAGGGTTGTCACTCTGCGTGTTCACAGCGGACCTTGATTTAATGTCCATACAATTAAGGCACGCGGTGAATGCCAAGAGAGGAATCTCCACAGCGGCTCCCGCGTCTCCTCCTCACGGTAACGGAGCCGGGCCCCGGCTAGCAGCGGGATGAAGCTGTACCTGTCACTCAGCTGCGCGTGAGTGCGCGTGTGCACGCGCAAGTATGCATATATGTGTGTGTTGCTTTTGACTGGGTGGGCGCAATGCGTAGTTTGATCGGCTGTTGAGATGAGACATCGCGAATTCAAGTCAGAAATACTGTTATTTTAACATATATATATCTATATAATTATATATATATTTGGCTTGATTTATTCTCCCAAAAAAGGGACATTTAAAAACGCCTCGCGCAGAATACGACGCAGGTTTACGCGAACAATTGGACTGTCGCCAAGTGGAGGTCAACGGCCTTCCTCTGGATTTACGGAGACATCCCTTGGGATTTATTTACATTTATGCTTCTCTTTACTTGCATCTTCTATTGCACATGTTTTATTATAATACATATATATTAAATATTTGTAGAAAAGGCTGGTTTTATTTTTCAGGAGACGGATTTCATCGCTTCAGAGAAAAACATCAGTTTGTCAGGTGAATTTATTTAAAAGTGACCTCAATATAAAATGTAGAAAAAGAAAATTGAACGGCGCGTGTCTCGATGATGGAAACACCCTCCGCATCAAGTCTTCACAGGAGCCCTGTGCGGGACTCTGTAGTCCTCTACAGTCCTGGGACCGGATGTAATATCTGACATTAAACCTCTCAACTATAAGACATTATTTAATCAAAAAATAAACAGAAGTAGGCCAGCAGCTCCGGCGCTGTGTGGCTCAAACCTCAGGCCTTCAACGCGACGCTGGCTGCAGTCTTTAGTCCGATGGAGTCCGCGTTTAAGAGACTCAGCGCCACCTACAGGCGGAACACTGTCAACGCACGTTGGAAGCTGTAGCCGAGTGAAAGACGTGGGACTTAATGTTACACTAAATAAAAAATTAAAATTAAAAATAGTTGCACAGGCTTCCATTGAAGTTGGCTAAAGCAGAAGTCTCTAAATGTAACTGAGTGATGTGGTTTCAGGGACAAAACTCAACGCATGTTTTTAAGCATAAATCACATTTAGTGTGAAACAATTGGGATCAAATTAACTGCTAATTGGTGAATGTCTTAATTTCACATGGATTATAGGTTAAATATTGGCATCTTTCCTGTGACTTGATCTCGCCTTAACACGCTTGAATTGCACAGAGCCTTTATATTAGCAGCTAAATCTGGTACAAAGCATTTTTTATTGTATGGTCCTATTTAATAAACTAATCATGTTAACAGAAATAACCCTAAATGCATGTCTCAACCCAGAATTTGATACGAACACCGTTGCAGGGTCTTTACAGCGTTGGCTGCAGCCTGATCGCAGAGAGCCTGAATGTGGGATTTGGTTTTTGCCTGTTCTTCGGTCTCAGACTAATGTGTGCTTTTGTAATGATGTGACAACAAATAAAGCCTGAGCTGCACTGATTTTTCTGCCTGTGATTCTCTTGTGATTATTTGACGTGGCGACGCAGTATTTCTGCAGACCCACGTCTGACTTCAGATTTTCACCAAAGGAAAATTGAGGAAGGTTCTGCAGCAGAATGCCGTCTAATATGTCGTAGACGTAAAGAATGTTTTGTGTATGATCACTTACAGCGTTTTTACTCCAGAGACGAGTTCTTTACTTCCAACCAGCAGTTTCCCCCCAAAATCAGGAGATCAGCACCACGGAGAGCTCCGGTCAGGGAGAGAGCATTCAGCATCGTCTGTAAAACAGAAGGCGTTCGGGGGCATTTCAGGCTAAAGAACTGGATTATCCATTTGTTTTTGGCAAATATGAACATGGGAGCCTTTAAATTAGACACTTCTATATGACAGATACGTCATCAAATACATTTTAAATACTGTACTTCATCCCAGGCAGCAGCACTCTGATCATGTTGTGGACCGCAGGGACCTGTAAAACAGAGGCTCTGCTTTCATTAGGAAAGTTAATAACATGATGGTGTGAGAGACAGAAAAACAAAGAGAAAACAAAGAATTGACATTTAAACAGTGGGGCTGCCCTTCAGAGCTTCCTGTCCTTGCATGAGGTCACTGCATGCGACCGGTTCACCCCCCAACAGAGAATTCACCACATCGAGACAAGTCGTTTCTGAATGGACAGTTTTATTAAGGCTTGATCTCTTCTACGAAGAAAAATCAAGATAGATCTTTTGAACACGTTATGCCCACTACAACTCTGGTCTATAAGATAATCAATGTTAATTTCATATTGCATGTCATTAATCCTTTTGTAGCGTCGACATACTTTTCATGGCTAAAACCCCCCAGACAGCCCTCTATTGCAACAAACGGTTACCATTGACGTGCATTAAACCCCCCAGGACTACGATCCCAACCAGTTCATGCTTCCTGAGGCAGAGACGGCTGCGACTCAAGTCTTCGGCGGCATCGTTGAGCTTCACCCCCCCACCCCACCCTGGTTGGGAGAGTGGAGGCGGTGAAGGCAGACGTGTGAAGGCCGTTCACCGTATTGCTTGGATCAATCCTAGCTATTGATTAGTGCAGGTGGAAAAGGAGAGGCGAGGGAGAAGAAAGGATCCCGTTAGATTCTCTAGATGACAAAATAATAAAAAAACATCTGGTGAAGCACACTCAGGCCAGAGTGACCTCAGCAAATATGCAGAAGTTCTGCCGTCTCAACGCAACAACGGGGGTTAAGTCCTGACAGAAAATAGATCACATACACCGTCCGAAATAATCTGAAAAAAGGAAAGAACAAAACAACTTAACGTGAATGAGTTCAGGCCACAATATCAACAAATATTTCAAAACAAAGGGGAAATATGGAAATCGGGGTTGTGAATGTTTCCATCAGGTTACCAACAGATTTCAAGATTTCTTGTACAGATTAACAAACAGATCCCTCAGCATGAAAGAGACAGCCGTGTCCGTTAGCAGCATCTCTCCCATACTGACCTGGGATCTGCTGACGGACAAAGAAACCGCATTCTGTGTTTGAATGCTCTGAAATTATTTAATTTGGGGGTTAAACATAGATATAGACGTTCTATATTGCTTGCCATGCACGGACACACACACACACACACACACACACACACACACACATCCATTAGTGATTTCTTATTTTCTTCTCTTCTCCATTGACATACCTGAAAGGACTTTACTGTATCATAATCAATGGTTTCAGTCTAGAACAAACTTTCTCCTTTTTTTTTTTGCAACAACCAAAAAACACACAGAAACCACATTTCATTCTTTTCTTCTTCTTTTTTTTTTCTTACTCGATAGTAAATCAGTTACATTAATTTTTAGGTTATACATTTTTAGGCTTTCTCCATGAATATATAGGCTCCTACGTTAAAGCTTAGCATTACGACCAACATGATAGACTTAGCAAAAACCAAATTCGAGGAAAACAAAAAAAGGGATTAAGACAGAATGATGGTGAATGGACAAATATGTGACCCCCCCCCCCCCCCATTTAGTGGAGAAAATAAACAAACAAATGCAGAAGCGACAATTCATTCAACGTAGCAGTTACATCATTACATAATTCTGATTATAAAACAATTTAAAATGGTGGATGCAACAATTCTCTCGACTGGGTTGCGACACACAAGCAGAACCTCCCGGTGAAACGTACAAAAGACCCCTTGAAGACAAACATCAACGAAAGAAAGCAGAGCAGAGGGGTGTGAGGGATGTCAATAGTACAATTTTTGACTTAAATGGTGAGAGTTCTGGTTGTGGAGGACACATCCATTATTTCGTTTTTCCCAGAGGCCTTTGCAACTCCTCCTCAGAAATGTCTCGAGTCCCGTGTGACTTCACACTATCCCTGATTTCTCCAGCAGTGTCACTGTTTGAGCAGTTCTTTTTTTGAGAAGTCATCAATAATTAGAAAAAAAAAAAAAAAACACATTAAGGCTCCAGAAAAACAGGTTTCTGAAATGAAAATTGTCAGTAGTAAGCCAAAAAATAGAGATTTTGTCAATCTGAATGAAAAATAGATAAAACATTGAAGTTTTATTATCGCGGCTCCAAGTCCGAACGTTGCCTGTTGGGATCCTCCAACCCGGTTGGCACAGTTAAACCTCTGAAGCATGGCAATGTCGCCCCCAAATGGACAAACAGGGGCAGGACACATCCGTTCCTGATTGTACTGAAATATAAAGTGGCAGATTTTTTTTTTTTTTCCTCAATGGTGCAGTCAAACCCTGATTCAATTGGAAAGGAGGTGGGGATGGGCGCAGGAGAGAGAAAACCAGTCTGGTGAGAGAAAAGTACGAGATGGGAAGAAAAAAACCTTAATTAAAGAGTGCGTGGTGGCTAGGTAATACATAAATCAGCTTGTTATCCCTGCACAAGAAGTGGGTGGTACATGGGGGGGCAAAAAAAAAAAAAAAGCACAAGTCTCGACAATGGCAGATTCACCAGGATTAAATAGAAAAAAAAATATGAAGGACTTTTGTTGCATTTTCATAATCTTCTGTCTCTTAAATCACAAGTCCTAGTGTGTAACTGTTGATCAAGCCAAGGATAAAAGTCTTCTATTGTTTACTCCTGTTTTGGCGCTCCTGTTTGGGAAAAGAACAACAACATTAGACATTCAAACAGTACGGAATATTACATTATCCAAAGTTTCAACAACACAATATTAATATTTCCCTTTAATATGAGGGGTGATATAAAAAATATTCTAGTACAAATATTCAGTGTTCCAGGGTGACTGCGTGGTGTTTTTGCAATTTCTCTTTTTTTGCAAATGAGTAAGTTATTTTTTAATGCAAAACTTTAAAAATATGCACAATAATGTGTGAAGGGAAAGAAACATATTTTACCTGATCCAACCGAGAGCGGTTTGGTATCGGAGACGGTTCAAAAGTCTGTCAAAAGGAGCAAATAAGAGAAAATTAATCTTTATAGATGCAGGATTACAGAATAGAAAAGTAAAAAAAAAAATCATGCAGAAAAAAATGAGAAACACTGATATTGTAATAAATGGTGCCAGATGTGTATTTTTGGTTATTATTTAAAAAGGTAACACAGTGAGATTACTGTGCCCACCTTGCGCACCTCCTCCTCTTCCTCCTGCCTCTTCTCATAATGGGAGAAGTCATCAAAGATGGAGGTGGTGTGTTTGTAGGTGGCGATGATCTTCAGCACCTGCTTGGCCTTCTCCAGAGGAACTTCCTGGGTGTCACGCGAGTTGGTCACCGGCTTGTTGTCGTTGTTCTCCAGGCGGATGTGGCGCAGCTGGCTGTTAGGCACGTCCTTGACAAACAACCAGTCCACGTCGAACTTGCCCTTCCACTTGTCCTGGGCCCAAACGCCGGCACTGGTGCCATAGTCCACCGGCGAACGCATCTCCGCCACGCCGCAGAAGTGGCCGCTGCCGTTGACGCTGAACAGAAGGTACACGGGGCCTTTGGCATTCATGGCCCGGAAGGCTGAGTCCAGCCGCTTGTTGCCGTGCTCCGTGCTGCACCAGATGGAGTACTTGATGGAGCGGTGGATATCGTCCTCAGAGTAGCTCTTAATGATGAAAACGCGTCCGTTCTTCAGGTTCCACTCAAAGTCCTTGGGGTTGTAGCTATGGGAGGCACGCAGCTTGTCCAGCACCGGGTGGGACTCCACACCAGGTCCCTGGCTGGCAGACGTTGGAGGGCCACAGTTCCCGCCAACAACCATGCCCATCATACCGCTGCCGTCATGGCCGGGGCCGCCCTGCCCGTAGCCTTGGTTGCGGTTGCGTGGGGCAACCCAACGGGTCTGGGGTTGTGGGGGCTGGGTGTGGTTTTGGTAGGGCTGAGGTGGTGGCTGATGGTGCTGCTGATGGTGCTGATGCTGGTGATGGTGGGTCTGTAAGGCCATGGGCTGCATCTGGGGCTGCACCAAAGACTGGGGAGGTGGCCCCCCATGCATGGGTCCTTGCTGCATGGGGGGTTGAGGTTGCATGCCGTGAGGCATGCCGAGAGGCTGCTGCTGCTGCTGCAGAGGAGCTGTGGCTACTTTAGTCACCGGGCCCTTGTCCCAGGTCCCGATGTTCATGTTGTGTTTGATGGGCGGCGGGGGAAGCGCTCCCCCTGGGTTGGGCATCCCCGGCTTCACCTTCGATTTCAGCTGTTGTTGCTTGGCGGGCTTGCTGGCGATGGCTGCCCAGGAGGTGGGTTTGGGCGGCGGCATTCCGATAGGCGTGGCTCCGTTCCCGGCGGCTGCCACCACGGGTCCACCGATCACAGATCCCACGGCCTTGACTCCTGAACCCTGGCCAGTGACGTCCCCTCCGATCTTCAAGCCGACCATCCCTTGCTCCAGGCTGTTCATGCCGGGGGCTTTGTTGAGGGTGTCACTGTGAAAGCCCGTCTGGCCTTCAGGCACCAGGGTGCCCCCCAGGGAGCTCGGCGGGTAGCTGTAGCTGCCACCGTACGCTGAACTTTGAGTCTGCTGGCCCTGGGAGCCACTCGTGCCCCAAGCAGAGAAGGCGGGGTTTTCTGGGAAAAAGTTAAACCTGTGGGGGTAGATGCTGCTTCCCAGACCCCCCGGCTGGCCGAACACCGTGTCCGGCATGAAGTGATGGTCTCCATTACTCAAGGCTCCATAGGGGGTGAGGTATGGAATAGGGGGGTCCCCACCTGTGGACCAGGGAGCCTCACTTAGGGGATATGGAAATCCAATGGAGGGGGCGTAGTAGCTGGACAGGTAGGGGTCGGTGATGGACTGGTAGCTGTTGTTCTGAATGAATGGAGGTCAGCAGAGCCACAGCGTTAGCAGGCGACTAACTTAGTCTCATGAAATCACATCATTTACATACAATCCTCATAGCCCTATTCTATATGCATTACCTATTTTAAATAACATTTTACTGAAGATGAGGGACTAACTATTCTGCTGTAACAATGTTATGCATAGTTAGAGTTCTTCTAACTACACTTCTTTTGACAAATGTACTTATTGTAAGTCGCTTTGGACAAAAGCGTCTGCTAAATGACCTAAATGTAAATGTTTTTGTTTTGCATGAGTTCAGTGGTGGCTGCACTCATGTAATGGGAACATTTCTAATAACTGCATTGGCGTTTAGCCTTAAAAAAAGAAAACTGCAGTTAAAAAACTGTTAATATTAATGTTGATATCATTTTAATAAATGATGGTGTTTCCATTAAGATAGCTGGCCATCATTTATGTATTCACAGGATCTGAGGCAGTTTGAAACTTGTTCACACTCATAGCAAATATTGATGAATCTCAGATTTGTGGGTAAAACATTCATAAACAAGGTTGAAGTACAGACCGAGGTCCATTGACGTTACCTGAGTTGATTGACTAGTGAGGTACGGCTCAAAGTCATTGTCATGATGCGTCTCCTTCTGATGCAGCGAACCATTTTGCACTGCAAAGCAACAAAAATCACATTAATGTACATTTAACACACGTGTTGGTTTTTTGAAGACATACTGTAGATAGCAAGAGTTGTTCTTAGTTATCAAGGTGTGTTGAGTTTGAAATAATATGATTTAAGCATTTAATCATTTAAGCTGACTTAATTTGCTCAGCCAAACCCATACCGGTAAAAATATTCATCCATCAAATGGTTTAATTAAATCACAAGTGTAGAATTAAAATATGTCCAACCCTCTGGTATACGCATGTTTTATAATTATTAAAATAACAATTAAAATCACTGATTCATGTCAGGACCAGCCTTTCCTGCAGGTGAATCAGCCTGTGGCTCGCTGCCAGCTAAGGCCTGCAGGTGAAGCGTGAGTCAACCTGTCACTCCACCTCCTCCCCCAACTGAGGTCAATCAAAGCTGACTCCAACATCATTAAAAACTACAATTACAAGGCCGTTACAACACCTCCGCCACCAGCAAATCATTGTTTACACACGGAGTTAGAGGCGGCATTCAGGGAAAAAAACTAAACGGTTTTGATTTACATTTAGACCTTTAAACCTCGGGATTAAAGGTGACGAGGATGCTGTGCTCAGCTTGAAGGGACTAAAGGATAAAAAAACATCCACGGGAGATTCTCAAACTGCTCAAAAACTGTCTGCTGTGTTTGTTTGAAACCGGCATGTTTTGGGGGAAATGAGACGAATGGATTCTGCCTTTCCTTTTCAAACGGTTTGTACACATTACGTCCGTGGTGTCAGGAGAACTCCTCTTCTCTGGTTCACTTATGTTGACGAATGTAGAAGCAGGAGGTGGATTATCTAATGTGCACAAAGCGTGGTTCACACCCTGACAGGGTAGGGATTGAGACAGGGCCGGTGCATTTTACTAATGTGATTGGAACATTCTGAGAAGTAACGGTCGTACGTTTTATTTTGGGCCTTTTTTAACAATTATTCCAAATACATGGGACGATATGAAAGTATCCCGTCACAATATTGTCCTGACAAATATCAAAATGAAATCTCTTAAAATGGCACGCAAACATATTTGCATCACTTTAGATTTTATTAAAAAAAAAATCTTAAATACATTTAAATAAATAAAGGATAAATACATTTCCAAATGTATGTTTTGCATCCTGTATTTTTGGGGGAGAATCAGGCTGTATTTTCCACTTACCATGATAGCGAGCTTGACAGTTTTTTCATGCCAATTGTTCTCAATTATCAATATTATTATTATTATAGCAAATTAAATTCCTACCAGATATCAATGTGACGACAATCTCCCATTTTTTTGTGTGTGAAATAGAAAATCAACCAATCGGTCAAGGCTGCGCCAGTTGAACGTGTCACACTCAAGCGTTAGAAAACTGCAGCAACGGACGGCATCAATATTGAGCAGGGGGAAAGTGAGCATGAGCATCATGGATACTAACAGCACACAAGTCAGCTGCACTTTAATCAACGTGACTCGCGGTTTGTCCGGCGTTCCCATCGAAGTCAAATGTCAGATTCTCTGCCCGTTTCCTGATTTTCACCGACTCCAAAGCTGAATGCCATGGGCTATCAGAAAAATGGAAAAAGGGCCGCCTTCGTGTTGAACAGATGAAATAAAACAGCCACAGTATTTTGAGCTTTAAGTACAAAACTATGTTTTGGCTGCTTGAACAGTGCACATGAATTGTGTTATTTGTTGTTGACGAGTCGTAAATCATAGTTGAAAAGACAAGTAACCATAACAACCACTCTACAGAATAGGGGGGAAACTCATGAAATAACCCGGTAAAGACAAATACAGCGTGGGAAATTTTACATAAATTCCAACTCAAATTTAAACATGCTACACAGAAAATACCCCCGATATTCCCCGAGGTGACCCAAAAAATGATCAAATCCCCTGACTTTCCCGGCCTGGAAAATACTTTTTTTTTAATTCCTGACCCATGGGAACCCTGTATGTCTTTTCCCAGTCTGTCAATTATTAAAACCCTCCTGACCCCAACATTGTTTGTGTCACACTAACTTCTGCAGAGCACAATTCACATCACAGTTCAGGCAATGAGTTTTTCCCGCTCCAGTGATGGTAAGTATTTTAATTTAATCATCCCCCCAAAAAAATATTTTAATTTGAACCTTTTTGTGCCAAGAGACAATGTATGTTTGCAAGACATGGACTTGAAAGGAGCGTCTATATGTAAAGGCAGCTTTAAGAAGAAAGGCTGCCTCTTATGTAATGTTGATTTAGTAAGACTGGGTAAAAAAAACCCAGACCAGATACCAGATCCCCACAAAAACATATTCAATATGTTCTGTGTGATGCTCACAGCTCACCTTTAGATGCTTGTCCCTTTGATCTCTGCATCCATGTGGGATCATGAAGACAGAGAGAGAGAGAGAGAGAGAGAGAGAGAGAGAGAGAGAGAGAGAGAGAGAGAGAGAGAGAGAGACAGAGACAGAGATTTTAAGTACATTTGGGATTTCACACACAGGCTAATATTAGCAACGTATAGCTCAGAATCATTCAGGCTACTTCCTCAAGATACGTAATGCAAACAATCACAAATAAAACACGTAACTAACGTTTCCCTACGGCGAAACCTGCGCTTAAAAAAATAAAAGTCGCGTATTTGCCGCTAGTTAATTAACGCACAACTTGGCTAGCTAACGTCACTAGCAACCACCACCTCCACCTCTTTAAAACGGCTTAATAAACGCCAACAGCGTGATGGCAGCTCATCACTTAAAGTTCCTCCTAATAGCACAAGTACATATATAAGCATCCCCCAAAACAAACAAATGCTGGCGTTTGTGCAACATTTTTTATTTTTACTGGAAAAGTGCCCAGAATAAGTTAGCTCGAATCTGTGCTCAAGTTTAACGTTAGCTTCTCTCTCGTTAGCGTTAAATGCGGCTACACTGGCTGCTAAACACATCTTTAAAAACACACATTTCACAGCGATATAACGTAAAACAAAGTGACATGTCTAGTCCTTCTTCTTAAATGTACGTTAAAAGCCGTTTGACGGAATGTAGCCGACTTGCTATCTTACCGGCTAACGTTAGCGTGCTAGCTAAACTAAGCTACACATCCGAAGAATAGCCATAGCCCTCCCAATACAAGAAAAAAAAAAAAAAAAACAGAAGATTAGCTAGCTTGCAAAGCTCTCTACGTTGCGAGGCACATCCTACCTGAGGGTCAATGCTTGTGGCAGACATAATTCATGAAGCAAGTCCCTGGATTCTCACAGAGCCTTAGCTTGTGACTGGATTTCAAGCCCCCGTGATTTGGAGGCTAGTTGCAGTTAGCTGTACTGTGGCTAGCTTGCGCCGCTTAGCGTGTGGGCTAGCAGTTGTAGCGCAGGCTCAGCTGGTATATGTATATATATATATAAATATATATTTTTTCTTCCGCTGTGTGCACGTATCCACAACTTGCACAGTTCCCCCTCTCAAGAGTCGCCTCTCGGATTACTGTGTCCGAAAAAGCAGCCGGGTCCAGGTAACAGGTTTTGTTGTTATTTTTTTCTAAGTTAACGTTATGTTGTCGCCGGGTTGGAGCCTTTAAGGAGCCTGGATGTTTTCTGCCCTCGGCCGCCTTTTACTTTGTCTTTATTATTCCGGAGAGAGGGAGAGAGAGAGCGCTCCTCGGTTACGCTAAAGCCCCAGTATCACACTTCCCCAATGGCTGCTGCTCTCCATCCGGGCTTTGAGCCGCCGCTTGCAGTTCACGTCGTTGGCCGCTAGGCGGCCAAAAACTTTTTGAAGCACACATCCTTCTTTCTCTGTTCCATCTATAGAAGCATCTATTATAAATAATATAACAATGAAACTGACAGATATCCGGGTACTTCGTGTTTTTTTTTTAAAAAAGAAGAAGAAAAAGAGCACTTCCATGTTCTTACATATAGCACTTTGATCACATCACTGTTGTTCTTAAGGTATACTTGCTGAACAGCTACTACTTCACTCAGACAAGGACCTAACACTTATTTCTAGTTTTTCACTCATACTTTATTGGCAATGATATGTTGTGGTTTCTTTCTTTCCACAAATGTACTTATTGTAAGTTGATTTGGACAAAAGCGTCTGCTAAATCCCCTAAATGTAAATGTAAATGTACGTTTCTTTGGTGCTATTTTCTTGCAATCCGCGGGTTGTAAACAGCACCATGGGGGGCTATCAGCAGACTGCTGGTTGGCTGCAGGGTCCCTTAGAATCTAGATCTGATACAGTTTAGCTCATGTGAGACTTATTGGTATGTAAAAATAGATCACAAAAAACAAAAACCCGCAGTAAACAAGTATTGCAATGATAGAGGTTTTCATTCCAATCCATGGGAGTCTGACCCATTGGAAATTCCCACCCACTTATAAAAATCATTACTTACAACTAAGTGTTGTTGGTAACACTCTACAATAAAAAGAATAAAAAATAAAATAAATATGTGTGGACAGTGAAAATATTTCACTTTACATGTTCTCATCGTCAACATAAATCCATATAAAATGTGTGAAAAGGAGGAAAAATAATAATTTCTCAGATCAACTGACCGAGGAGGACGTTGTTGTTTTGGGACTTTTTGACCGCATCCTTTACCTGAGGGGAATTACCCACAAATCATAGCGGTTTTGACGTTAAACACAGGGTTTCCAGCCCTGAGAAATGAAATAAAAAGGGAACCACACATGGTAATGGAACAACATTTTGAGTGTTTTTTTGTTTCAAATAAAGTATCTTTTATTGGAGTCTCTACCGTTCGTTTCCAGGGATAAACTAAATTCTGTCAAAGGTCAAGCAATCTGTTTATAGCTGAATTAATTCAGGGTTTATCAGCTCATACTGACAGTTTAAAGAACAGATCATTTCCCATCTTTCCTGTCTGTTGTTTTGACTCAATTTCAAACGTTAACACCCTGATTAGCAAAACGTATTAAAATCAACTGACCAGACACAGAACCTTTGAGTACTGCCAACACCAACAGGATCTACAGTAAAACAAAATAAATGCTTGTAAAACCATGAAAGGTCAAGTTCTAGTATTATTAATAACCCTTCCACATCCCATGTGGTTGCCATAGTATTCTACTGAAATGCTTTACATGGCTTTTCCCTAAGAGGCGGAGCCACGTGGCGTGTTCAGCCTTTCATTCATTCAAGGATCAATGAGCATACGTTCTGGCATTCAGTGGCTTTTCTGGAAAGCCGTCTCCCGTAGGCCGCCGTGCAGGCCCCCTGCAGCTGCACTCATTATTTCAGCTGGTGTGCAGCGCTCACCTTCAGTTCGGCGCTCCACTATGGACCGCAAAAGGGATGACTGGCACAGGACGAGACGGCAAAGGAAAACCTACCTGCCACAGAATGACGGATGACAGGAGCACCACGCTGCACATCCTGGAGGAGCCTCAGATGCGACGGGAGGGCGAGCGGCTTCGAACTTTTCAGAGCTGGCCGGCAGATGCGCCTGTCACATCTGGAGACCTGGCCAAGGCGGGCTTCTTCTTCCTGGGCCCCGGGGATAAGGTCCAGTGCTTCTGCTGCGGAGGGATCTTAAGATGCTGGGTCAACGGCGACGGACCGGCCGCCGAGCACAAGAGGCATTTCCCCGCTTGCAGCTTCATCCTGGGCCGAGCCGTGGGGAACGTGCCCATCCAGGCCGGGTCCTCCGACTCCGTGGACGGCCAGCTGTTGAGCCAACTCCAGAGGATGACTATGGACGACCAGGGGACCGCCGGGCAAGCGGTCTACCCGGAGATGGAGGTCGAGGACTCCCGGCTCACCACTTTCCACAACTGGCCCACCGAGGCCTCGGTCCAGCCGGATGTTCTGGCCAGAGCCGGGTTTTTCTACACAGGTACCATCAAACTTTTCTTTTTTTTTAAATCCTCCTTCTTTAATGTACTTTTTGCCAAACCAGTAAATAGTATCATCCAGTGAAAATATTCTGCGCTGACCCAGTCGCTGCTAGAGTGACCTCTCTCTTTGTGAGAGAGTTCAGGGCACAATTGTCCCGCTGAGTCATGGCGTTGTTGGAGAGAACAACCTGGACAACGCTGGGCCGGCGAGAGGAGAAGGGCTGCACAGCTTCAGGCAACGCACAGAATAAACCCAACAGGAACTCATGCACTGGAGTCACCCGGCACCCGCGAGGGGGGGGGGGGAGCTGATGGGTTGTGTAATGTGACTTTTTCAGGTGATATTGAGTCCTATAGAGGCCAGTTTCTCACGCTCGTTCATCCCGACAGGTCATGGCGACAACGTGAAATGCTTCTACTGCGACGGCGGGCTGAGGAACTGGGAGCCCGGGGACGACCCCTGGCAGGAACATGCCAAGTGGTTTCCACGGTAACAGCAGGACTTGTCACAAAGGCAGCTACAAAGACATCGGTTGAATATTTGCGTGTGAAAATGTTGTATAAATGGTGTCACTTTACTTAAAAACACAATGTTCTCTGTTTCTCAGATGTGAGTTTTTGATCCAGGCCAGAGGCCAGGATTACATCAGCAACATCCAGGACGCTCACTTCCATCTGGGTGAGACCGTGGTGAGAACCTTTATCTCTCTTGGCGTTTCCACAGCATTTAAAACCGGCTCTCGTTGCAAAACTCAAAATCTCTCTCTCTTTCTAGGGTGGATCGCAGACGTCGACGGGCACCGACCTCGGCTCCAGGAACGGTAAGTCGTCTAAACTAGGAAACAAGGCGGGGGGGGCGGGATGTACCAACAAAGAGAGGCCACAAAGAGGCCTACCAAGCAGACCTGGAGAACCAGATCCAGGCCTGCTTTGATGCCACTAATTATCCTTGTGTAATCGGCGGTGCAAAGAATCAGAGTGTCAACATTTCACACAAAAGGAAGAAAAGGTGAAGCAAACATTGTGAGTCGTCGTCGGTTTGTGCAAACAGAGGAAATGAAAAACCTCCAATCAGGTGACGTGTTCGTAACAAAGACCTCGCCATCGCCGCAGCACTTAGCGCCTGACGTTAGGTCGCCTGTGGGCGACGGCGGCTCCGACACTTTTCTTTAGAATGGCGGCTGAAAGTGAAATAACTCCATTTAAATTGAGCTAATGTTTGCTGTAATTAGGGAGCGCCATGGAAACCGTTTGTTTGCTCATAATTAGTATAATTATTCCATATAATGAAGGCATTAGGATTAGAGAAGCAGGTCTGTGGTCTGAAAGGTTAATGACAGACGGAAGACACGATCACCTGGTCTTCTCCCCCCTCGTCTCCAGATGTGGTCGGAGGTCTGGCGGCCTCCTCCGCCATGCTCTCCCCCGTGGTGCAGACGGTGCTGCAGATGGGCTTCGAGTCCGGCCTGGTGGAGAGTCTGGTCCAGACCAAGTACCTGCTGACGGGTCAGCACTACACGTCGGTGTCCGACCTGGTCACCGACGTGCTGCAGGCGGAGCAGGAGGACCGACAGAGGGCGCAGCAGAGCAGAGGTAACAGGCGGTGGCGAGATTGGACTTTGGATCGCCTCTCAACATGGCGGCATAGAAATGTCAAAGGTCAACTCTACATCCTCACAAAGCTAACAGTCGTTAGCTGCTGTGCTAACGCTCTGAAAGTGAATATAAGAGAGCGAGGCAGCAGGAGAAACGACATCCAGAAAAGATGGACAATTCTGGTTTTTATGAAGTAAAAGGCCTTTATTAATATAAAAACATGGTGTTTTTATATTTAAAAAAAACTTGCAATCTGTAACCACACCACTAGATGTCGCCAAATCCTTCACACCCTTTAAGTACATAGACTTCTCTTTATTGATCGCAGCTTAAAAAAACCTGTGTAGAAAATAAGGAAGTATAAACAGTAAACAATAAACTCTTAGCTAAATATGTATAAATTATAGATAAGAATACAAGTAAAATAAAAATAAGTTAAGTGTAGAGAACTGTATAGAGGATAAATATAAATATAGATCAAATATATAGGACATTTTGCTTATGATGCTGTTATTTATATATACAATTTTAAATAAAGGACTCTAGTTTGTAATAAGAGTATTTTCTCCGTTGCTGTAGTGGTACTTTTACTCAAGTGAAGGATTTGGATACTTCAACTAAAAGTGTATTAATTAGCAGGCGGAGCCTCGGTCATCCAGTCAGTTTGTCCTGTGTTTGACCTCTGACCGTCTTCTGTCCTTCAGAGACGGAGACGAGGCAGGGCTCCAGCGCCGCAACCGTGAGGACACAAACACCCATCAGAGAGAAAGGTCAGAGGTCAACAACACGTATCATCATGAACATCACCAGCGAGTTACTGACATGTTTGTCCCTCAGTGAAGGACCCGAGCCCGGAGGAGCTGCTGAGGCAGCTGCAGGAGGAGCGCACCTGCAAGGTGTGCATGGACAAGCTGGTGTCCATCGTCTTCATCCCCTGCGGCCATCTGGTGGTGTGCGGCGACTGCGCCGCCAGCCTGCGTCACTGCCCCATCTGCAGAGCCGTCATCCGGGGCAGCGTCCGAGCGTTCATGTCCTGAGGTTCCTTCCCTCCGCTGCACTCGTCTCACCTTGTGAAGAGGATTTTTCCTATAATAAACATTTAAAGATGCTCAATATTCTCGTCATTTTTGCACAAAGAGACGACGCGTCGTTTAAAAGAGCACATTCTTTTATTAACAAACACCTATTTACACGAACACAAAGCACAGTTCTGGATACATAGGATTACACAATCAGGTCACATGGGCTCGGCACAAAATAGAAGAGAGACGTACAAAAAACAACAAAAAGACCTTCCACTTCTACAAAGACAAAGAATCCTCTACAAACGGGTGGAATGTTTCTCAGTGGAGCACATGAACACAGAACCGATCGGGTTCAGCTGATTCCAGTCGCCGGGCGGTTTTCGGAGGAAGAGGAGGAAGTATTGCACTGAGAGGAAGACAGGTTTTTACACAGTAATACTGATTCTGTTACAACAGCTCACACTCGTAGGAATAAACCACGAACACACAGGGAGAACCCTCATTGGTTCTTGGTAGAATCTTTTGTAAAGGTTCCACCTAGAACCCAACGTAAAAGGTTACACATAGAACTATGGCTGGGGGATGAGAAGATAAAATATCTTGATTTTTTAATCAAATACCTGCTATTTTAAGGGTTGACTATCGGTGCTTTTACAGAATAATTAGAACCACTAGAACATTCTGGTAAGTTCTTCACTTTACTGTAATGCTGCCTTTAATACAGGAAATAAAACAATGCGATATGATTTATGTAATTATTCTCAAAGTGTCAATGTATTACCCAGCTCTAACTAGAACCATCTATGAAAGGTTCCAAGGCTTTCATTGAGAACTCACCCATAGGGTTCTACAGGGAACTCTCTTTGGTTGAAAAGGGTTCTTGATGGAACCCTTAATCTGACAAACAAGCCGAGAACAAATCCTTTTCTTTAAAAAACAGGTTGTTCAGAATCAGGCATGGGATGATATAAGAATTTCATGTCAGCATATTTAACCAAAATAGTTGTGATTCATGATATTATCCAGATGTGTGTGTGTGTGTGTGTGTGTGTGTGTGTGTGTGTGTGTGTGTGTGTGTGTGTGTGTGTGTGTGTGTGTGAACTTAAAAAACAAAAAAAGACAGAACATATTCTGGTGGTGGAACATCGAGGATCACAGAGGATCCGACACACAGCAGGATATTTTTAGGCGAAGACGATAAAAACGAACAGAGAACAGAATGAAATTCTTTGATCACTTCTCTTTTGATTCCTTCCCCAAAAAAGAAATGAGCTCAGCAGACGACGTCAAACTCAGAAGGAAGAAATCATGTGGATTCAAACACAGCGGGAGAGAAATAAAAAGATGCTGACCTGAATGACGAAGCGTAACTCCTACATGACCATAAATGTACAAAAACACCTTCTATGAGGCCCGGCCTAAAAACGCATCATAAACATACTTAGAATGTGATTAAATCAGCTTCTAATTACATTAAAAACACCTTTAAATATTCAGAATGCTTAATAACAGATAATAAACACATAATAAAGCATTTCATTACAAGTGTGACATCATCACACTATATTATAACTCCCATAGTTGCCATACATTAGAATCTTTTCTAACCGTTACTGCTATTTAAAGCAAAAAATGACCACTTATTATCACATTTTAATTAAACTAAACAGTGATTATGGCGATTTCAAATTTATTATTAACTATGGGAGTTATAAAGCATCAAGTATGAACATACTTCAATTTAAAAGTCATTATAAAATACCTCATAATGTGTTTATGAATATTTAAGAAGTACTTATATGGTGCTAAAAAGTGATTATAACACATTGTACGTATGTTTATACAAAATATGCATCACAGATAAGTTTTATCAAATATACTATTTAAGACAATAAAAGTAGTTTTAGGAGCCTTGCAACCTGCACGTGAACACTTTGAACAGCAGAGGGCAGCAGTGATTCACACACACCAGTCAGGAGGAGATCCGACTTCAGCTCTGACATAAAAACAAAAAAGTGCTACCAACCAGTTTAGAAAGAACAAAAACAGCTTCCACTTCCTGTTTCGGTCCAAAGACATCAGTTTTGCTACATTTCTTAATTATGATATTGACATAATTACAATACAAACCCTGTTTAAAAAAACAACACATGCTAGAAAACAGTCACGATGGAGGAGGCTGTGTGTCGGGTGAGAGGAGGGGGGCTGAACACCTTCCAGAAATACTGGAAAAAAACGAACAAATAAGACTCCAGAAAGAAAAGCAAGGACGTCTCTTTGCATTTGAACGCCTCATCCTCTTCAACCCTCTTTTTGAAAATCCCCCCCTCCCTCCTTGTTTCATTATTTACATTTTCTATTTCTGACAGACGCCCCTGTAGGTTTGGTGCTTTTGTGTCTCCCCCCTCCCTCCCCCCCACCCCTTCCTGCTCAGCTTGTGTATTTATGCACACGGATCCCGGCCTAAAGTAAACAGGCGGCCGCACAATAGCTCATTCCACAGGCTCCACTGTAACTCAGCCCCCCGGCCAAGATCTGAAACCAGCAATAACATGCTAAATCACCGAGTCCTCCAAGACACAGCACCACAGACAGGCAGCCCTCATTATACACACACACACACACACACACACACACACACGTCTTTCTGTACATGTTGTGTACAGTCTGGGGGAGTATGAGACCAGGATGGGGCAGAATGATTGATACGTCCTCTAAACACAACAATATGAGGCTATTGTTGCGCTGTAATACTCCCCCCCCCTCTTTTTTCCTGTAACCTGCCTCTCTGGAAAACAATGGACGCAGACTGCAAAGTGTTGGTTTTTCTGGGCTGCACACCAGAACCGGCGCTGAAATCAAAAGGGAGGGGGCAGCCATTTTTCTGTGGGAATCTGCCACGTCACCCCCCGCCGCCGCCGCCGCCGCCGCCCCCGGGACGCCGTCTCATTTACGTAGACCTGTGGGTTGAAGGGAAGGAGGGTTAGAAGAACACCTGGATGGAGTTCTACTTCCTGTCAAATATTCACTTCACGGTCATGTGACTTCCCAGACTTATTGTTATTAAGTTGCCTGCTCAACCTAATTGATTAATCTGATTTTAGACCTGCTTTTGTGTGTTTTTCTCCATGTGCTTCATGTACACACACACACACACACACACACACACACACACACACACACACACACGTGTTCCCCGAGGCGCTCTGACAGGATGAAGCATGTTTTTGGAGATACGTCGACTCCTCCGGTCGACAGAGAGCGTCCTGTCAGAGTGGTTTGGGAGAAAGCTCTGGAAGGAGCCAGTAAGAGGGCCTTGAGTAGGGATCGTTAATTAACAGTTTTAAGGAAAATCAAGGTTTAACCTGGAAGAGGAAATGATTACATGTCAGGACGAATGTCAGGACGATGGGGCCAAAAGCTTCTATTGGGATATTGTTCACGATCTCGATCACAATAAAGTTAATTTTGTATCTTAATAACAATATGTATCATGATATAGGTAATTATCCTGAGAACAATGTATTACGATATGTCATTTAATTTAATAACGATACGGTTATTTTATATCTCGATAACGATGTATATCACAATATAGTTTATATAAAATGCATCATTTATTTTGTATCTCCATAAAAATAAATATGATAACAGGCCATTTCATTGAGAAAAAAAAAAAAAATTTCACATGTTTTCCTTTAATGAAATAAATAATACATGTTTGGAGCAACCCCCTGGTAAAGTCTCTGTCCGTACACTCAGACATTGTGTGACAAACGTAATTGTGTATCTCCATATGTGAGTTCATCACGACACGAATGCATTAAAGATGACGAATCATCGCTCAGCCCCCCCGATGACAACGCAGGCAACGAATTGGTGCAACAAAGACATTCCCCACAACAAAGCTAACGGGCAACGTGAAGCCCCGGCTCCCGCGGACAGGTGTTCATACTTACAGGTACATGGGCTTTAAGAGGAGATGAGATGGTTTCTCATTGACATGGTAGAGAGGGAATGGGTCAAATCCACCAATAAAATCAACTGGAAACAAAAAGGGATCAAAACACATGAATTATGGAGCAAATCAAAGACGGACAATAAGAAACAGAACAGAAGATGGGAACAAAAGCAGCTTAATGAGAGGTGGAATGGAAACTAAAGAGTGTGAAGAGGCTGATGGGAGGGTTCGACGGAACGGCTTCAGGGGGAACAAGGTGAGAGCCAACGCTGTCATTTCCTGTCACCGAGGAGCAGAGGTGACCTTCAGAGACGAGATGCTCGTTCGCTCACTGAAAGAGTGGAGGGGGGGTGCAGACGGGCAGACGAGCGGACCGGCGTTCGATGCCGGAGGAGGAAAGACGTACAGACGCGCCCAAACAAAAAGTACAGAGATTTTCTTTTGAGAAGAAGGCTGTAGAGGGGACACAAAGGCTGAGGGGGGAGGGGGGGAGTCATGCTCGTCGGTCTGACGGACAGAGAGGAGGGAGGGGGGGTTGAGTTGGAAGAGCCCATGAGAATGAGGCCAGCATGTCCAGGAGCTGTGGAAAGTGAGATTGAACCTGACTCAGTGGAACAAAAAGACACCACACAAACAGCGGATACTGTTTTCTAGAGGATAACCTCCAAAAAACACACAACTGGCAGATCTGGGATCAGTCTGGGAACCAAACAGCCGCAGGGAGGAAACAGACACCGGCCAGCTGTGGAAACTATCCTGGAAGGCCAAATCAGTTGCATCCTGATAAGAGGAGGCAGCGGTGGTCTGCTGAATACAGATAGGTAGGCAGGATGGGGGGTTCTCATCCAAACACCACCAGGGACCCGTTCCCTGAGTGAGCGTGAGATGGAGAACGCACTAACATGATAATAACGGCTGCCGTTTTTAGACACTCAATCAGTCTGTCTGTCTGTCTGACACAGTCAGGGGTATTAAGGTAATTTGACTTATTGATATTATTTATTAACTCGACCTGTATAGAGATGGGAACGATTTTGTCGATCACACAAAAAGCACCATTTTCAATCTTGTGTTTTTGCAGAAATGTTTTCATAAGCTTCCTGGAAATAAGAAAAATAAAAGCATAAAACATTTTTAATTTCTAAATCTTAGACGACTGAGACCAAAACGGCACAGCCACAGATAAGGAAACAGCAACAATGGATAAAATAAAAATTACGTTCCTTGCTGAAATGATTCTTCATCCTCTATTTAAAATCTTGCTTATGAAATCATCGAAAATGAAATAATAGGAGCTCCCTCCTACACACTTTAAATCATTGCATTCAAACCTTTTTTCCCCATTAATGTTTTACACTCATGGACCATCAGGTGGATCAGCTGGCTGAATCTAGTCTAAAGATCTGGTTTCCAACGGCTTGAATCGGAGTTTTCCCTCCCTATGTGACCCTCCAGGCTCTGTGCTTTTTATTTTTTAGACCTACCATGACACTAAACAAGCAAACACTTAGAAAATGAATGCAAAAACCTTTTTAAATGATGGTGGAAAGATGCAAATAAGCTGTTCATTCTCAAAAGGGGATTCAAGCCCTTCTCTAATGACTTGGCATCTCAGTGTGGATGGCAAACTTTTATAAACAGAATCAGAAAACAGCCAGTTTCCCCACAAAGCCGTGCATTCAGCTCTGAAGTGCGGATAACGGTGTTGGAAAACAGATATTGGCAGCTGATCGGTGCATGTGATCCCATGAGACTGAAAAGCTCAGTTTATGAGCTGAGCAAGAAATAAAAGGTATGTAGGTCAATAGTGTCGACGAGTAATGTAGCACGATTACGCCTCAGTCCGAGTGGTTGGAAGCAGAGGATTTAGACTGAAGAGGGAGGCACGACTGCCAATTTATAGTCAATTTACAGGAAACTGCTGCATCTCTCAAAGCACGCCCCCTACATCTCTCTGCTGGCCACCAGGGGGCGACTCCTCTCTGGTTGTATAGAAGTCTATGAAAAAATGGTCCTACATCTCTCTGCTGGCCACCAGGGGGCGACTCCTCTCTGGTTGTATAGAAGTCTATGAGAAAATGGTCCTACTTCTCCCTGCTGGCCACCAGGGGGCGACTCCTCTCTGGTTGTATAGAAGTCTATGAGAAAATGGTCCTACTTCTCTCTGCTGGCCACCAGGGGGCGACTCCTCTCTGGTTGTATAGAAGTCTATGAGAAAATGGTCCTACTTCTCTCTGCTGGCCACCAGGGGGCGACTCCTCTCTGGTTGTATAGAAGTCTATGAGAAAATGGTCCTACTTCTCTCTGCTGGCCACCAGGGGGCGACTCCTCTCTGGTTGTATAGAAGTCTATGAGAAAATGGTCCTACTTCTCTCTGCTGGCCACCAGGGGGCGACTCCTCTCTGGTTGTATAGAAGTCTATGAGAAAATGGTCCTACTTCTCTCTGCTGGCCACCAGGGGGCGACTCCTCTCTGGTTGTATAGAAGTCTATGAGAAAAAGGTCTGTCTCTCTCCCCCCCTCTCTCTCAGTCGGCTCCACTCTGCAGTACTGCCGTCTCCATCCTCACACATCATTACACAGCCGTCACTGCTATTCGAGCACATACCCATTTACTCTAAAGACCGCTTTAGCCGTTTTATGCTTTGTTATTTTGCGCATGAAAACTTCAGGTGTGTTTGATTGAGAGTGCGTTTAAAGTTAATCGTCCGTTGCAAAGAGGAATATGGCAAAGCCGGAGCAGCAGAGCCCCCGGATGGTGTTTGAGATGCAAACGGACCCATGAGAACCCATAAAGTGACAAATAGAGAAGTTTATGTCGCCGCTGGCTGTGTCAGGATGCGGTCACTGCAACCGCCAGTTTCCTACTTCAAACGATTCTACATCTATGTGTTAAAGTCATCTTAGAAGCTAACTGCATTGGTAGCAACCTGTCAATCAGCAGGTAAGCCCCGCCCCCTAAAGCATCCCCTGCTTTCTGGTCTGGTGGACTCTAAATGGACCATAATGGACTAAATGAACATCATGCTGGATTGAAGAAGACTTGAAACTAGAGATTGAGACCATAAACTCATGTTTACAATGTTTACTGAGATAATACATCAAGAGAGAAGTAGGACCATTTTCTCATAGACTTCTATACAACCAGAGAGGAGTCGCCCCCTGGTGGCCAGCAGAGAGAAGTAGGACCATTTTCTCATAGACTTCTATACAACCAGAGAGGAGTCGCCCCCTGGTGGCCAGCAGAGAGAAGTAGGACCATTTTCTCATAGACTTCTATACAACCAGAGAGGAGTCGCCCCCTGGTGGCCAGCAGAGAGAAGTAGGACCATTTTCTCATAGACTTCTATACAACCAGAGAGGAGTCGCCCCCTGGTGGCCAGCAGAGAGAAGTAGGACCATTTTCTCATAGACTTCTATACAACCAGAGAGGAGTCGCCCCCTGGTGGCCAGCAGAGAGAAGTAGGACCATTTTCTCATAGACTTCTATACAACCAGAGAGGAGTCGCCCCCTGGTGGCCAGCAGAGAGAAGTAGGACCATTTTCTCATAGACTTCTATACAACCCGAGAGGCTTGGCTTCACTTCTCAGATATGAAGGTTGCCTGATCCCAGTAACAGCGTGAACCTCAAACTAAAGAGCCTGAGTTTTTGCGTGTCAAAAATGAATTCTACATGAAAATGACTTTTCGAGGTGATAACATGAAAACAGGGGCTTGTGTTGACCTTTTTCCACGCTGCCACCTCCACATCAACGCATCCCTCCAGTGTCTGGGGTGTGTGTGTGAGGATTTTCTGGGGATGTGACTCAGCACAGAGGGTGGCGGCATAATTAGCAGACATGCTAACGCGAGCTTATCCCGGCGCGAGGCTCCTAACTCCGTGACCTACTTTACAAAGAGGATTTTCACCACCGCTCACTCGCTTGGTGTCTGCTCACCACCGATAACCGTGTAGCACACACACGCACACACACACACACACACACACACACACACACACGCGCAAAGTCAGACAAACACGAATACATGCAGTTTAAAGGAACGTGTGAGTATAAATATACACTTATAGAGTGAGAGGGAAAGTCATGTGAAATGGGTAAATACACACACAAACACATAAATATGTGCAGTATATAGGTATGAGGTTTAGGTGTGAGTATAAATATACATAGGGAAAGCGGAAAACACACACACACACAGACACACACACAGACACACACACACACACAGACACACACACACACACACACAGACACACACACACACAGACACACACACACACTGAGTAATAAAACCTGAAAACCATGTCAAACCATGAGCTGATGGTATATGATGCTTGTTATTCTGCCCATTGTGTCTTCTTGGCTCCTTGGCGAGTGTGTGTGTGTGTGTGTGTGTGTGTGTGTGTGTGTGTGTGTGTGTGCTTCATCCTGCTATTCTTTACACAAGCCTGAGCACTGAAATCTAACTGAGCCGTCTCCCTGGAGAGGAGAGAGAGAGTGCTCGGCGTGAGAGGAATTCCTGTCTTCTCTCCTTATTGGTGAAAAGCTCATCTTGTCTCGTGTTGTTTGTTCCTGCATATCGTCTCCCTTCTTTCCCCAGCCTCCCTCCTCATCTCTCCCTGCTGACAAACGCCTCCCTCTGCTCCTCCTTCCCGTCTCCTCCTTGAGGATCCTTCCTACCTGCCTTTTCTTTCTCTTTGGCGAGGAGCAATCAACCACGGGAGTTATTGACCAGCGAGGAGCTTAACGAGGCCGACACAACGAGAGACCAGAGACCTCTAACTTTTTTTTTACAACAGCAACCTCATTAAGGCTCCGAGATGGGAGAGAAATGTCTAAAAAAATGGACTCTCCCGTACATGAGTATTCCTTGTAATTGTGGAGGAAGTGAGAACGGGGAGTAAAGCGATACGAGTTCTGAGGAGGAGGAGCCGGGGTCTCAATGCAGAAGCTTTAATCTACGCATCAAATGAGAGCATCTATACACCTGTGTGTGTGTGTGTGTGTGTGTGTGTGTGTGTGTGTGTGTGTGCAGGCAACATGCTGATTACAATAACAAAGAGCGAAGCTTTGTGGCAGCCTGGATCAGAGAAGAACTGCCAGATAATTAAAACCAATAAAAATCCCACCATGTTCGTTTTTTCCCACCGTTATTTTTATCTCTTGTTTTTGAGCGTGAATGTGAAGTTTAAACAAACAGATTTCCACCACTGGGGGGGGGGGGGCAAAGGGCAAATGTCCCAAAAAAACAAAAAGGAAAAGTCTCTCTTTTTTATTTTAGTTGGTTTGACCCCTGCTGAAATGGTATTGCCCTCCAGGGATTACTTAGGAGCGACTGGTGATTAAGTGGTACTGCCCAGAGCTGGGGGGGGATGACGCTAACCGCTCACAGCCAGTGAATCGCTGGTATGTGACCACCAGAAGAGCTGCCGGACCTCCACGCCGCTCGTCTACAGGGACTCACATGGAAACCACATCCCAAATTACACGAGTCTGTCGCGTAAAGATCCAATTAGCGCTTCGTGTTTGGTGCTGGGTTCGAATCAAATGAGGGCGTTTGGTGTGTGGGACTGACGTGAGGTCAGCCGTGGGCTCCACATACTTAGTACTGTAACAGCATGCAGCGCCCTGTGATCTGACCTCGGAATCGGGGAAGTCGAGGATAAAAATGGAGTCAGCTACGGGAAAATCCTGGAACTCGGACGGATGCGTGTCATAAAAACCAGGGTTTTCCCGAGCGTTCTAAGTGGAGGTTTTCTTTAAAAGCACCGACGCTGAATGAAGGGACAGAAATAAAACTATACCACACACACACACACACACACACACACACACACACACACGCATATACACACACACACACACACACACACACACACACACACACACACACACACACGCAACACACACACACACACACACACACACACACACGCATACACACACACACACACACACGCACACACACACGCACACACACACCCTGGTGGTTTGTTACACAGAACCATCTGAGAAGCCGTCTTGGAAACGGTTTGGAAAAGAGCTGGCACGTTCAAAAAAACACTTGGTCTGTGATTGGATGAACCACCTGTCAATCAATCTGTTGTCAGGAGACCAGCTAAAACATCTTCTTTGTTGAGTGTCGCTCTTTGCTCTTCTTTCAATGAAGATCTGATAGAACTGATGTAACTGCAGCCTGCAGAATGATGGCACACACACACACACACACACACACACACACACACACACACACACACACACACACACACACACACACACACACACACACACACACACACACACACACACACACACACACACACCTAAGCCACGCCCCCCAGATGCCACAAACACATCCCTCGAAGTGGATTTCCGTGTGACATGTGATCCTGTGATTCTCGCGTGATCTTCTGACATTGTGAGGATCCTGCTGCTGAACAAGGTAAAACAAAAAAACCCAGATCAGAGGCAAACTCGCTGTTCAAGGACGCGAGCTGAGAGGAAAAAACAACGCTTTAAGTGGTAAAAAACATAAAAATGGATTCCATAAGGCCCTAAGTATGAATATGTGTCTTAATCTCAGCTGAGAGATTACACTGTCATGCATGTGGACGTCGCTACGCGTCCCGGAGAGTTACTGCAGCACTAATCAGATATTTACGACTGCCACTAACCCCTCAGATCAAATGTTTCCCGCCCTCTGATTGGCTAGCCCCCAGCGCGACCTCTGACCGGCTGCCTCAGAGGTCACAGCCGCTGAGTCATTCATCACAATCTCTGGTTTCTCCTTCTTCTCTGATGACTCTGTCTCCTCAACCCCCCCGACATGCTTCATCCACGACGGGAAAACTCTCGCCCTCGGGAGCCGAGATACCGAGGAAGGATGTATGTTCGACTGTTCGACAGGAGGGAAGGTGTTTGAGAACGGGGGGGGGGTGAAGCAGACAGCTGGAGCGGCAAACAAGAGGGGGGGGGGAGTGAAGAAAGTGAGGAAAGTGAAAGGAGAGTACATTAAAAGGAGGAGAGGACCACACAGGCCGGCGAGATGAGGAGGCGACGGGCGGACACGTGAAAGAGAGAAAGAATGGACTGAAGGAGGTGTGGAGAGGAAACACATGGCTGCTTTGGTTCTAGAGGGAGAGAGGGAGAGAGGGGGAGAGGGGGGAGGCCCAGCTGGTGTGGGGGAGGAGAGAGGAGGGAGACAGAGGAGAGCTGGATCGGCGATAGTGTGGGGTGGGATAGGAGAGATGCAGCCTGTTCTCCTCAATTCAGGGGGTTTCCATCTCATCCGTGTGTGTGTGTGTGTGTGTGTGTGTGCTGTGTGTGTGTGTGTGTGTGTGTGTGTGTGTGTGTGAGACTCACAGCTGTCCTCCTCCTCAGTGATAGCGCTGACAACGTAACAGGCGTACACGAAGCCCAGGAGCTGAAACACAAGCAAACACAGAAGAGGTAAGAGACGCCACGGAGCCGGCGTTGATAACAGGCTGTGCAACAAAAATCATCACAATAATAATAATAATAATGATAATAATAAATAATAATAATAATAATAACAATAATAATACTGAACGGAGCATCTGGAAGGGAAAGCGGGTTCGGCAGGAATGCAGCCTCCAGTTTTTTGTTTTTTTGAGAGACGGTGTGGGATCTCAGGGCAGGTGATGCAACGCCGTGCAAAGGGTTTAACACTAAAACGATGATTCGATGGGAAATCAGGTGCAATTTTTTTAATAATCAAGCAATTGTTCCATGTTTGTCGAGGGAAACTCAAAGTCCTGAAAAAACATCAAACGATTGGAATATCTTCAGGTTTTAGACGGTTAGTAAAAACAAACACCGATGCGTTATGGAATATATTTATTAACATTTATGTTATTATTTATTACTTGGCGTCCGTTTATCATCGGTTTCTTCCCCCCTGACCATTACAGCCACTCCCTAAAACCTTAGATCAACATAAACGGCGATGTCATTGCTTCGCTATGACATCATCGCTTCACTATGACATCAATGCTCATGGTGCACATACATGCAGCAGAAGGTCATGTGTCCAAACAAAACAGTGAACGCCACACAGACACGGTGAGAGACAGACAGACACGGTGAGAGACAGACAGACACGCTGAGAGACAGACAGACACGCTGAGAGACAGACAGACACGGTGAGAGACAGACAGACATGCTGAGAGACAGACACGGTGAGAGACAGACAGACACGTGAGAGACAGACAGACACGGTGAGAGACAGACAGACACGGTGAGAGACAGACAGACACGGTGAGAGACAGACAGACATGCTGAGAGACAGACACGGTGAGAGACAGACAGACACGGTGAGAGACAGACAGACACGGTGAGAGACAGACACGGTGAGAGACAGACACGGTGAGAGACAGACACGGTGAGAGACAGACAGACACGGTGAGAGACAGACAGACACGGTGAGAGACAGACACGGTGAGAGACAGACAGACACGGTGAGAGACAGACACAGTAAGAGACAGACACGGTGAGAGACAGACATGGTGAGAGACAGACAGACACGGTGAGAGACAGACAGACACGGTGAGAGACAGACACGGTGAGAGACAGACACGGTGAGAGACAGACAGTGAGAGACAGACAGACATGGTGAGAGACAGACACGGTGAGAGACAGACACGGTGAGAGACAGACATGGTGAGAGACAGACACGGTGAGAGACAGACACGGTGAGAGACAGACATGGTGAGAGAGAGACATGGTGAGAGACAGACACGGTGAGAGACAGACAGACACAGTGAGAGACAGACAGACACGGTGAGAGACAGACACGGTGAGAGACAGACACGGTGAGAGACAGACAGACACGGTGAGAGACAGACATGGTGAGAGACAGACATGGTGAGAGAGAGACATGGTGAGAGACAGACATGGTGAGAGACAGACAGACATGGTGAGAGACAGACACAGTGAGAGGCAGACACGGTGAGAGACAAACACGGTGAGAGACAGACAGACACGGTGAGAGACAGACAGACATGCTGAGAGACAGACACGGTGAGAGACAGACAGACACGGTGAGAGACAGACACAGTGAGAGGCAGACACGGTGAGAGACAGACAGACACGGTGAGAGACAGACAGACACGGTGAGAGACAGACACGGTGAGAGACAGACACGATGAGAGACAGACAGACATGCTGAGAGACAGACAGACACAGTGAGAGGCAGACACGGTGAGAGACAGACAGACACGGTGAGAGACAGACAGACACGGTGAGAGACAGACAGACACGGTGAGAGACAGACACGGTGAGAGACAGACAGACACGCTGAGAGACAGACAGACACGGTGAGAGACAGACACGGTGAGAGACAGACAGACACGGTGAGAGACAGACAGACACGGTGAGAGACGGTCTCTCTCTCTGCCCATCCATCCATCGGTTGGCGTTGTGCCACACCAATTAAAACGGCGTTGGGCACGCTGCCCTGCTCACACACTGGGTACACAAACACAAACCCCCGGGGGTCCGTCTGTCTGTCTGTCTGTCTGCCTGCCTGTCTGTCTGCCTGTCTGTCTGTGACGGTGACTATTTATGTAACACTCATTCAACCTAAACCCGGCCTGTACAGTTCTAACAGCAGCAAAGGTTTCCTCTTTTTTCCTCTTTTGGTGTTTTGGTCAACACATTTCATGCAGATGACATGTTTTATTTATGAATGAAAACGCAGGTGTGGCAGCGACTCTGTGTGAGGCCAGATAAGACACTCATAACTCTCCCACTCACTCCCGCTTCCCCTCGCTGGGATCTAATTGCCGGTCTCACCCCATCCATTACGGCGGCGGTGAAATGGAGGTGAATTAGCATATGTATAAAGCTGGTGTCAAACACAAGATGGTGTTAACAGCAGGCAGTGCATTGTGGTCCGTGGTGTGGTTTTTACAAGTGAGTTATTATGTACGCATGAGTGCACGTTTGTTCCATTTTCATAAAGGGCTCTGATCACCGTTGTGGTCTGGGACTCGAGTCGAGGAAACGCTGAGGTGTCACAACAGAGGAAGCTTGAGTCGGACGACCTTTTATTATTGGGAGTGGGGTCGTCAAACTGTCATTTGTTGTTTTATTTTAGCGGGGCGTTACCATTTCCTGTTGTGTTTAACAGCCAATCAAAGCACTGCACAGAGAAGACAAATGTATGTTTTTTTTGTAGGAAAAGATGCTAAAAGACCATCATCATAACTCGTAGTATGGGTTCATCCCGAGTTAATTTATTCACACATTACAGTAGTTACCACCACAACAAACCAAAAAAACACAGCGCCATCTAGTGGAGCTAAAAAGCAACTGTTTCCAAAAGGTTTGATCAATGGTCTACATAATAAAAGATCAATACTTGATACGATATTGCCACGTATCGCCTGGATGCTGCGTAGAAATGCATATCTCATATCTGTTGTTTTCGTTTCTATGGCGACGGAACATTGAGTGTGATGCATATGAGGTAATGAGGTTTTGCTGGAGGCATTGCTGTCCTTATAGTCAATATAGGCCAGTGTCCTCAATAACAAGTGACAAGTCCACTTATATATGCGTGCATATTAAATAACGGCTCCTCATAAAACCGCTCACACACGCTTCCCCGTCTTCCTGCTTCTGACTTCCCACTGTCACTCCCGGAGTTCAGGGATCATTTTAGAGATTGATGTCACATTAATTAAGCTCATAAAGCCGCCACACGTCCTCTGAGGCTCGATATCCGTCTGCCAGCGAGGACGTGCCAAACTAAAGCCAACTCATTGAGCTGCCAATCATTCTGGGGTTTTTTCCTCCTTTGCAGTCTGGACTCTTTTTTTTTTTTTAAGTGAGTCACTTTTTAAACACAGGTCTCCACATTGCTGTCACTCCTTTCATTGTTGCGTCCTCCTGTTAGTCTCCTCTGCAGGGTTTTCCTGTGCACGGCGATCTGGACGAGTGGCAGAAGGAAGCAGCGAGGCAGAAAAACCGGGGCGCCAAAAGCTCACCGCTACATCTGGGAAAACATCAAAAGCAGAGCTCTTTCTCCTTTCCTATTTACTTTGTTGCAGAGGAAACTAAAGCAGCTCTTTGTGAGACTTCAGCATTATCTTCGTCTCTCTGCTCTGTGATAATGAGGGCCAAAAGAAGTTCAAGCCTCAAACATTCATGTGTGTGTGGAGCTGCGCAGCTAAAAAAAGGTCGGCTAGTCGTATTTGCATAAGCTAATGAAGGTCGGGTGTTCACTAAATGCGGCGGTCCAGAAAGACGCACCCGTTAACATCAGATGAAGCCGCCTCACGATCACAAGCTGGTCCTCGCCTCAGGTACCGCCACGATTCATTTACAGACAGTTTACACAACAAAGCTCGCCATAAGCAGCTACATCCTTCACCTCCTCCATTTAAACTGATTCACTGATCATCAGAAAATATACAAACCATTTTCACTTGGAGTCATTTATTGAGCAACAAGGCTAAAGCAGCATCCACATGGAATCAGCTGGACGGAAATGACCATTTTCAAGCACTTCCAGGTGCATTTCCATGCTTTTCCAGCCCCTTCCAGCTGTGGTAAACTCCATCTTTGTACCAATCCAATGGTCAGTATTCAGTCTACTTATTCTGTCACTTGTTCATCACATTAAATGAGATGTTCTTGTCCTCTAAACAACCAACATGATGTTTGGAGACAGCTTTTTACAGAAGGACCACAAATGAAAGGAAAACTAATTCCACTAACAGATCCACAGAAATATAATCACCAACTATTTTCATCATCTGTTCATCATCAAAAGTCATTTTTCATAAAGAAATGTCACAAAATGCTGTTTTCAGTCCCTCAGATATGGAGATCTTCTTTCCTCTGTTCTATCATAGATGTCATCACATACAACACACATTTCAAGACCTTTATTCTACATCCAAGCACTTTCCAAACCTTGAAAACACCACACACTAATTCAAGTATTTTCAAGGATTTCCAGCACCTGAACAAACCCTGAATATTTGCCATCAGACGGAATTCACAACCGGATGTTACGTAGCACGATCCCACTGGAGCTACTTAGAATAATGACATAAAATACATAGAATAATATTAATTAATATATTTTATTCCAAATGAGTTTGTAAGCGTTTCCCATCTACTGTTTCAAGCTTAATTCCTCGTTCACACAACAAGACTTCCGTTCAGATTTTCCACATTTTTGGATATTTTGGGGATTTCCCTGACAAAAGTCCTCTGATCAGCGTGAACCCGAGGTCAAACTCATCTGTTGGTCTTTAAAACAAACTATTTGGAGATGCACCGATGTTTGATGTTTGTATGTGCAGAAACGTTGGATGATTCATGCCTTGAAAACGATGATGCTAATGGTTGTATATCTGTCCCTTCGCACGGATTCCGAGACGCCTCCTTCACACACATGACTGTGCACATGTTTGCGCGGTGAAGGAGATCTAAGTCGATCTACGAGCTAATTAACAAACTATTGATTGCGGCTCGGCGGCGGGAGAAAAAGTTCACCTCCGTGATGAGAGGAGGAGCAGAGAGGGAGAGCGGTGCAGATGTCTTGTAGGTTAATTACAAGACTTTCTGCCTGACGAAGGAGGCGAAGGCGTCTCTGCAGAAAATAAGGTGTGTGTGTGTGTGTGTGTGTGGACAGCTGCATGTTTAATGACAAAACATGATGAGATGGGGACTGCAGGGACCTCATACACCTGTTCTCTCTACCAGCCCCCCTCCACACACACACACACACACACACTAAGAGGACCACGTGGGGCCGTTGAGCGTCTGTGGTGCTGATTTACATCTTCCACATCAAATAACTGCAAATATCGGCGTGCTGATGTCAGAAAAACACGGCGCTTCGACGCGAGAGGCCGCCATGCAGAAATAAAAGCTGCACGGAGACACAGGAGACGGGGTTCGTTAAGACAACGCACACAGACGATTAGAGATGAGGTCCAGCTTACGCCTCATTTCCACCGCCTGCAGATAGCACCTCCTCAGAGTAGGCGGGATTATCAGCTGACCACCGCAGCAACATTGTGCATGACATCATCATCTTCAACACAACACAGAGGAACGTCTGCACTTTGTCAACGTTAAGTAGCAGGTACCATCACAGCTTCAAGGAAAGCCAGTTCAGAGCTCGTTGAAAGCTGGGGCATGCCGGCAGGAAAATAAACCTCATATACACTCAGAAAAGGAAGAACAAGCAAACGTGGCGTTAAGGAGGTTTACTTCGTTTATGCTGCTTGCTTTTCACTTCACAAGTTCTCCCCTGTTCCCATTTCTTCCCCTTTCCTGCACTCGGAGGTTTAGTAAGAGACTTTTAGTAAAAAGACCAAATATTAGAGTCAAATTAATTTGAGGGGAGAATCCGTTTCCCTGAAAAATAGATGAACAATTAAAGCTCTTGGTCTTTGAAGTGTAATGGTGGGGAAGGCATGTCTTTACTGCACTGGAGTAGCCCCATATATACATATATATTTATATATATATATATTTATATTCAGTGGCCTGCTGGAGACCAGTTCCCTGCTCTGGTCTCTGGTGGTTCTCTCCTCCTCCCTTGTTCTTGGCAGCAGCCGACAGCCATAATAACTGCTGACTACTGCATCATCGGCCTTTTAATCCCGGGATCTTTATAATCCTTTGAAGCAGATGCTGTAAAACTTACAGAGCAGCCACAATGCCACGTCAGCGCCGAGATATTGCAGATGTACTTGATGCTGTCATTATTCCAGACAATGTGCGGCCATTTAATGATTCTGGACGAATTAACTGCACGTCAAATAGGAAACACAGCAAAGACCCGTCCAGCTGGCAGCCCGCCTGCAGACGCACAGATAACCAACAAAAATTATATATATATATATATATATGTATATATATATATATATATATATATGTATGTATGTATATGTCTATATGTCTATATCCGCCACGGTGGTGATGGTGGTTGAGTAGAGTTGGAAAACACAACGCCGACTAATGGACTCATCAAAGCACTCGGACCTGTTTGTTAAAGGAGCTGTTTTCATGTCGCTGAACTGAGTGACCCCCCCCCCCCCCCCCCCGGGTGGTAATCACAGGGGTGTGGCCACCCCTCTAATCATCCCCCACAATGCAACGCTGTTATTTAACAAGCTGCACTTTAACACAGACAGCAGAGGGACACGTCGAAGCTCCAGAGGGAAAAAAAGTGACAGCGAGGGATAAATGCAGGGAGAGAGAGAGAGAGAGAGACATTGACATTGAAGTTTGACTGACGTGAAGGTCAAACGGTGGGAGATCGCGGCAGGAAAAAGAAATGGATGGTGGAAAGAAAAGAGGAATTGAGCGATGGAGCGTGAGAGCGACGCCGGCTGATGTTCCTCCCATTATCAACGACCACGCGGTCCTCCCAGCGGCGGTTTCCCGGGGAACGGAGAGGCACTGTGGCAGCGATAACCTCTGCGATACGATATCTGTGTGCAGTTTACGAGAAGCTCGGCGACGTAGACATCTCTCACTACTCACTTCAGTGCGTCTGATGGAAACTGATCGTCACATCGTGCACTCGTCTTTTTGTGAATCCATCTTCTCTCTCACACCTTTCTTCTCAGCTACATTCCGCCTGCTTTCACAGGTTTAACTGAACGGCGGCGGCGAAAAGAAGACGGGATCCCTATCTATCTAGTTCATTTCAGGGAAGACATTTTGCTCAGGGGCGTTCCTGAGAAATCACGAGAATGGGACAGATGTGAGGTCACACTGATCTTGACTTCTGACCTATGACCTCCAATAGCTAATCAATTCATCCTTGAGTCCAGGTGGGAATTCCCTCAAACAACCCTAAATTCACAAATCAAAGGATGGATCGGAGGGTTGACTGTCCGTGAAGGCAGAGACGGAGCAAAAATATTCCCTCAGTGATGAATGGATGAATAATACATTATATACTGGTTTGAAAAGGTTGCCTCCACTACAGTCTCATCCTTTAGACCTCTAAGTTACTTTCTGACCCAACGTCGCCCGCAGCGACGGTAAGTGACATCACGGCCCGACATCGCTGCCGGACGCCTTCCTCCTGGCCCGTCATGAATCCGAGCTGATAGATGACGGACGGTGACGCCTCCATTACTGGCCGATGGATCCACATTTTTCATCCTAATGAAACATGCACCTTGGAGCCCTCACTAAATATTTAATGGCCTCTCAGGGCGACCTTGAAACCCCCGCCAACAAACACAAAGGGACATCGCACTTACTTCCCACTCTTCCCATCCACTCCTTCAACTACGCCGCGGTTTTGCAGGCTGATAGGAAGTCAGAGAGTGAAAGGAAGTGACCATATTTGGACTGTGGAGGAGCGACGGGTGGATCTGATGAACCCCGAGCAGCAACTTTACTGGATCTGGATCCATCTGGATTCTGGTGTGAGGCTGCTAACAAGGTCAGCTTCATAATTCAAGGTCAACTTTACAGCGAAGTCATCTAAGAAGCTAACTGCATTGGTAACCTGTCAATCAGCAGGTAAGCCCCGCCCCTAAAGCATCCCCTGCTTCCTGGTCTGGTGGACTCTAAATGGACCATAATGTACTTAATGAACATCATGCTGGATTGAAGAAGACTTGAAACTAGAGATTGAGACCATAAACTCATGTTTACAATGTTTACTGAGATAATACATCAAGAGAGAGACCAGAGGAGTCGCCCCCTGATGGCCAGTCGAGAGAATGCCTATCTTTGCAGAGCCCGCGGTGGCTGCTGGGAAAAGACAGAGGAAAACAAGAGTGGGCGTCTAAACGGAGAGTATTTTCCTAAGCGGCGCTCTGCTTTTAGCCCGAGAGGAAGCGAGAGTGCGAGGAAAATGATGCCATTTGTGACACTGGGATTTCAGCACCAATCCCCCCCGTTTCTCTCGGGAGCCGTTCCCACGGAGATGGTGTTGCACGCTCGGCTGAACAATAGCGTGTAAAAAAGAGTTGCCACCTCTTATGGAAGAGTCAAAGTGCATGTGGGGCGAGGAATAAACCAATTCACTGCCTATGGTGCGGGGGGGTTAATAAGGTTCAGTGAGAGAGTCGGGGGCTGTTAAGTGAGGTCAGCCGTTTTATTACCTTTCTCCAGGGGGGGCACTCTCTCTCTTTAATCCACTCCACATGTATTGAAGCAAGTGTGGAAAAACAGGTGTGGGCGCATTTATGTGCATCGCGAGTCAAAGTGCGTGGAAGTGAACGCCACTGTGAGTAAATGTGTGTAATGTGCATGTCTGATCCCAAGTTGCTGCTGCGCTGGCAGCAACAGGAACACCCTGGCCCCGTCCAATAGGAGCCCAGGCCTCCATGAGTGTGCTGCATGCTGGCAGGGATACGTGGGACAATAACAGTCGCTTCCAGTGTTTGAGTAACCTGTTAGCGGGCTGGCAGGTCTGAGCCTCAGCCAGACAAAACAACAGATCCATTTTTCATTCAGTCACCGGAGCAGAGGAAGGGGAGGCCGCCGTAGACACAATAACAGACCGCCGTGGACGTATCCTGAGACTTAAAACACCGCCTTCTTTTTCTATCGCGTTCACGTATAAGTGTACTCACAGCGATGAGGATCTGCGTCCCGCTGTGCATGACCTCGATGTACTGGTAGTCCAGGAGGCAGCCCATGACGGTGATGTAGGAGTGGCTGTCCGTGGTGCGGACCCCCGGGGCCTCGCTGCCCGGCATCTCCCTCCTCACGCAGCCCGGCCCGTGTTCGCTCCACCAGGAGTGATGGGCGGAGATGTTGAACGTCAGCACGTCGCTGTCCTGATAGGAGTCAAAAAAACAATACGTTACATTTCTTATTGTATCCGCCGGGAGGATCATGACAACGATCGCATGTGTGAGTGCGTGAAAGTGAGCGAGTCTGTCTGTCCACGACTCATCTTGTATTTTGCTGCAGCGAGCGGCACAATATTTTGGGTCTAAAGGATCTCTCCTGGTTGCTGATAGCAACCATGTTTGGCCGAGTTTAATTTTGTTTTTGGCAAGCTTGCATGTTGTTCCTTTTCACGGCGACTTCGAGACGCTTGCCAGCATGCATCACCGCTTGTTTTTGACTTAGGAGGAAGTGTGTTTTATGAAGCCTTAAAGCCCATTAGAGGGTAGACGGCGGTGTTAGCCACCTGTGGGTTGAATTCAATCATAGAATACAGAAGTGGTCGTTGCAGACACAGAGATGCACCGGGTGATGTTGTACAAAGGGCTCGTCTCTTAGAGACGCATAGATACAGATATCGGTCTGATACTGACTTCATTGGTTGGATTGGCTGATATGGATTCAGTACATTTACATCAATGTGTGTTTTCGTTAAATTCTTTAGGAAACCAATGTTTAAGTGGAGGCGCGTGTTGCCTTGCACATACAAAGATGATGCCAGTCACTTCCACACAGTGAGGAACTTATGTTTTCTTTATGGCTGTCTTTGTGCTGAAAGGCTCGGTTCATCCAATTATACAGTCTGAGAGTCTGCAGCCACGCCAGCCACGCTATCCTCTGGTGCAGCGATGCTTTGAACTAAACGCTAACGCCGGCATGCTAACGTGCTCAAAGTCCATCCAAAAGTTTCACCAAAACTCTTCACTGAGTAAAAATCCTCAGGGAGGCATTCGAGGAGAAATCAGTAGATCAAAATCACGAGGATTCATCCACTTGGGACCATGAATGTCTCTATAAAAATGTAATGGCAACCACCAGCCCACACTGCCATCCCAGAGGACGTACTTGTCTTCGTCCACAGTCTTTGAGATTCCTGCCGTCACCCTGTTTGTGTTCGTAGCTTTTACATTTCAGTAAAAAAACACGATGTGGATTCTACAGAAACAATACGCCTGTTTCCACACGTCACAGTCAACCGTTTGCTTTGAAACGACTTCTTGGAGAGTGAATAATCCCTCTGCAAACTGTTGTCTGTGTGTTTTGCGGGTTTATTCAGAGTAACAAGGACGTTGTTTCATGAGTTATGAGTTACTGTTGATTCTAACTTTTCAGAGCTGTGAGCGCCACAAATTAAACTCCATCCACCTCCATTATATATGTGGGTGGAGGCAGAACTCTCAGAGACGGAGAACCAGGGCAGATAGGACTAAAAATATCTGCATGGTGAGAATATAATCCTAATTTAGGTGAGCCCAGCTTCTAAAAGCTGAACACGTACGACAGGCGTGAAGCCGGTCACGAGAACACTTCTCACAGGGAAGTTGAACAACTTCTACAGTCTACATGTAGCACCCTGCCGATGTTTAATCTGCACACATGAGCCCCCGCATACAGACGCTCCCGCTAATCAATACCCCAATACAGCAATCTAACCCCGCATCTGCCCCTCGGTGACAAGACATGCATTATTAACGGGGGCCGGGCACTGTCAGGAAACATCTCTGATTCCCATCAACCCCCACTCACACTTAACGCCCGCGCATCATCAACACGTAAGTATCAACGGCCGTCGTCAACGGCAACGAGAGCCGCCAACATTAAAATGTGTATTAATCCTTTCTCTGATCTTCCTTCTGATCACTCATCACCGGGCTTCCCCTCTCCATCATTCTCTCACATAATCACAAAAACAAGGGCGGCTGGAGGTCAGCAGGGAGGATGGTGAAGACTAATGACTTGACAGATGCCATTGATTGAGCCCGCCGGCCAGGGAAACCATCTCCATCCAAGCCAGCCGCCACCGCCGCCGCCGCACTCACAACTGCAGCAAAGTCAAGACGTCAAAATCGAAGGCTTTTGACAACTTACTGTCAAGAGTGTTATTGTTCTGCTCCCGTGAACCCCGAAGCGCAAATCAATCGCCTCCAAATCATAGATTCAAGGTTAGTCCGCTGATGATGCGCGGACCATTTTCTTCTGCTAGAATCACGGGAGACGTGAGGCCTTTTCTATCAAGCTTCGCATCGAAGGAGTCGGTTCTTATTTCTCCTGTTTCAGAATGCAAAGAAAAATGTTGTGTTTGGCGGCTGCGTATCGATTCGGGAGGAGATGAGGGTGATCTGCATGTCAAACTGCAGAGAGAGGACGGGAAAGCTGATTAATCCAAAAAAAACTTGTTGTATATGTGGAGATAATATTCATGTTTTTCAAGTTCAGGTACTTTATGCCCAAAAAGTAGTCCGACAAACCAAACCACCAACACATCATCGTTTAATCACATAAAAATGCCTTATTCAGCATTTGTCATTTCTGGTTACAAAAAGCCAAGAATGCTACAAAACACTGGACTGGAGGTCGTCTCCACTCGATGGATTAAATAGCATTTTATCAAATCAAACTGATTGGGAATCCTGTCATATCCATCATGAGATCAATTTAGTTTCAGCTTTAAAATATTATTGGTAAGGAAAGTTATAAAACAGTCATCTGATCCATCAGATAGTTGTTGAGATTATTTCAATTTCAACGTGGTGGATCGACTGACAGACAGATCAATAACATAAAAAGATAGATCAATGACTTCCTGTTTTGTGTATCGTTCTCTACCGATATAAAAATGATTTTAATAAGAGATTAGTTAGAATCAGAGATTAACGTTCTGGGTATTTTATTTAATGGAATTCTTTTATTGGAGTGTGAAAAAAAGAATGAAACAAAAGAGATGCAGCGAATAGATGGGAAGAAAAACTGTTTATTTTTTTTTCCACTCTAGTGGAAAGAAAACGTCCAGAATTTATTTTTTATTATTATAATTTTTCATGGCAGTGTATTCTGATTTATGAAGCAATTTATATGCAATACATGAATTTGAATATATGCAAATTAGCACAGTTGATACTGCATTTAAGTGTTAAAACACAATTTCAGAAAAGTTGTAATACAAATAATAATTGTCTTAATGTAAGTAATGATCTGGGGATGTTTCACGGTGATATGAGTTAACGTTTTTACCATATTCAGGTATGGGGGGGGGGGGGGGTAACGGGGGTCTGTCTGAGTCTCTCTGCACCGTGGGGGGAGGGGATCCGGGATCAATAGGAGGTGACAGAGCATGTGGCATATGACTCTGACAACTCGCCCCCACACACACACACACACACACACACACACACACGCACACACACACACACACACACACACACACACACACGTACGTACACACACACACACACACACACACACACACACACACACGCACACACACACACACACACACACACACACACACACACACACACACACACACACACACACACACACACACACACACACACACACACACACACACACACACACACACGTACGTACACACACACACACACACACACACACACACACACACACACACACACACTCCAACAGTCCTGTCAACATCAGTCATGGCTAGCCGACACAGAATTAGCTGACTCTGTTTTATGATCAGATTTATTGGGGGGACCTCTCAGAAAGCTGCGTGCCCAGTTTTGGGTCGTGGCCGTGCCCGTGTGTGTGTGTGTGTGTGTGTGTGTGTGTGTGTGTGTGTGTGTGCGTGCTCCATTAGCCTGCTCCCCTCCTGGCCACCATATGCAGAGCTCAGCGAGCCCAGGCGGCCTCCATCTGTCGGGTTAATGCCCAGCCTCAGCCACAAGCAGCTGGCCCCTACAAGCCTCATTATTCTAGCAGGGACCACACGGGACAACACACACACACACACACACACACACACACACACACACACACACACACACACACACACACACACACACACACACACACACTGATGGAGCCACGGTTTATCACACAAAGTCGCCAGAGCTCAAGAAAGGTGTTTCTGAAATTCATTGTCAGCGTCTGAACCGGTGCGAGGTGAACGTCATCGACGTGAATCCATTATTGTCAATGGTGAGGGGCGATCGAGCAACACACCCATCAGCAGCCAGGGGAGAGAGAGAAGAGGGGGGGAGGGAGAGAGAGAGATGGTATTCTATTGTATTAACTGTATGTGACTTTTTGCTTTGGCAACATGTTTAATTGAAAACGTCATGCTAATAAAGCTGATTAAAATGAAAATTGAAATTTAATCAATTTATTTGAGAGAGAACGAGCAAAAGAGAGATAAAGTGAGAGAAAACCATATTTACCACTCTTGTACATGGCACAATTAAAAGGCAAATATCTTTTTTTTTTAAAGAAAAAAGACGAAGCAGATGTTTGGTGAATCTACTAAAACTACATACATAAATAAATACAAACATTGACAGCACATTCCCAGAGAGAGAGAGAGACAGAGAGAGGGAGGAGTACACTGAAATGAAAAAGACAAGATATGAAATGTACAGAATATGCAGAACAACTGGGAAAAAAAAAAAGATCAAAGGAGCAGAGTGTGGAAAAGTGTAGAAGACGTCAGGAGGAGGGGGGGAGGTGACCACCCAAACACTTCTCTGTGGATAAACATGCATCTAATCTGCACTCAGGAACCACGGGGGGCACCGGGGATTTAAAGGACTGCATGTACGTGCCACGGTGCCTTCACAGGGAGGATCTTACACTGTGAGCTTCCACTTGAATCTCAACAGGGAGGCGACCGTCGGCAGAGACGAGCACACAAACCGCTTTAAAGGGAAAGGCAGAGTTCCTTCAGGCCGAGTTGTACGTCTCCACGGCGGCAGATACCGGAAAGGTTACGGGAGTGATTTATAGTTCAGACGGCCGTGTCACGCGTTCATTATGTTTGTTATTCAGACTCCACGTAGGCAAAAAAGCACCTGGTGGCATCATATCTAATTACAGGTCAAATATCCACTCAGTGCTGATGCAGCTAAAAGATGCTTCCAGGCTTTTATAGATCAAAACAAGGATTCCCGTCGGAGCGGTTCTGTCTCGTGTAATTATAAAAAATAAAAAAACATTGGCACAAGGTCAGGATTCAGAATCCCTCAGAGAACCGTCAGTGTGTTGACGTGTTCACACCAGACGTTCACGGAGAGGGGAGGGGCTTATCTCCGTGGATACCAACAGCCAAGCTGCTCGACGACATGTCAAATAACGTCATCTAGGTATTAATAGTAGTATTTAATAGACTCATCATCATCATTCTTTTAAAACCTTGCTCATAAAATCGTGTTCATGTCTATTTTATGCTTATATTTTTTATTTATTTAGCAATTTATATATTTATTGCTTTTGTTTGATTCGCTACGATACTATAAAATTTAAATTGAATCTGCCTCCTGTTCACATTCTGAGTGAAGCGATTCATTCCATTCATTCATTCTTCCATATTTTTGTGCTTTTGTGCAGTAAAAGTTTTTGTTGTTTTTTAATATAAAAACGTCCGTCATCATACTCTTACATCACTCATGGCTTCCTTTGTGCTGGCAGGGGACACTTTTTTTGAATAGGAACTATAAAAAAAAGTAAGACGATTCTTCTTTTTTCTCGGATGTCTTTGGATTTCTGACAGAACGCCTGCCAGCCAATGAGAAAGCAGTATTTTCCTGCGACCCACAGTGTCGGCGGTGCTGTAAATGTTGACAGCCTCACCTTTGACAGGCCTCCTACGTCCAGGTAGAAGCAGATGATGAAGACGTTCCAGGCCACCCACAGAGCGGCCCACACAGTGTACTGGAGGGGCAAAGACAGATCATCGTCACGGAAACGAGAGGAACCGATCACAACAGATGGTGAATAAAGAGATTCTTAACACTTAAATACATGTTTTAAGGTGCCGGTGAGTTCAGTAAGTGTATTTGGGCCCCGAGGGAGGGGCTTATCGGGGTTTATTCACTGCTTCCACAGAGACAGAGTCGTCATTGTGAAGGTTGTGAAATCCTGACTCACGATGAACTGTTGGAAATGTCAGCGGTGTCAGAGGAAGAGCAGCAGCTTGGAAAAAACATACATGTTGAATCATGAAAACCCCTGAGCTTGCTCTCTTGTCGTTTTCCACTTGACACCAACAACAATAGTTCTGCTCCCCCCCCCACCCGACCCCCGCCTCTCCTCAAATTCCCGCTTCCTGCGTTTCTTCGCCTTTTTCCTCGTTCGCCGCTCCACGTCTCCCTCGACTCTCTTTTATTTACTCTCTCCCCCCCTGTATCTCTCGCTCGCTGCCCCCGATCTCTTTCTCTGTCATTAACATCACCATCTGTGCTTCCACTAACGCTGCTGAAAATAGGCTTTTAATGCCTAACGACGGAATAAAAAACCTGAAGTGCATAAAAGCACATTCGTGACGCTTCGCGGGAACGAAAAGCAAAACAACAGGCGTGTTTCAAAGAATGACCTTCTCTGTCCAGAAACTCAACGCTGAGTATAAATCTGATGAGCTACTTATCCACCCCCCTCCCTCCTCCGCAACACCCCCACCCCCCTTTAATTAGCCCTAATTACCTCAGGATTAGGGGGTTCAATTCAAGAGGAAAAGGCGTCCGAGGAGAACTCACCACCACGATGTAGCGCGGCCGGTACTGGATGGTGCCGAAGAGGCCGAGGATGACCATGATGATGTGGAAGAAGTTGGCGAGGATGGGGGCCCACTGGTACCCCAGGAAGTCGAAGACCTGCCTTTCTAAAGCCAACACCTACAGGGAGGGGGGAGGAGGGGGGAGGAGGGGGAGGAGACACAAAGTGAGATCATGTTTGACATCTTGTGGAAAGCAAACGGCGTCTCCTGCTGCGACAGTGAACCCGGGGTCGCCAGGCTTAACAGTTCATCACGCAGGCCCCAGAAGAAAAATGGAAGCTTACCAGACAGACACACACACACACACACACACACACACACACACACACACACACACACACACACACACACACACACACACACACACACACACACACACACACACACTGGTAATGTGCCGCTCATGGTTTATTGAGGACAATAAAATATTTACCTCACGGCAACTGGCCAACAACTCAACAAGAACAGCTTGAGTGTTCAGTGCCAGAGGTGAAGACGGGAAGTTTTGTAGAAAAAAGAAATAAATAATAAAAAACCACAATGACAGATTTATCGATTCAACCCCTGCTGAGATAAAGAGGCGCTCACTATTTTCCAAGCCTCCTGCCAACGGCCTCCAGGAATGAGAACGCTCTGGGAACTTTACGGGAGGGGGGGGGGGGGGGGGGGGGGCTTAGGCGCTTATTGAAAAACGTGCTTGAGAATCAGCGTGTGTGTGCACGTTCACGTGCACAAGTACGGTTAAACCCTCCACAATGAAAAGACACATTCCACAGCTTTCACAATACAGTCTCCCCGTCTCCACCCGAGGGGGGGGGGTCGATATGAACATTTCATGTCACAGTTATCGATTAATCGATCGATTAATTAATATTATCCCGATTATCATCAAAATCAGGTTAATATTCTTATTATGGCATTAAAACACAAAAATAACCTTAAATAAGATGATCATATTCTCCCTGCATAAATAAAGGATATAAAAATTCAAAAAACGTACATTTTATCCTGTATTTTTAAATCAGGCTCCATTTCTTTACTTGTCCACCATGACATCATGCCCCACATGATGCTATTTACTTACCTAATTAATCTGATAATGGGAAACCACCATGATCAACTTACTGAGATTTTTTCATGATCCACGATAAAAAAAAAACCTTCGTCACATCCCCGTCTACAGCGCTTCATTCTCCCCATACCAAACTACCTGAGCTCCTCTCGTCCAATACTTAGAACAGCAACACGAAAACACCCAAAACAAGGCAATTACAGGCTTTCAGATTGGGAGTCTCTATTTGCATCAACTCAATTAGCATGTCATGGGGGGGGGGGGGGGGGGGGGGGGGCAGTACCATTTAATTATAATACCATCACCAATCCAATTCCATTCCATTTCCAGGTTGTGTGTGTGTGTGTGTGTGTGTGTGTGTGTGTGTGTGTGTGGGTGTGTGTGTGTGTGTGTGTGTGTGTGTGTGTGGGTGTGTGTGTGTGTGTGTGGGTGTGTGTGTCGAGCAGCCATGTGTTGTCGTTGCGTTGTGTGTCGACATGTCATTTCCAGCCAAGCGCTGGAAGATGGATGAGGGAGGGAGGAATCTGCCGTGGTGATAAGAACACACACACACACACACACACACACACACACACACACACACACACACACACACAAATGTAATGGAAATGTTACCAGCAACCCGATGAGGCATTGTGACAGGCAGAGGAGGGAGATGATCAAATGCTCAGTAATAATTAAAAATGAACAGAAGCCAATAACTCCACAGACGGAGGTCCGGGTGAGTGAACTGTGACCCGCACCGAGCGGAATCACGTAGAAACATTTAGGAATCAGCTCGGCAAACCAGAGATAAAGCCTTCACTCTAATGTAAGAGAGGAAAAGAGGGGGAAAGAAGAGATAATTGTCAGGAAACAAAATTGAGATGGATGGGGGAGAATGTAGATAACGAGAGAGCAGAGACTATCCTAGACATCGCACGCTAACGGAGAGCGACGAGCTCCCGCCCCCTTAATAACCTCCGTCTATCTGCTGGATGGAGCGGCTGAATGGGTAAAGTCAAAAGAGTCACAGAGAAAATATCAGGAAACTTGTGCAGGAGGATGTTCTTTTCCAGGTGAAAGCCGATGGATATTTAGTTTATTTAGTTTGATTGATCGGGTCCACATCTTAGAATGTGACATATTGTGATATTAAATATACTGAGCGACTGCCCTCCTCCAGTTGAAACCCAGCTATTGCAACTGAATTTAGCTTTCATCAAAATTAAGTAAAGTAAATTTTAGGACATAGTCGTTGTGACGTCACCCATTGCTTTGTCAACTACCGTTTTAAAGCCTCGAGGTCGGCATTTTGAATTTTGCCCGTCGGCATCTTGGAACTTTTGCAACCACTGAAAGGAAGTGACCATATTTGGATTGCGGAAGAGCGACGGGTGGATCTGATGAACACAAGCGGATCTGGATCCATCTGGTTTTCTGGTGTGAAGCTGCTAACAAAGTTATAATTCAAGGTCAACATTACAGCTAAGTGTTAAAGTCGTCTTAGTAGCTAACTGCAACCTGTCAATCACAAGGTAGCCCCGCCCCTAAATCATCCCCTGCTTTCTGGTCTATTACACTCTAAATGGACCATTATTTCTCATAGACTTCCATGCAATCAGACTTCATTTTGCAACAGAAGGAGTCGCCACCTGATGGCCAGAGGAGAGAATGCAAGCTAAAGGCACTTGAGCATGGGCTTCACTTTTCAGAAACAAAGGTTGCCAACTGGTATACATGTCTCCTAGCCTTATAATAAATGTCTAGTTTATACAGTATTTTGTCACTAACAGACCCTTTACAGCCATAAACATAATAGTAAACATGAAATCAGCCAGGAATTACACCGCTTGCTATCAAAAGGGCATTTTTATTATTTATTTCTAGGGTTAAATTACGTTCTTTTACAGTATTTTGTGAAGAGATAAGACAGAAGGAGCGATGTTAACGAGAATGAAGTCTCAAACCAATCGGATGAAGGACAAATGTGTGAGAAAGGCAATTTTACACCCTATCAATTATATTAATGAGCAAATCGTCAGCTGCTCAGAGGTGGACGCTGTCATTAGGCAGGCAACCATCTGGGACCGCAATGACCTGAAGCTGCAACAGTTCAATGAAGTTTCTCATCCACATTCATCCGAGCAAAGAGCTTTGTGTCATCACAACCGTTTATCGGATAATTAAATAACTTTGGAGCCCCACACCTTGACAACATCAGATAAGGGTGACGGGACTTTGTGTTTAAACATTTCTGTAATTGAGTTAGTGAAGAGTAATACCCAACAGTCTGTATGTTTGACCTCCTGTGTCCGTCTGACAAGTCAAGGTAAAACTGTATCTCCCTCCGAACGATATCAGACAGAAAATAGGATTCAGTTTATCTTCTCATCTTGAAGATGGTGATAGCTGAGCTCTCAGACTGTCCTCTGGTTATCCTGGTGGGGAAAAATGAGATCCAGGCTCTGAAAAAAACAGCCTGGGGCTCTTATGTCGGTGTACTTGATAGCAATGATATGAAGTGTAATGTTGTTTTCACACCAAACTTCAAGCAAATTATCACCTCGTGTTTTAACACGTGACTTTGTGTGAAATCACGTCACTCGAGGCGGTCGTCTAAATACCAACGTTTCACACGGCTGAAAGTCATAATCCAGAGTTTGTACTCACACATTCTAACCACATATCGGCTGGTGTATCGCAGCTGTATGAACCACATTAAAGCTGGGATTCTGTTGCAATAAACGGATCAAAAAGATGCAGAAACAACTACAAAATTATTCTAATTTGATAAACAAAATAAAGCGTAGTCATGTCTGTGACTTTTACCTCCATGCATACCAACAATGTTCTCACACACACACACACACACACACACACACACACACGTCCTGGCGTGGTCTGCTGCAGGTCAATAGTCACGCTAATGAGCACCAACCTTCATCCATCCAACACACATGCTTAGAACCCTAGATGTATTCATTACACACAGCCTCGGACCCTGAAACACATCCACCAGTCATTGAGTTAAAGAAGTGTATAGGCATGAGGGTCATCGTGTGTGTGTGTGTGTGTGTGTATGTGTGTGTGTGTGTGTGTGTGTGTGTGTGTGTGTGCTCAGTGTGTGTGTGTGTGTGTGTGTGTGTGTGTGCTCCTCTGAGATGCTGTATAAGCCTATCACGTTCACTGCTAACTCAATAATCCACCAAGATGACAACAATCAATCACGAATAGAAAGGCCTCTGCCCAACCGGACACACACACACACACACACACACACACATACACATACACACACACACACACACACACACACACACACACACACACACACACACACACACACACACACACACACACACACACACACACACAGACACACACACACACACACACACGGCACAATTAGCCCCACGATTCATAGGAAGCAGCTTCCTGGAGAGTGGGGTAAAATTTGATCAGAAGATACCAACGCTCTTCCAGGAATAGTGAGCCGGCCCGTAAAAGCCTCCCGCCAGCAACAAACGACTCCCTCTCGGGTGACGGTATCTCTTAGTGTGTATTTTGGTTTTGTGTGTGTGTGTGTGTGTGTGTGTGTGTGTGTGGAGGAAGCGTGTTGCCCACACATACCACTCTTCCCAACCATAAATACTAAGCAATTAAGGGGCGTATGACAGCTGGATGCAACAAGCCCCTCTCACCTCCACAGCCGCCCATCCTTTGTTTGCTCCATCCTCCCCCTTTTCTGTTTTTTTTAAACTCCTGAAACCATCAATTATTGCCTGCTTCGGCCACGTGACACCAGATTACCAACATCGTAGACCTGAATCCCTCTGTTCCATGATGTTGGCTTGTGTTTGTCCTGTGCCTTTTCTAGCGTCTGAGCACTGAAGAACACCCAGACAGACCCAGCTTTACATCGTAATCCCTCCTTTTCCTCCAAACATCAAAGTCTTAAAACATTTCAATCATTGTCACCTTCTTCAACGCGCTGTGAAGAAGAGGAAGGACCCAGAGGACCGACTACTAGGATCCTGTTGACCCAGAGGACCGACTAACAGGATCCTGTTGACCCAGAGGACCGACTAACAGGATCCTGTTGACCCAGAGGACCGACTACTAGGATCCTGTTGACCCAGAGGACCGACTAACAGGATCCTGTTGACCCAGAGGACCGACTAACAGGATCCTGTTGACCCAGAGGACCGACTACTAGGATCCTGTTGACCCAGAGGGCCGACTAACAGGATCCTGTTGACCCAGAGGACCGACTACTAGGATCCTGTTGACCCAGAGGACCGACTAACAGGATCCTGTTGACCCAGAGGACCGACTAACAGGATCCTGTTGACCCAGAGGACCGACTACTAGGATCCTGTTGACCCAGAGGGCCGACTAACAGGATCCTGTTGACCCAGAGGACCGACTAACAGGACCCTGTTGATCCAGAGGACCGACTACTAGGATTCTGTTGACCCAGAGGACCGACTAACAGGACCCTGTTGACCCAGAGGACCGACTAACAGGATCCTGTTGACCCAGAGGACCGACTACTAGGATCCTGTTGACCCAGAGGGCCGACTAACAGGATCCTGTTGACCCAGAGGACCGACTACTAGGATCCTGTTGATCCAGAGGACCGACTACTAGGATTCTGTTGACCCAGAGGACCGACTAACAGGACCCTGTTGACCCAGAGGACCGACTAACAGCATCCTGTTGACCCAGAGGACCGACTACGGGGATCCCGTTGACCCAGAGGGCCGACTAACAGGATCCTGTTGACCCAGAGGACCGACTAACAGGATCTTGTTGACCCAGAGGACCGACGACGAGGATCCTGTTGACCCAGAGGGCCGACTAACAGGATCCTGTTGACCCAGAGGACCGACTAACAGGATCTTGTTGACCCAGAGGACCGACGACGAGGATCCTGTTGACCCAGGGGACCGACTAACAGGATCCTGTTGACCCAGAGGACCGACTAACAGGATCCTGTTGACCCAGAGGACCGACTAACAGGATCCTGTTGACCCAGAGGACCGACTAACAGGATCCTGTTGACCCAGAGGACCGACTAACAGGATCCTGTTGACCCAGAGGACCGACTAACAGGATCCTGTTGACCCAGAGGACCGACTAACAGGATCCTGTTGACCCAGAAGGACCGACTACTAGGATCCTGACTGACTGTAAGCTATTTTATTGGGTTTCATTTGAGAGAAATGCTCAGAGTGAATTTGAGTAAACAATTATGTAGTGTGTTTATGTCCAGGGCTTTTAATGTGAAAGGTAAGAAGGGAAGGAGCGCGTCTGCTCTGAGCTGCTTTCGTCAAGGTCGAAAAGAGTAATAAAGTTTGTCTTCTTGGTTCGTACTACGGCGCCTCCGTGTTGTTGTTTTTTAAGCCTGGACAAAATAACTGCCAATAACTTAAATTGGCAGAATAATATACTGGAATCACTTTACCTCACATTTTGGCAAGAAATAAAGGACATCTTCGTCATAAAGAACAAATAAAAATTATGTAAAAATATATTTATTTATTACTTCTCTGCCATGAGAGGTCATGTGACAATATTCACGATGGAGGGGTTTTATCCTGATAAAATCCTGTATTGTCCCATTCCTACAACCCACATTCAATCCCCACAATGTCTGATTTACTGAACCCCCCCCCCCCATAGCGAGAGGATGGAGGTGACCCTCTCGCTCTCTCAGGTCTCCACCTTTACCTCCAGACACTATAAATCAATGTTCCTGTCCCCTCTGATAACATGTTACTGACTGTGTCATCAGGATCTATGGCTTTGAGAGTGTGTGTGTGTGTGTGTGTGTGTGTGTGTGTGTGTGTGTGTGTGTGTGTGTGTGTGTGTGACTCCAGGCTGCATGACTCAGCCTCATCTATGTTCAAACATATAACTGTGACTCACGTAGTCGGGCAGAGAGACGACACTGAGGAGGAGATGTGAGGGCTGAATCACAGAGAATTACCACATTATCTCCCATTTTCCCTCCTTATCTCAACGGACTTCACTAATGGGGGGGGTTCTTACTTAGACGTACAAGCACGCATCAGCCAATGAGGCCGGGATCCAGATAACAATATGATTCAGAGGGGGGGAGGGACTATTTGCTTTCGATATGCCAAAATTACCGGTTCCGCTTCGTACTGCGTCTCGCACTCTGGCAATCATACATTACTGCCTGCTGGGAGTCACTGGGACTCCGGGGCAGAACGTTATAAAAAGCAGCCAGCCAGCCAGCCAGCCAGCCAGCCAGCCAGCCACTGATTCATGGTGTGCATTTTACCGTCTCGTGTATGTAGTTTTGACATGCAACTGCACTGTTATTGTTGATTCCCTCTCAGATATGGAAATTACCCAGCAGTAACTCCACTTCTATGAGCGCTCTGTAAATCACTGGTTCCAGATTTGGCTGTTGAGTTCCCCCCCCTCCCCCGCTGTCGGGGTCGGCAGATGGCAAACAGCAAAGAAAGTCATGAGAAACCTCTTTGCCACACAGATTCTGGTAGACTGTCTTCTTTGCATATTGCTTGTAAATGACTTGATGAATGTTCCTCTCCAGGGTCCTCAAAAGAATCCAGATGAAGCAACGAGAGGAGGATCAAACATTTGGATGAACTGCCGAGGAAATATTAGGTCTCCATGGGTTCCCTTGCTCTGAGATCGGAGTCCTGACCTGGTCTACGAGGCCAACGTAACACTTAATCATACTCTAATCAGGTCATCGAGGGTCTCCTTTCACTGCCGTGGCTCTCAGCTCTGATCACACATCATAATAACTACATGAGCAAACATCTTGAGACCCTTCTTTAGTAACCCACTTTAATTGACATTAAATTGATTAGTATTTATTAGGATTCATCTACCGGTTCACTATGGAATGTTTTATTGTTGGAGGTAAAAACACCTTCAAATTGCTTTTCTAAATAAGTCCTCGAACTCATTTTTAATAGATTGGGTCCAACATACTGGATCTGTGAAGACCTGGAAAGGTTTATTTTATTTCAAATGTCAGATGTGCACAAGCAGGCGAGAGGGGGGCGGGGTTTGTCTGGTGTTGTGACATCACTTTGGCGGCACCAACTCACTTGCAACCCTCATGGGAACGGTGGGGAATAAATCAAGCCGTGGACGTCTTCATTTTTAGGGGGTGACCAGCCCAAAAAGATCGTGAACCAGGATCTAGAGTGTATTTGTTTGCAGGCATCATATGATTACCGTAAATCTGTACGTGTGGACTATCTGGTGAGCTATGGAATATACTTTGTTATGAACCAACCTACCATTTAGTACAAGTTAGCCCGATGCCTGCTTCTCCTGCACACACCTCAGCCTGAGTACTATCCAGAGAGTCCTAATATAAAGAGAAAAAGAAAAGCTGTTCTACTCTAGATCTCAATTGAGAGACAAACCATGAATCCTAATGTGCCACGCTTTGCCCTGACTTGTCTCGTCTTTACTCTTTGACTTCCGGCAGTCTCAAAAACCTTCTCAAATCCAGAGTTTCACCTCTCGGCCGGCTGAAGTCATTATGCCCGGATGGATGGATGGCCCTTCGGTGGTGCCTGATCTGCCATCTTAAGCCGTTTGAAATATGGTCCGTGCAGCGAATCACACGGCGGCGAGTCCCTTTGAACTTCACTAAGCGCCGCTTGTTTCAGGACAGCGGCGCTAAACAGACACCGAGGTAAAGTGCTCATTGCAGCAGAGTGTTTTTTTTTTTTTTTTTTGGCAAAGTGGCTATTGAGAGCCCGTGAATCAAAGCACCCTTTATTTAAGCTGAAATATGTTAAACTCTATGCACGCTCTCGGTGCTAATAACATGCTAATCTCTCAGTGCTATTGGGAACACACAACGCACAAATCCGTCCCCGCTGAAAGAAACACCATGAAAGCTGGCGCTTTGAACTGAGACTCCCTCTGGACACGGCAAACCGCTTTCAAACTTCTCTGATTTATTTCGTGTCGTAATGTTCTTTGGGTGACTGTCGCCTGGTGAAGAATAAGCTATAAGCATCTTATTGACTGCACTGTGGTTTGGTTCATTTATCAGCCTGCCTTCTCTGAATACAGTCCACGATCAGACCAGACCAGAGCCTTCCCCCGTCTGGTCTGCGGCCGCTGACCTTGTTGGTGGTTAAAGTTGTCACACGTCGAGACATTCTGACCTCCTTTCAGTCTCTCCACATCCGTGACCCGGTTCTCCTTTGACTTTGATTTCATCAACATTTTCATTCACTCTTTTAGGAGCGTTTCCCTGCGATGAGAGTAAAGCTGCAATATAAGTACAGTTTTCCTTCAATAAGAAATGATTCAAATGCACAGGCGTCTGCATTACAGTCCCGGTGGACGGTCTCGCCGGGAGTCCAGTCCCTCGCCACAGGGGAGAGAGGTCCAGGTGATGGCTGCTGTAAAGCTTCCCACCTTCCCCCGGGCCTGAAGGTAACTCATGGGAAACGAAAACGGGAGGCAGCAACCAAAGGTTGCAGCATGACGGGTTAATTTGGACGGCATGCAGACATCGAGGTGTCGATGCTGAAACGACTGCTTCATTTCAACTTTCATTTCATCGTTTTTTCCACAGAAGACACAGAAGGAAAGGAGCAGGTGTCAGTAATTAAATTACGGATGGTTGAGCTGTATTCAGCTGCTTCAGTACTTCAGAACAGATCCATTGTTAGTGCTGCTAGTAACACCTGTGCTTTGACACGTCACAATGCAACGCTGTGAAAAAGGCCTACCGAGTGCCAAAATGCTGGATGAGAGTCAGTGCAGGTGCAACACCAGATATTATATAGAAAACTAAAACATATATGGAATTATGATAACACTTTAGATTAGGGAACACTTATTAACCATGAACTAGTGTCTTATTATTCTTATTAAGTGGTTTACAACAGCTCCCTAACTCACGATCAATAAGCAGTGATTAGGAAGTTATTGATGACAGTAGTTAACGGCCTAGTAGTAGCAGAATATGATCATGCAGAATAAGGCATTAGTAAGTGATTTATAACGGCTTAAAAACAGCCAATATGCTGCTAATATGCAGCTAATAAGAAACTAGTTGATGGTTAATATGGGTTCCCTAATCTTACAGAAATTTTTTATTTACATTGTTTATTTGCATTAACAGTTAATCTGCTGTGACGCTCATGTTCTCAATCACAGCAGCACGAAGCCCACATTTCCTTCTAATCGACGGTGAAGCGAGGCTCGACACGCCGACAGCTGTAAGAAACGCTTATCTCGCCCGTTCCCGCTCTTCCTCCACTTCACCCGCCAGCCAACATTTCCTTTTGAGTTTTATCAGCCACGGTGGCAGCGACGTCGGGATTATTACAGGCTAAATTTTGACTTTGCTGCGTCAACTCAGGGAAGAATCTGGCGGCGGCTGTGATTCCAGCCTCGACCCGAGGGATTAATGTCACTCGTGAGGTTTTGTCTCCCTTTTGGTGTGGCTCCAAATTCCTTGTTTGTTGTGTGGGTGTCAAATGGAAAAATGAGACAGCAGACCGCGACACACACACACACACACACACGGACACACACACACACACACACGGACAAGAATACAGCCGTGGATAAAACCCAAACACAACAATGGACCGGCTGGAAGAGAAAGTGACGAAACGAGAGCAGCTTAACGAGCCAATCCTCTCTCCTTTCTGCCTCCTAATGTCCCGGATCTAACAAAAAAAAAATGTTTGCCCCAATTAACAAGTAGGGAACTTAGTCTGAGGACATTCTCATCACGAACAGTCACCAACGGGCAAACAGCTGTCAGCAGTTTGGACCCTCCGGCTCTACTTTTCCCCATAATTGAGTCAGTAATGCTCTTTTTCATCATAATACCATCACTCTTAATCTGGCGTCCACCAGCAGAGGGAAGTAGCGTCCCCGTGTCCGACCCGATCACATGGCGCAATCAGAGCCAGAAAACATCCGTGAAGTCATCAGTCGCTTGTAAAACAAGGCCCGAATGCCAAGAATGAAAAAAGCCAAATAAAAAAACAGCGGAGGGGTTTGAGTGAGACGAATATGCTTCACGGCCGTTCGACTGAATGTGATCTATCAAGATAGTCATCCCAGCTGTGGTGCTCCCAAAGCAATTTATTCCATGCCACACTTTAATAAATGACACCGCTGGAACCGCTGGAATGGAAAGAGAGAAATGGGCTTGCAAATAGTTCTGGTTTTATCTCCATTATAGCTTAATATTGCAGTGTTATTGATGTGGAACACACACACACACACACACAAGCCTCCTCATGGATGGGTATGCATACATGCACGCGTACATGCACGCTCCCATCCCCAGCCCAAGGTTTCCACTATAACCACATAATTAATGGTCTGTTAAATTGAAGACATTAAAAATGGCGAACAGTTGTATAAAAAAAAAAAAGGCCACCAGGGACAAAGAGGAGATGGGTTTTCCAAGAACACACATATTATCATAAACCAACATGCACGCAGCAAGGGCAGTGACTGCCCGACTGCCGGGGGAAGGTCAACAGGAAGTCATCCCCTCCTCTCAATTAGCAGAAAACCCGGCCGCTCTAATCTACGATGAACACGCAAAGTCATACTTAAGTGTAAAATAAGCCAGGGAACCGCTGGGATGTATGCGACGTTGCATGGGTGGGTCTTTTCTTTGTGGTGAGGTTAAAGGCGGTGTATGGAAGTGGAGCTATCTTTAGAGTTGCATTCGGCGCCGCCCCCCCGCCGCCGCCGGGACTCATCTCCCCCCGCAGCACGCTACCTCAGATTTGCATCACACGTCTCCGTTTGACAGGTTGTTTTTTAGTTTTTAATCTCCGGCAGGGCTCCCAGCATCTGATTGTATACATAAAGGTCTCCGTGGTAACCGTGGTGAGGAGGTGAAGGCAAACGTAGAGCTCTCAGGTCTCCGGGGGTCATGCTCATAATTGGCCCAGAGTGAGAGGTCGAGCCACCGCCCATCCCCCCCACTTTTCTCTCTCTCTCCACATCCCTCCACCTTTGCATCTCCACCCTAAATCTCCATTCTGGCCCCCACCGATAAATCATGTGGTGATCAATAATTCAAACATATTCCCAGCAGGGGGGAGGATAAAAATGTAAGATAAGACAAAGGCTTGTTGTGCTTTAACAAAGGGTATACATAAGGGGCGGGGCATGCACATTCATTACACATTCAAGCCTCTCATCCCTGAGTACCCAGGGTGCATTGGGCTCTCAGGTGGGATGATGACACGCTGTGGGGGGGGGCTCAGAAAGTCTGAGGAGCTGTGCCTTTCCATTTCTTATGCAGTCACCTTGCCTTCGTGACCTACAACACACATTCTCTTGTTAAATCAACTCTTCTTTGTGGCCCAGACAGGAGGTGTTCGGGCCCGCTCTTCTGTGGACGAGAACCGTTCCAGCATAGCAATCAAGCCGGTTTAGGTCGGGACCACAATCAGCGCTGAACACCGGGGGGTCTGACAGCACACAACACACATTATACTTAATTATGTCGACCTGTGTGACCTTCAAAAAAAAAGGATAAGGTTTGCAGAGACAATATAAGACAGGGTTAAGACCTTCACTTCTGAAATCACACGTAGTCACAGACTGTTCAGGCCTTCTGCCCTCTCGCCTTTCACAAGGAAGGAAGGAAATATGAACAATGAACTATGAAAAAGGACTTTCTTTTAAGATTAGTTGATGTTACAAATTGACCCAAAGCTCTTTGAAGAGCAGAGAGTCCCTTTCCACAGCGGTCCCCATTGTCTGAGCAGCAGCTTTTAATCAATAGTCATGTAATTTTAATTATCTCTACAGCAACTCGTAAGTAATTCATCCAACGAGGTCCCAATGACAAGAAACAGCATTTCCCTTCAGATCTTTAGCGGTCTTGTATCAATTCAGCATAGATTCCTTAGCTTTTTTTGTTCTTCTTTACATCTAGTCTACACGGCCGTGTGGGTTGTAAATGAAGGCGGGGGTGCTTGTCTTCAATCGCTAGGAGCTCTCATGGCCACTGTAGTAATGAGCTGTTAGAATTCTAAATTCACAGTCTATAAAAGCACAGCGCTCCACAAATTCACTATACGCTTGACCTACTGTGTGACCTTTTTGACCCCATCAGTAAACTACGTGAACACATAAACCCGGCAGAGGCCGTGCTGATTGGATAATCACGTCAACGCAGCGTCTGAGGAGCGTGAAGAGTGTGTGGAAGTGCATCAGGCGACAAATATGGTTCAAATTAATTCAAACTAATTGCATGTAAGTTCAAAGTCGTACCAACACCAGCAACCGCTGCTGCTTTGGTTGCTTTTAAGAGGCTACTTTAAGCTCCCCGACACGAAGAACAGCTCTGCTGTGAAGTTTGCTACAACAAACAACCACAAGACTTCATAGAGAGAGAAAATCAACAGTTTTATATTCCTGGGAATCGCCATCGCATCACACCAAGCTCATTAACGGAGAAAACAGAAAGCATTCGGACTGGAAACATTACAAGCAGGACCGGAGCGGGGGACTAAAACCACCCAGAACATCATTGGTTCCCGTCTACTGAGCATCAGTAACATTGATGATAAGAGGTGCCTGCGAATTATATTAAAACACAAACAGCCTGTTTACTCGTCTGCCGTCCGGCAAGAGATACAGCAGTATCAGCTGTCGGACCAGCAGACTTCAGGCTGTGAGACCCTCCATCCTTTACCATATAATAGTGACAAATTTGGCTGCTCCGGCACACTTAAGGTGGGCTGACCTTTAAGGTGAACAAGCGCTAGTCATCTGTAAATTACCCCTCTGCCTAACTATTAAAAGTCATCTGTCAAAACACTTGTTGTCTGTTAGCGGTAAAAAGGTCCAATATTAACACACCTTCATACTGTTGATCAATGCCCGCTGGGTTCCTTTAGTGGGTCCATGTCTGACCTGTATGTAGAACCTGTGGGTTCTCATGCTAACTGACAGCTCCATTTAAGGAAGAAGCCAACAAATACGTGGCTGCTGGCATCTGTTGGATTCTGTGAGAGCGCCTCGATTCTCTGGACACCAAAGCTGTGTGTGTGTGTGGTTAATTCAGAAATCTGATTTTGCCACCATCTGTGCAATCAAAAACAGAATGTGTGTCTAGCTCTCAATGATGCGAATCACAACCCAGAGAGGCTTAATGAGAACCAACAGGCCCAGAGAGGGAAGAAGAAGAAGAAGAAGAAGAAGAAACGGAGCTGAGACCATCCACTCTATTCCCGCTGGTCCATCTCCTCCATCAACCTGGCAGTGCCACGGAAATACAGTTCATTATCATCGATCTCTGAAGAAGTTACACACACGCTCCACAAAACACAGATACCGATGCAGCCGAGAGAGAACAGCTTTCTTATTTCACTAGTTACCAGGGGTTTCCAACAGATCATCTCCAGGGAACCAGCAGGCCGGAGCAGGACTATACAGTGGGAGAGAACAGTGAGAGAACGCAGTGTTTTATTGCCGTTTCACCCCAGCTGCTGTTGTTATTCCTAATTACAGCTGTGCGATGCATTAATATCAAAACAGGTAACGCTTGTGTCTGCATTCGGCTGCTGCTTATGTTCTTGCAATGAACATCAAGGCAAATTCCTTGTATTATGTAGCATTGAAAGCAGAAGAGGAAAAATAAAATCCTTTGTAAGGTGTGGGACGTGACGCCTGCCGAGGGATCATGTCGTTCCTCTACAGGAGGAGGCGCTGGAAAACTTTTCTTGGAAGCACTTTGGATGAACTCGTTCGCTATGAAAGATGCTATATTCTCTAGCTGTGTCATGAAAAGAGTGGTGTGATGAAAGATACTTCACACACACAGTGCTTGTGGGAAGTTTGCATTTCAAGGTGAGGTATAATCTCTGGATCACCGTGACAACGCCTATTTCTTCTCATTGCTCGAGATCAAATAAAGACCGCTTCCCTTTTCTTTCTCTGCTCATGTCAAAGATGATAGAGATACACAAAAGGCTGCAATCTTTTCCCGACACCAGGACCTACTAACCCATAACTCCCCGGTCACGACGCACAGCTGTGTCCGTGTGTGAGGAGGCGTGCATGAAACGGCGTCCGTTGCGAGGTTGCATCCCTCAGCACCAGCGTTTTCAGGGTCAATGTTCACTTTTGATCTCATTACCCGTTGCTCAGTGTGATTATGTGTCCCCGTCTGCCCTTTCCTGCAAAAACAAAACAAACCCTGACCAAACGAAGAGGCCCTCTTCATAAATCACCCGCCCTTCCACGCCACCGCGGTGCAGCATTAACGGCCAGCTCCATTCAGAGCATCGTCCCCCTCCACCGCCGAGCCGCTTCGCTGACATGCACAATGCGCCTGGACCGGATCCCGTGTCCCACCAATGGGAACGTGTTCCACGTCCAGGTCAGCTCGAGGTCAAACACTTCAAACGGCCCGACCCCCGTTGAGGAAAAAAAAAAAAGCTTGTCTGCGTCTCGGACTACAAACAAATCATTAGACAGACAGGGCTTCCTGCCAACGCCAGCCATTCTCTGGGGCTGGACGGGGTTCTGACAACAATCCAGCCCTACTGTCTGGACTAGTTAGGCTGCAGAAGGGGAAGGGGGGGGGGGGGGCGGAGGCGTATCGATCAATACTGGCTCATTATCTGTTGCCTGCTGTCCCGGAGAGGCGAGTCCCACCACCGCTCGGGCCCCGTTGATGAGGAAAGCGCACCACAATTCAATTAGGGGATGGCCTGAGATGCCAAAAGAGGTTTTGATCAAAGCCATGCCTGGCTAATTAGCCCGCCCGGCGGTTCACAGGGACCTATTTTTACATCTGAGGAGCAGAGTGTGTTGTTTTGTTAATGGTAATTTCACCCTGTAATGGACTGGGAATAACCTGGCTCATTGTCAATGCATAGGTTTGAGCCAGGAGAGAGTGGGGAGGCCTCACATGTATATTCATGTTCACACACACACACGGCTGCAGCCCTGCGTGACCTTTACAAAGGTCACACAAGGTTTAATGCAACCCCTCTTCACAGGTTAAACTCATCGAGAGTGTGCAGGTGTTGCGAGTGAGTGTGTGTGTGTTTTTTTCCTGCAGACAGGAAGTGTCAGGTCTTCCCGAAATAGTGCCAGGGGAAAATAAAGCTGTTTCCAGGAGTCTTCGGGGACTTTTTAGGCAGCGCGCTGACAGCTTTATAAACCTCTTAACAAATGGTCGACCTCCTTCTCTCTAATGAGATGAGGTCTGAAAGTCTGGGAAGGGGGAAAACAGGTGTGTCCCTCAAGGTGGGTACGTGGGGCCTCGTCGTTTGCGTGAGACTCCCACAGACTTTTAAAAAGGCTGTCAGGACTTAAACACAGACTCAGGAAGACTCTATAATGTCTCTATTCGTACCTCACAGATGCACAGGCACAAATACACTCCAGCAACTTTGACCATGCAACCCTGTCTCCTGCAAAATAACGGCCCATACAAGTTCTACACTCTGAATTTAGGTGTTTCAAGAGTACTTCCGCATGGTGACGTGTTTCTGAGTGAAACAGGATATGGAGGGTAAAGGTTACATAACGCTGGGAGGCATGGCAGATTGATTTGATGGATGGATGTCATGATGTTATTGGTTGAAACTGTTTGGTGCTAGCTGATGTTAGCACACGTCATATTTTTGTTTTTCAGTTAGAATAGAATATTGGAATATAGAATATAGTCGGTTCACAATATCACCGGGGATGTGATCTAAAAAGGCATTTTTAATTTCAGGTCAACTTAAAAAACAGGGTGAAACACATTAATGGTTAATGAACAACTTTTAGTTTTAATAAAATAAACATCATGATTCGGCTTAAAGTGGCTACGAAACCGAATCAATGTGTTGTGATTTTTTAGAAAGACCGGCTGGAACGTTTACAGCCAGTAGGACAGGAAGTCACTCAGACGTGTAAAGTTTGTCTTTTATCTCAGAAAAAAAACACTGAAACTAAAGGCAGCGATTCATTTTAAATGAAGAGCCTCGTAGAGAGAAACCTGTAACTCTCAGGGAGGAGGGTCACACAGGGTCACAGAGAATACAACATTATGAAACGGATGGATTCTGTTTAAACACCGCTGCTTCTTCCCATCTAATATGTTTTGTTGTGTTCCATTTTTCCTTATTTTTTTTATGTTCAATAATGCGTGATATAATATATCACAAATTCCCCCATCTGACTCTTTGTCCGGAGAAGATTTTATTGCTCCCTTAGCCGTTAAAAGCGACATTTACTCGCGCTCGGTTTTAATACCACCATAAATAACATTGTCACACCCTGTCACGTAAACTCCACCCGGTGACAGTGGCCCGTGTGTGTGTGTGTGTGTGTGTGTGTGTGTGTGTGTGTGTGTGTCATCCCAGACTGCAAAAGGCTACCATCCGTAAAATGTCACAGTCACTGATGAGAAACTGAAATTAATTGATTACAAAAACACAGCTGGTTTGAGCTCTGGTGTTGAGATCAGAGGAGACCTTTCTGTTTCTGCAGACCATACATGTTTTTGCATCAGGAGGAGGCATCAACTCTGGACAGACAACACCATCTGGAGTGTTATCGGGTCACCATGATTATTCCAAACAAGCAAATCCACACATCAGCACACAGCCCTGCATGCTGCCCATCAGAGTCTGCAGGAAGAGGAGCTCCACAACACGTTTGCTGTCACAACAGTGCAAGTACAGAAGTATATATACTTCTACCAGCAACACAGTCAGTCCGGGCAGGAAAACGTGTTTGCAATGAGTTGCAGAACTTTTCTGATGTCCTGATACGTCTCATACTCTTTTTAACACGTGATCAAACAGCTACAACGAGGGGCTACTCGGAGGAAAGCTGAAGGCAACGCTGAGAGCAGAAACTTGACAAACAAGAACTCACCAACTGCAAAGTGCAGATGAAGATCAGCGTGCATCGTCCGCTGCAGCAGCCCATTGTGTCAGCAGCGTGTCTGATCCGGGAGAGAACGGGGGCTTAGACAAACCGGGGGTTCGGACGGAGCTCTCGAGTGTGCCGATCGGACTCAGTGTTGATCCGAGCACCGGCGTCCCATCCTCCGCTGTGTTGTTGAGTGGAAGTAAAGCACAAACACACAACCGCCCTGGCTGCTGGTCTGCTGGTTCGCCTCCGCTCCTGGCGGCCGGTCGCACTTGAGGTGACTGTCTGGGTGGGTGGTGGCGAGCCGGTGTGAGGAGGAGGAGGAGGAGGAGGAGGAGGTGGGATGTGGCTGACTGAGGGCGTAAACTGGTTCTGTGGTGAGGCAAGAGAGAAATTAACATTTACATCTTCAACACAATCAATCAATTTATCGCCATGGCGACTGAATAACATTTCTATTAAGCCAATTTAAAGCAATTACAATCACAGAAAAAGCGATAAATCTCATTTCAGGCATTTATTAGTGAGCCGACGTTTAATAATCACACGCAGTGTTTTTATTAACAATTAACAATTAATGTCAACGTCTTCATTTTTAGTTGTTTAGGTTTAATGGCTTTAGCGGGGGACGGCGCGTGTATGAGCGCGTGCTGAGGAGCGCGTGCAGAGGAGCGACCATCGGGTTAAATTAGCTGCTGCTGCTGCTAATGATGAAGACGGTGGTGGAGGACAGGCGCCATCTGCTGGCTGTTTGATGTGACGCACTCCAGAAGCGTCCCTTCTAGCAGGCGACAGGATTATTATTCAAAATTGAAGGTTTTTTTTCCTCAATTATGGCCCAATCACAGCGTACCCCCCTAAACCCTGAACCTCCAGGGTCTGAACTGGTGGTAAAGGGTCGAGTGTGAGAGGCTTAAGGCCTTGGAATGGCTTAAATACAAATGGGACAACACTTGACACGTTACTTTGATTGATTTGAGAATAATCATTTATCATTATTTACTTGTTTAAGACAAAAGAGCAGCAAAATTAAAGTAAATGGTAGAGGTGTACAGGTGTTCTATGTGCCATATTAAATCCCTAATGTTAATGTTTCTATGTAATAAACCAGCCTGAACACTCATGTCCCGTAGTCTTTGTTCCCATGGTAACGCACGCGTCCCAAAACGATGATTTGTGGGAAATAGCCATACATAAATACATTATAAGAAGTCATGATGACATCGCCAATCAGTTCTCATCTTCTCATAGACTTCTATATAACCAGAGAGGAGTCGCCCCCTGGTGGCCAGCAGAGAGAAGTAGGACCATTTTCTCATAGACTTCTATACAAGCAGAGGAGTCGCCCCCTGGTGGCCAGCAGAGAGAAGTAGGACCATTTTCTCATAGACTTCTATACAACCAGAGAGGAGTCGCCCCCTGGTGGCCAGCAGAGAGAAGTAGGACCATTTTCTCATAGACTTCTATACAACCAGAGAGGAGTCGCCCCCTGGTGGCCAGCAGAGAGAAGTAGGACCATTTTCTCATAGACTTCTATACAACCAGAGAGGAGTCGCCCCCTGGTGGCCAGCAGAGAGAAGTAGGACCATTTTCTCATAGACTTCTATACAACCAGAGAGGAGTCGCCCCCTGGTGGCCAGCAGAGAGAAGTAGGACCATTTTCTCATAGACTTCTATACAAGCAGAGGAGTCGCCCCCTGGTGGCCAGCAGAGAGAAGTAGGACCATTTTCTCATAGACTTCTATACAACCAGAGAGGAGTCGCCCCCTGGTGGCCAGCAGAGAGAAGTAGGACCATTTTCTCATAGACTTCTATACAACCAGAGGAGTCGCCCCCTGGTGGCCAGCAGAGAGAAGTAGGACCATTTTCTCATAGACTTCTATACAACCAGAGAGGAGTCGCCCCCTGGTGGCCAGCAGAGAGAAGTAGGACCATTTTCTCATAGACTTCTATACAACCAGAGAGGAGTCGCCCCCTGGTGGCCAGCAGAGAGAAGTAGGACCATTTTCTCATAGACTTCTATACAACCAGAGAGGAGTCGCCCCCTGGTGGCCAGCAGAGAGAATGCAGGTTTAAGCCACTTCAAGTTCTCCTATCATCTCGGACCCCTTTACACTCACTTTTCAGGGTTAAATTGTTATTTTGTATTAATTTCTTTACATGAAACTTCCACTTTTTTACACCACCCCTCCTCCTTAAAAGCAGCTCTGTCGGTCCTCCTCCTCCTGCATGGAAGCCGGTCCCACCTCCTTCTCTTTCTCTCCCTCAGCACCAGCTTGATAAATCTTTTACGCGTCTGCGAGGCTGAGTGAGGGAACACTTCACATCTCATTTCATCACACAATCCTCTGCTTTCCTCTCAGCTCCGCCGTCCTACGCCGCCCAGCCCACCTGCGTCCAGCCGGGGCCCAGGAGGAGCTCCTCCCCCACCGCCGCCAAAAATAACCTCAGGGTATTTATGGAAGCAAGCACGAACCAAGGCTTTTTTTTTTTTTTGGTTGTTCTTTCATCATGAGAGCTAACAACTTGAAGGAGAAAAAAAAAGCATCGTGATCAATTCGAAGTAGCTCAGGCATCATCCTCCCTCTGCATGTGTCGTCTCTGGTGATTGATCCGTCTGTGCTCCCGTTGGCCTACTTTCAGATTCGACTCAGATTTGATCGTCTCATAAGCATTCTGAGGCGCAACACTTTACTGTGTTATGTAATCTGTGCACAATCGGGTGACGCATCCTACAACGCATCTCACTCGGCCTTGGCTGTGCATTGACTTTAATTTGTATTATACCTTTTGGAGAATGGTGTATTTTGCTATTGGAAAGGTAAAGGCTGGGGATCATTCCTTTATGTGAGACTTTGTAATCCTTCAAACTGACTCTTTATTCATTTATGTCACACGTACAAAAGTGGGCTATGGACACAAAAATATGAATTGGCTTGACTTAAACATTGTTCTCTTATTTTGTAAAACAAAATGCAATAAATAACAACATCAGATCAGAGAGGCCCATTGACACCGTTACTAGATCCAGCTTCCTGGATATCACTGCATCTAATGGGCTTTATTCTTTTTGATGAAACAATCACACGCATTTTTTTTTTTACCTGCACATTCTTCATCAGCAGAGGGAGTTTAGCTCAGGTGTGTGCTCAAGCTCCTCTTCTTTCCTGTAAACCAGCAGGGAGAATTCAAAGCAATGAGCAGATGATGGCCATGTCAAACAGTTAAAAGCTGGAGTTGGGATCGTTTTATCAATGCGCTGCTATTTTTAGTCAACCTTTCATTCCTGTGTGAAATATTCAAATCTGCTACGACAGAAAATGATCTGTTCATCATTGTAAACTCATCTCACACAAATCTCAGGCTGATATATTTGCTGTCTTCCCAAATGTGGAAATAACTCCTGAAAGAAAGCTCTGCTTGGCTGTGTAACAAAAAAAAAAAAGAGATACCAGCAGGTCTAACATATTATTAAATGCCAGAACTAGTTTTTTTGTGCGTAGTCAGTGGCATTAACCAATTTGTCCTCAGCGGCTTGTCATGTTTTACTGTCACGCATGAATCCAGTAAGTGCAAGAGCTGCTAGTGGAATACATTAGTGAGTGTCCTGCACGCAGCGAGCTCACTCATTCACAGCTGCATTTCTTATGAGAACATGTTTTCTGAATGTATGTCAAGAAAAACGTGTGTGTGTGTGTGTGTGTGTGGTGTGAGAGAGAGAGAGTGGGTGGGGGAGACTGAGAGAGAGAGAAGAGCCGAGGCTGAAATAAGGTCACTGTTATACTTCTATTATCGAGCATTGATGGAAGTTCTCCTTGTGTTCCCATTTTGCACAACACCTCCTCATCGACTCACTCTATGTGTGTCAGTGTGTGTGTGTGTGTGTGTGTGTGTGTCCAGAACACTTCTTTCATGACAAGTATGTCCAGGCCCTAAGGGGCTGCTGTTCTCCACAAAGACACTAATGTGAAGTGACAGGACAGCCAGTGGTGAGCTGCTCTGAGGGGACCGGCATTGTGGAGGAGACCCAAGAGTCTGGCTAGTAGCTGGACAACAATAGGGAAAAGGACCTCAAAAGGACAAGGCTTTACTCCCCCCCACCTTGAAAAGCGTCTACAAGTTCCCCCTCTTTCTGCCTCTCTCTCCGTGTTTTCTCCTTTTCCCCGTCTTCTGTTTCTCTTGTCACACATTTTGGCGCTCAAACACCCCAGTGAAAAATTCCTCACGCCGACAAACGTCTGCTTCGCTATTATCTAACAGCCAATTCCTCATTCCGGAGGCTGAAGGAGACACGAGGGCAAAATAGATTGCATCCTTTCTTACACTTGCAGCAGCGTGAATGACTTCCACACATAATTGTGTTGAAACAGTACTTTGCCGACACCACAGGCGCACAAAGATGCCATTATTCAGACTGAAATACTGTTTGTCACCTGGGGAGCTGCTGTGCAACAGAGACAATATTTTGCATTGGTGCAGCTAACAACTACTGTGGCAAATAGTACACCATAACCTCACCTTAAATCTGCTAAATGAGCTGCTCCCTTCAGCCCTGCAGGACATTTATCAACACAAACTACCCTACATAGCTGCAAATTACTAGCCACTGCTGGCTGTCCCACAAGCATATGAATGCTTTCTTTATTTAGGCCCACGCTCATAAAAGTTTAACATTATGCATGTGCCCTGGGAGGCAGAGTCTCATCTGATTTTTCTTCACTATTTCGCCATAAAGAGAGTTCCAGATTCTATGAAGAATAAATACAGAGGCTATTATGAGGAGCATGTCAATAATTTATAATGGGATTATGCCTTGGTGAAGAAATTCTGGTCCCCAGAATCACTTTTGCACAGTTGGGTGTTATTCCAACGCTGGCCGTTTGGAGGCGCTGGCCCTGCGAGCTCGCTTTTAATTGAATGGGTGCCTTTTTGCAGATGCGTCAAGCCAGACATGAGCTGCGAAAATGAAGGATATTAGGTGGGTTTCCTTCAAAATAAAAGCACATCATTAGTTGGTCAGTATTTCTTCTTTGCCGCAGTTGAGCAACAAAACAACTTAACCTATACAAAACCTACTAGATAGTTTTTATATAATCTAGCATAGTACATACAGTGTTTTAGTAATGATACTATCTTCAACACTATCTAAAATAGATGATAATCTTTTATTATTATGAAAAACTGTGGATTTGATTAATCCACAGGTACAGGGTTACAGCAACAGAGGATAGTGCAAATAACAAAAGCATCGATAGCAGATGCAATATATAAAATAGACTAATACAAAAAGCGATAAATACACAGTAATCTACTTGTGATCATTTAGATATGATCTAAATTACATATCGTCTATGGTCTAGATACATAAATTGACACAAAAGAACAATGAAATCAGAGCATGAAGCTCCTTTGAAACAGCTATTCGTGCTTCCACTGAATTAAATCCAACTCTATTGTGAAAACCAAACGCACTCACAAGACAAAGAGCCAAGGCAAACTTGAATGGTGTATTTGAAGCTAGATGAAGCAGCAAGCAGGCGATTCGTATCCAGTCCTACTTACACGGCACTAATAATGCCCCTCGTTCTCACACAATATCACAGAAAGTTGTTTTGATCCCAAGTTTGCAGACTTCTCTGCAGCTTAGCACCACCTTTCCTTCAACTGTACAGACTATGAGTCACAACTACAACACTTTACACAAACTGTTAACAAATAGGACTTTTATGCCATTACATTTATCAAATATATGGAGCCAACTTACTTGATGCAAACTTACTGGCCTAATGTAAGCTGTGTAAAACACAATTACTCCCACCAATGTGTTTAGCATAATAACTGATTTAAATACCAAATAATAATACAGGTGTATCTAGGGCTAATGTGGCTGCACTCCTCATAATGGCAAATATATTAGCACGTCTCTCTCTATCTTAATGATTTGATGACTCTTAACAGGCTGTTGGAAAATGAGGATGTGCTTTAAACAAAACAAAAACAAAATGCAGTTTTAAGAAAAGCCTCCATATAAAGCGAAGTTGACCACTAGAGGGCACTCAAGGCTCAAACAACTAGCTAACGCGAATGCTAACGTGAAATTACTTAAGTCCCAAGCTCCTCAGGTATTTTACGATAACTTAAGATGTATGTATAGTTATTTGAGAATATGAATTGTTAAGAAAAGCCTCCATATTACGCGAGACTTACCACTAGAGGACACCACGACGTAAACAACTAGCTAACGCTAATGCTAACGCGTCAAACATGAATGCTAGCAGAAATAGAGAGGCATACCTTTGGATGTTCCCGTGTCCTCGGGGATCAATTTGTGGAGGTATTTCACTCCTTGTTTGCTCAACGGAAACCTAAGATGTGTGTGTGGTTCTTTGTGGCTAGCTAAATGTTTAGCTGTCTTCGCTGGAACCTCCTTTAAGCTAGCCTTAGCCTTACATACGTTAGCATACAGTTAGCCTGCCTCACAGCAGTCAACTGACTAGCTAACATGAAGTTCATCATATTCTAACTATTTCTCAGCGTTTATGTGTTTTTTTTAGCATACATATATATATCGCGAAGTATATCAATATCAGAACAGATTCATTTTTGTAATGATTGATTTCTACCATGTCAGTTATGCTGCGTTCGCGTGAAATCGGGCAAACCAGATGTCCTTCTATTGTCATGTAGATATATTCGTGAAACGGTAAAATCAGGTCAGCATTACACGGTACCGGAAACGGTAGAGAACACTGCCACCCAAAGTTTTTTTTAAATTTAATTTTAATTTGATCTAAATCACATGTGGATCTTCTGTACACTCGCGCCAGATAAGGTGATTTTAACTTTGCAACAGAAACGGCATTTTACGACTCACATGACATGCATCACTTGGATAATTACATAAAATAAAAAATAATTTGTTAAGTCACCTGTGTTTAGCTTTCACCTGATTCCACGTGAACGCAACATTCGACTCTTATATTAATCTAATCAAAGTTGAGAGATTTTGGTCACAGTAACAAACCTTAACACGTGGTATTTAATTCAGCGATGTGTTTCAAATTGCTATCCGTCTATGTTTGCAATGACCAGCTATGCCTACTACCCAATGTTTAGCTTTCCTTTTCATTGTTGTTTTATTTTGAAAGCTTCTCTACCGGAAACCAAGCTCGTTCTTCTCGTCTTGCGCTTACAGCGGTCTGGTCACATGGTGCTGCCTCGCGGAGAGAGCTGATGGGAGCCAGATGAGAGAGGCAGGAGGCGAGCCCCTCCGGTTGCGCGTCAGCATCCCCTCAAGTCTGAATCCGCCGCTGTCACTTCTGCTCTGCATGCTGAGAGACGGACTGTAAACCCCCCAACCCTCCCCGCCCCGAAACTACCATCCAAAAAAGGCCGAATAGCACTTGGCGTTGCAGCTGCCCTTTTTTTTTGCTGCTGCTTCTTTTCTTTCTTGTTGCATGTGATGCCAAAGAAGAAGAGTAAAGGGAGGCTGGATCTTGGCGGAGAATGATAGCGAGGATCGAGGCGCGCTGTCCCGGGAGAACTCATCTGAAGAGCTGGCCGCGAGAGACCGGGATGCTCTTCTAACGCACCGCGGGCCGAGTGAGTACAGACAACACACACCCGAACTCCATCCCTTTCTTTTTTTATTTTATTCTGCACCCCACTTTGGTTGACACCTGCACAGGTTTGCAGGTTTGGACCGATCTGCGTACCTGGTCCCCTCTTTATCGCTTCTGCAGCCTCACACACACACACACACACACACACACACACACACACCTGTCTGATCAATCATTCATAGGCTTCTTACTAAAGTGCAGCATAACCGTTTGGTCTGCGATGCGTGAAAGTTGCGTCGCTAATTTGGAAATGGTTGCACTTTCCCCTTTACGCGTAACATCAAGGTGTTAATATCACACGGAGATCGTGTTTTTGTAAAGTTTTGATTAGAGGGAACATGTGTTGCACACTGCGGCCGCTGTGTCGGTGCAAGGCTAATTAATAAAGGCTTTGTGAGGGTGGTGGTGGTGGTGGTGGGGGTCTCCTATCAGAGGCGCTCATCATTAATCCGCTGATGGCCCGGAGGGCGTGGGATGCTGTGTGTGATGATAAGAGAAAAGGCACCAGTCCTACTTACACAGCAGGGATGGTTAATTATGGACTCAGAGCTGAGGAACTCACAAGGCTGCTGCACACAGGCTCTCATGCATTTCTTTACTAAAATATCGCTCCGCTCTGTTACGTTGTGTTAAATTAAAGCTGTTCAGCTGGAGGAAAGCGTGTTTTAATCTTTGCCACAATGTCTGATTGCCTCACCTGTAATAAGCTGCCGCCCTGTGTGTGTGTGTGTGTGTGTGTGTGTGTGATGTGTGCATGCATGTGTGTGTGTGTGTGTGTGTGTGCGTGGAACTTCTCCAACAGGCTCGATGCATGTAGATGAATGAAATTCACTTACTATGCAGCAAGGTCTCCCATCTCCAGCGTGTGTGTGTGTGTGTGTGTGTGTGTGTGTGTGTGTGTGTGTGTGTGTGTGTGTGCCGATATATGTGTGCATATTTCACCTCGTTACACTCTTTGTGTTGACTTGAGCAGGAGGGTCACCCCCCCCCCAGGCCAGTTCCCCTGCTTTATTGAGGAGCGATGCCCTGAATTACACCTCACTCATTGCTGATTGCAGAAGTAAAGCCTCAGACTGTTATTTTTACATTCATATGGACGTGATTTTACAGTATGTGTCCACATACTTTGTCAAACTCTGGATATAATTTATAAAAATCAATGTTTTCTCTAACATTATACGCGTCTGTCCCCACACACACACTGAAAAAAGGACAGAAACACAGTCTCTACTGTGTTTTAGTGTAATTAACGGCCACACCGCTTCATCCTCTCCTCTGTTTCACCGAGGGGTGGGGCTGAGACACACACACACACACACACACACACACACACACTGATAGTCATGTCGAAGACGTTTATTGTAACTTTTCAACAAGAATGACTCGACCGTCAAGAATCCGTGTGAGCAGCTACAAACTGAATCTCACATCAAAAACGTTCAGAAATGAACAACTGGAAGTGAAACTTAAATACGGCGAGTGGATCCACAGATGACTTTAGGGGGGGGGGGGGGGTGAAAACGTGGGTGGTATAGTGTGGCTCCTCCATAAATGATTGCACATACTTACATATTTATGTGCACATGTGTATGGTCTCTGAATGTGAAAATGTTAGAACTACTAGAATGTTTCTTCAGTAAATGTCTTAATTTTGATTAATCAACCACATGATTAGATGCCATTTGATGAGGAAAAAATGCTATAAAATTGTAAAACACAGAATTTAGAAAATAGAAACAGAAAACACAGGATTTGGGAAAAAAGAATACAGAATCTGGACATAATTCAAACAGATTTCATAGGGCCCGACTGCCCCCACTCACTCACTACAGCGTTTTTTGTTTGTTTGTTTGTTTTTAAAAACTCGGGTCTCTTTAGGATTTTTCAAATTTGCGATTCATTCCCAGCTATACGGTGCGAAATTCTGTGCAATTGTGTTCACGGCCTGCCCACGCACACTTTGCACAGGAGCTCCTCTATTCTGGGTTTGTTCGACAACCTGACAAAGGAACCTCTCTCGCTGTACCGCGTCCCTCCCAAGGCGTTCCCAATATCCTCCCAGTATTAAACATCAAACATGTCGAACTGCGGGCAGCAGAGGCAGAGAGAACAATTCCTGCTGCTGATGCACCCAAGGCGACAGGACCGGAGCACCCTCCTCCATCCTCTGTCTTCCACCTTCCATCCCATCATCCCCTTCCTCACCTTCATCTCACGGAAATAAACACTCTCCCTCTCGGGTTCACTAGCACACATCTGAAATACCCGTGCATGGACACGTGTGCAGATGAAGAGCCCATGTTTAGGCCATAAATCATGCCGCTATACATCTTCTTGCACCCACAGTTGTACACCCTTATGCCTGGGATGATATGGAGGAATAGATTTGAGATATTGTCCCGATAATCATCAAAATATGCTTGAAAATCTACAACGTGAGAAAAACGCAGAAGAAGAAAAAGTGGAACTGGTACGTTTTGAGGTCAGTCGGATTCTGAGTTGTCACATGTATGCATAGCAAATGTTTGCAAATGTGCAGATGATACACGGAAGGACAAATCCCCATGGGTGGGTTCTAGATGCTATGTTTTATAAACACGTTTGAGGTAGACCTTGTTATCTAAAAGTTAATTTGAAGCTTTGATTGAGGTTTTCGATGAAGCTTCAAATATCTGTTTTATTTTAAGAGGTTATCACCATAAAAAATGCGTTAAATCAGATTTCGTGTTTTTGTGGTCACATAAAAGTAATTCATGATGCTAGACTGCATTGGTAAGAGGCTACAGGTGTGCGTGGACAGGGTTTGGAAATGCAGTTTGTTTGTTTTTAAAGGTTAAACAACAACAAATGTGGATTGAAGCAGAATATTTCATCAGTTAATTAAATACATTTTGAGGTTTGGCCTGAGGACGTGTTCAGACCAGTAGTTTGTTTGCTTTGTTCCAATCCAGGGAGAAATAATTATGCACATGTTGCACTCTGACCCCGGTTCCATTTGTGTTGAGACGCCCTGAACGCCTGAACGCCACACGCTTGCAGACAGTTTTGTGATTGGTCAGAATTTTGCGTGACGTTTGAATTTCTCAGAGTAGTCGCCCTGGTCACGTTCTTATTAAAATCCAATGACAGCCAGGTTTTGGAACAACGAGTCAGCTCTTAGATAGCGATGGCAAGAGAATGTGGACGCTATTGTTTCTATAAGTTGTTAATTTGAAGGAATGAAGCCTCACACTACGGTTTCAGCTCTGCCTCATCATATTTCATCCTGGTTAGACGCTCGCTCAGCCGAGCACGTTCATTGCTTCGGTGTTCATGTTGTTCCTGTCAAATATCCGTCCGTTCAGTGAACCTGCAGGACTATCTGAATCCGACTGAACACGTTTGACCTTTTTGATAGCCGCCACTTATTTTTTACCGTTCTGCCTTTTCACAGTTATTTAAAATGTCAGCGTAGAAAGCCTTTCGGTTGTTTATAAAAGGTGCAAAAGTGTGATGTGAGCTCTACAGATCACGGAGTAAATGGTCCGTGAATCCTGGAAGTGTTTATGAGCATGTGTGTGTGTGTGTGTGTGTCAGCTGTGTGCATAATAGCTCGGGGATCAGGGGGGGGGGGCGTAGATTGGCCAGTGAGCCACACAGATGTGCCCTAGCCTGGACTTGGAGTTCGCTAGGCCCCTCCAACTGGCCTGCCACCCAGCATTAGTGCCACGGATCCGTGACCACAGGGCTCAGGGCACCAAAACTCACTGTCTGCATAAAGTCCTCTCCATTATTAATGCTGTGTGTCGGGCAATAAGAGGCATTGCAGAGGCCAAGAGAGGAAACAAGGAAATGGGCACTGAAGGGAGAATGAAGAGGGACGACGGGCGGATAGAAAGTGGAATAAATGAATGGGAAGAACACGTTTTTGTGGAATAGTTTTATATCTTTTTTTTTACTTCCGCTTCGTCTCCGTCCTGTGGTGGAATCAACACCACGTTTAAACAAAATGACATCGCCATAGCAACAAGAGATCAAAAGTGATGGTGCTGCACATTATCGATACTCCCAATTGCTCTCCTCTTAAAGACGAAAAAAGGATGTTGACACATTTAACGTGAAAGGAAATCCCGCTCATTAAATTCAGTTTGGTATCCGTCATCATCATCCGTGTGCACTCAAAACATTTCTGGCAGCGTTCAGCTTTGCAGTAGCTTGCCATTAGAGCAGGAGCGCCGTAATTCACAAGTATCGATTCGCATCTCTGCAGCATTATGTCCCCGAACATGAATATATATATACAACACAATAAATAAAGGCAGCGATTTACATAGATATTCTGTTAACTCCCCCATTACGCCGACTGTGATCCTCATTCAAGAGGGCGACGTAATACGCTTGTTGGGAAGATGATTACATGTAGAAAACGTGCTCCCGCCTCTGTTATCCATTTAGCAGCCGACCACGTGAGACGAGAGAAAACCTCCCGTCCTGACGCTCGTGGTGCTTTTAGAAAGTAGAAACCTGCTTGTGTTTCAAGGATTAAAACCCCACATGGTAACGTTACTTTTAACTTCCCATCAACTGGTTTCAGACAGTTTGAAAGCATTTTCAAGGTCTCAGCATCAAGCTCAGAATTCTAGTCTCCGTGGATGAAATATTCCCTCAACCCTCAGCTCAGTCTCACCAGTGACTCCCTTTGATTTATTAGCCTTCTGGTGGAGGTGTATCAAAACCTCGTTATGCATGTGTGTGTGGGTGTGTGTGTGCGTGCTGCCTTTCATTTATCACGGCCACTGTTACCTACGCACCTTCACTTTGAACTTCCAAGCCATTGCTTTCGATTTGTAAACCGAAATATAAACCTGAAGGGGAGACGCTGCAGGTGAATAGGCGAAATAAAAAGAAGGAATAGATATCTGAAATGTTATGTTTAAATATGCACATGAGGCATTATCTAATGGTGAATTTAGAAGAACTCTGCAGACGCAAATAGACAAAGCAGTAAAATAAATAGCTAAATGTGTAGTTTGGATCTTTTCGTGTGATGATGAAAAACGTGTGATGGAAGCAAAATAGCCCAAAACCTTAAAATTGGCCAGTGCATAAAAAACAATTTGCCTGCAGGTGCCTTCCTTTAATTATGCTTGGTGTATACTGATTTTTAGATGTGTTGTTATACAAAACAACAGATTTGCTTTTTTCAAAAAGCCAACGCATTATGTCAACAGACCAAAACGTTGTTTCATCCGTGTGGTTAGAAGAGTCTTTGTGGTTTTTTGTTATTTTAAAGATGACATGGTATTTATTATTTAGAAAATCTGATGCTTAGCCCCAGGACTCTGATGTAACGGTAAACATGTAGAGACACAGACTGGAGCCGGCGATCCACTTTAGTTTCATAGCAAATTCAGTGTAGCTGCAGCCGCCAAAATCCTCAACGAGGATCCTAATCTTCCAAGTCCGAGTCGGCTAGAAAGGTGCAGACCTCCACCAGGTGTGTCTGCAACGAAACACTGTATTGTGTGTAGAATGAATGAAACCCACTGGCTAACCATACATCCAGACACCACAGAGTGGCCAAGCCCCGCCCCTTCCGCTAGACTCCATGGGACCTCTGAGATCGTAACAAACGTATGGGTCTCAATGCAGATAATATAATTATTTGCTGCTCCCAGTCGTTAAATGTCCAGAATTAGAAATATGTTGTTTGTGGGTTTAAACGATAATTTGACTGTTAATTGTGTAATTGTTGAGTTTAAGGCTGTAGATAAAACAGCTTCTCACAGCGACTCAGTGCCGATCAAACCAAGATGTTCCTGAATGTTCCAGCAGGTACGGCTGGTCATGCTTCCCGTCCAATGAGAAGACGAGGAAACGCTGACTCAAACTGACGGATATCGTTCACGCCGATAGCAGCGACGAGCTGTAGTTCACACAAAACCTACCATTATCAAACTTCAAACGGGACCAGAACATAATTTCAATCTCGCCATTGGAATACATGCATCAGACATTCATATTGAGGTCCCATGTACCGGGAACAGAAATGTGGGACTACGCCACTCTATTGAGCTGCAAAAAAAACAAGAGGCTGGTAGCTCCTGGCATTTTCGGTTCTTGTGCAACAGATGGAGAGGAACTGACTAGCACACAAATGTAAATATTATCAGAGCAGTTTTTATTGACCTTTTTCTGGTGCCGTGACCTTAGTTTTCTGCTGTTTGGCTGTTGGACTGAAGAATGTACTCTATGCTTAAAACGACAAACACACCAGGAGGCGGTTTTATTTTCCATTCTTAAAGTTCGTCGCCACTTGTGGGTGGAGAAGTGTTCTTACCAACAACAGTTTAAATCCGCCACACAGAGCGACTCATCTGGGTCTCATTAGCGGGATGCACTTCTGCTTTGTGTTCGGCACACTTTTAACATAAAAATAGATAAATACAAAAAACACTGCCTGCTCTCGCTTTAAGGAAGGGGAGAGCGTTACGTAACCTGCTGTGATTTGGGCCGAACCGACGACTTGCTGGCAGCAGGTGTGTTGTTTTTTCTTCATCCAAATTCAATATGGGATTGTGTGTAAACAGAGAGCGGCAGTGCGTTGTGCTCATAATGCAACTAAAGCTCCTTCCGTGGAGAAGCAAACACAGCTGTTAGTAATGGGCCTATTGCATCAGCACATGGAGATAATTGAATGATGCCATCATGTGCAGCAGCTAGACTGCAGGATGAAAAAAAACCCCGTTGTGAGCGAATATCTCTGCAAGGAAACAATTCATGCTTACACTAGCCTACATGTTTGTGCACCTTCCTGATCCATTTTTGTCTTCTTTGCAACACTGTACTGGTGGTAACATGAGTATGAGGTCACTTCCTGTTTGGGATGCAGACAGCGGCGTACACCGGTGGGCGAGTTCCCCTTTGCAACAGTCGCTGCTTATTGATTCCTCCGATGGTCGCTGAGGTGTCGGGGAGAGCATGAGCGTGGCGTTTCGTGCCACGACCGGTTATTTATTCATTAACAGGTGGATTTTGCTCCTCGGCGTTTTCACCTGTTTCACCTCCCGAGAGTGAGAGACGCCGCTGCATTTGGTGTCAGCTCAGCGTCACACAGATGCAGCAGCGCCCCCCGCCATCTCACCCCAGCAGGGCGGGCGATGAATGAGTGTGTGTGTGTGTGTGGGGGGGAGGGAGTGGAGAGTGGAGTCGAGGGCTCGGGGGACCGTGGCGAGGCAGATCCTATATTGATTGGTTTAGAAAGAGAATCCTCCGGCTTTTAGCGGTGCTGCTTAATAAGAGTGGCTTGTGGAAAGAGAGAGATCACATCAGCTGAACTCCACTCGGAGGCTCACACTCCCGACTCCCGAACCAAATACAGACGCTCGTCTGCACCCGTCGGGCTCTCATACATCTTCAACTAAGGCTACGTTTACATGATGACGGTCTGAACAGAAGACACAAAAGTGGCGTCACATATTCACTTTTTATTCTGCGTTTAGACGACCGTTTTAGGGAGGAAATCTGCGTGCATACGGTGACGCAAAAGTGAGTGGAATTCGATTGGGTATGCATGCCAGGCAGCTAGGTGGTGCTGTGATACACTTTCACACAACACCATGTCTGAGCACATGCGTAGAATCTTCCTTCTTCTCTTATCTGGACTGCGAAAACCAAAACGTGACGTAAACACGTACGCGATTGTGAGCAGATCTGAGCAGAGTTTTGCGTCTTGGCAGTGTAGACAGAAACGCTACGGCGTCACCGTCTAAACGAAAGGCACTTCCGATGACATATTTTGACGTTTTTACCCGCAAGCATCCTCGTGTAAACTGGGCCTAAACTCCAATCTTAACCCCCAGCATCGTTGTTAGACAGCCATAGCAACTGATGTCGTAGTGCAGAGGTCAGGCGGTTGGGTGAAACAAACACAGGACTTTCAGTCAGGAGACCACTGTTCGTGTCCCATTTGAAACAAAAAGTTGTTCATTTTGGTTTTTCATGCTGATTGAACAAATCTCTGGATACACAAGGTTTATAATAGTGTTGATTTTTGTGTAATTCAGTTTCAGTCAGTCGGTAGTCAACAAAATCGTTGTGTTAGTCAACTAACAATGCAGGACTTTCACTCAGGAGAACCCAGACCAAGTATGTACAGAAACATTGTTGACACAAATGAAGATTTGGAAACACCACATTGGATTGACATTCTCTCTCTCTCTCTTTATTATAACACGTAAAGGTCGTGAACGCACGGCCAAATGTTGATCACGCTTTTATAAGTGTGTGATCCTCCCGCATCCAAACCTCCGCAGCCCATATCTGTTCATGCACCGCTCACCGTCTGTAGCACGAAAACCAGATCAGACGAAAACGCCTCTCCGCATCTCACCCTGGGGTTTGTGCACTCGTCGCCGTGTGGATGTTGTGGGTTTTTTTGCCTTGACATCGTCATTTTTTTCTCCCTTTGCAGCTCGTACCCTTATCTATCTCGGTGTTAAGTCAGAAGCCTGGCTTCAGAGAAGCACTGAGCTATTTTGGGAGGCAGCAGATTGTGTTAAGCGAGGAAGTGAAGTGACACAACTGGGGTTGAGATTTCTCGGTGCCTGAAAACCTTGAAAATATCTTTATTTAGTGCGTCACTCCCCCCGACACCTCGCATGTTGCACCTAGCTACCATCTGATAACGGGTGGCTACGGAGACAATCAGCACATCAAAGCTCCGAAGGTGAAAACCACATTATTCTGAAGGAATTTCATCTAAGATGACATTTTAAAACAGGACTCCATGTTTGGTTCTTGTGCAACTTTGCACAAAAAATAATAATACATAGATTTTTTACGTTTGAAGTGTGTTAATGTAACTTTGAAGAATGCATGAGACTGTGTGTGTGTGTGTGTTGTGTGTGTTACTGAGAGGAGGGCCGGGACTATTTTGGGCTGTTTTTTTTGTGTTTTGATGATTTAATTTTATTATTTATGTATTCACCTCCACATGAAAGCGAGCTGAGGTCCCAAGTGGTCTCTGTCTTTTTCTCTCTCACACACTTTTCCTTCTCTTTCATGCAAACACACACAAATCCATATTTATTTAGCCATTTGTTACCATTTTTTGTAAATCATAATTTTTCAGCATATTTCTTTTGGGTGTATTTTAGTTGATTGGATCCGTACACCTCGACCCCTCCCTCAGAATCGAGCCGATGCAATGAGTTGCAATGTTATCTGACAGGTGTGTGTGTGTGTGTGTGTGTGTGTGTGTGTGTGTGTGTGTGTGTGTGTGTGTGTGTGTGTGTGTGTGTGTGTGTGTGTGTGTGTGCATGTCATTGTTTCATGAAAGCGCCTGCTGTGTCACCGTCGGATCGATAGCAAGCTGGCTGTCGGCGTGGTAGCTGTCATGGAATCTCTGCTAACCCAATTAAACAAACCGTGCGCTAACCCAATTAGCAGCCGCCCTGCACTATATTAACCTGACTCACACTGCGACACGCATATCCCGCTCTGCATGAACCTGCGAGGCCAGCGGGTCAAACGCAGAGTGAAGCCGCCGCGCCGGGATTTGCATCGTCCCCGCTGAGCAGAAATATGTGTGAAATATTCCTATAAGGTGATTTGTGTCCCTCGTTCGAACCAAATTCAAAACGCCATTGAGAAAGCGTATATTACTGTATGATTGGCTGTTAACTGTACCCAAGCATTTATCAATGTGCTCTATTAAGTCATCATATGCAGTTTGTGGAACGCCGTTTTGGAGCCTCAAGTTCGACATCAGACATCGGCGTCTTGGCTTTTGGTCGTGGCAATCTGGTTTGAGCATTATTGTGCTAACGTCTATTTTAAACATAGCAACAAATGCACTATATTGCAATTCGTTACCTTTTTTTCCCACTTAAAATAATGCAGTCCACAAATAATGCTGTTAGTATGGCAAAGGCTGAGCTGGCGGGTTGCTGCTAACAGTGCGAACTGCACAAACAACACACACAGAGGGAGAGACATTACTCCACTATATCTTTACATAGCAAATAGTTGTCTGCTGCTCTATTTATAGACTTCTATCACACGTCAGCGATGAGGTCAAGTGGCCGCCATCAGTCGATGAACAGGAAAATAACCGGCAACTATACTTTGACGATCATTCTTAGCTTCCTCTAACTTGAGTTGAGACTTTATCTTCGCTATTGTAAACTGATTATCTCTGGGTTTCGGCCACAAGAGTCATCGCTGACGTGTCGACAGCGCATGAGGTTGTTTAGCGGTGTAAACGATGAGCGGGCGTAGTGATTCGGGCGCTCGAGTGGAGGTGTAAGGTAGGTGGCCTTGTACGAGAAGTGTAAAGAAAAGCAGCATGACTCACTTTGAGAGAGAGACACACAGAGAGAGAGAGCCACTCCATTGAGAAGCAACCCACAGAGCTTCCCCTGCTGTCGGCTCTCCATCTGGTGTAGGATAGTCAGAGAGATAGAGATGGCAAACATGCATGTACGTTAACATTTCAGGCGTACACCTGGGGTAATGGTGTTTCCATAAGCCGCCATTGTCGAGGCCGAGCCTGCTTTTAAGCCTGAATGGAATCGATGGCTCCTCCGTCTGAAGCTGGGAGGAGCAGCGCTGCCTCGCTCTGTCTGCACGGCCACGATAACGCCTGCTCAATGGGCACTAACCACCTTTCAAATGGAAATGGAATATCCAGTGAAAATTAGACACAGTCATCCGGTTGGTACTTAAGCACCGGGCGGTGAATGGGGAGAGTTGGCGTGACCGTGGAGGGGTGTGTGTGTGTGTGTGTGTGTGTGTGTGTGTGTGTGTGTGTGTGTGTGTGTGTGTGTGTGTGTGTGTGTGTGTGTGTGTGTGTGTGTGTGTGTGTGTGTGTGTGTGTGTGCTGCGCTTTGGCTTTGTTGTGCCAGAGCTTAGCTTCTTTTCTTTTTTTTATAGAGGTTCATGTTTTGCTTCTTTTCAGAGATGTTTGCAAAAAAAAAAAAAAATTTACGCACCCAAAAGAACAGGAACCGCGTTGCATGTCGAGGCCGCGTAAGATTGGCTGCAAGCTTGCAAGTGCAGCGAGTGACTCACCCAAAAACCACGGGGGCGTGTGCTTCCAGACAGTATGCTAACTTACAGTATGCACTCCTCACGCTGCCTTCTTTCTGCGCTTCCTCCGCATCGCCTCTCTCACGAATTAGCTCGCTTGCAGACGCACACATGTGCAGGATTCATAAACTGCTGACATAGAAAGCGAATGCTGTGATCAGATTGAGTACTGTCTCAAAAAAAAAACCACACACACAACCCCCGGGGGAATGGTTTAAATAAATCACTCATAGATGCTGCCTGCCCCAAAGATTAAAAGTGTGTGTGTCTGTGTGTGTGTGTGTAAATGGTTGCACGAAAGTGTCGACACACGTGTAACTGCTCCAATTGGCTCTCTGGGAGTCGTCCTCGGGGAAATAAGTGGCAGCAGCAGCAGGCGGAGGAAGGTGAAGGCAGGCGGAGGAAGGTGAAGGCAGGTGGAGGATGGTGAAGGCAGGTGGAGGATGGTGAAGGAAGGTGAAGGCAGGCGGAGGGAGGCGGAGGCAGGCGGAGGATGGTGAAGGCAGGCAGAGGCAGGCGGAGGCAGGTGGAGGAAGGCGGAGGAAGGTGAAGGCAGGCGGAGGAAGGCGGAGGAAGGCGGAGGCAGGTGAAGGCAGGCAGAGGAAGGCGAAGGAAGGTGAAGGCAGGCGGAGGAAGGCGGAGGAAGGTGGAGGCAGGTGAAGGCAGGCAGAGGAAGGCGAAGGAAGGTGAAGGCAGGCGGAGGAAGGCGGAGGAAGGCGGAGGAAGGCGAAGGCAGGCGGAGGAAGGCGAAGGAAGGTGAAGGCAGGCGGAGGAAGGCGGAGGAAGGGGGAGGAAGGTGAAGGCAGGCGGAGGAAGGCGAAGGCAGGCGAAGGCAGGCGGAGGAAGGGGGAGGAAGGTGAAGGCAGGCGGAGGAAGGCGAAGGCAGGCGAAGGCAGGCGGAGGAAGGGGGAGGAAGGCGAAGGCAGGCGGAGGAAGGGGGAGGAATGCGAAGGCAGGCGGAGGAAGGCGAAGGCAGGCGAAGGCAGGCGGAGGAAGGGGGAGGAAGGCGAAGGCAGGCGGAGGAAGGCGGAGGAAGGTGGAGGAAGGTGGAGGCAGGCGGAGGAAGGCTGCCACTGGCAAGTTCTGAGTCCTGCTTTTGCGAATTTCACGAGACGCAACGCGCGCGCGAGTGTGTGTGTGTGTGTGCATGTGTGTGTGTGTGTGTGTGTGTGTGTGTGTGTGTGTGTGTGTGTGCAGTGTGTGTGTGTGTGTGTGTGTGTGTGTGTGTGTGCGCGTGTGTGTGTGCATGTGTGTGTGTGCTGTGTGTGTGTGTGTGTGTGTGTGTGTGTGTGTGTGTGTGTGTGTGTGTGTGCGCGTGTGTGTGTGCATGTGTGTGTGTGCGTGTGTGTGTGTGTGTGTGTGTGTGTGTGTGCAGTGTGTTTGCTCAGGACTCCATATGGTGCTGGGGTGATACGAGTCTCCACTCAGCAGCTGTTCATAGGCTCACTCGCTTCATTCACATATTTTTATATTTATACATATTTTTATATTTATATATATTTATACGTGATTTTTCAAACAGATTCCTGAAGATCGGGAAGATGACGGAGTCGACTTGTTTGTTTTCCGGTTCTCAACCTCAGCGTCTTCTTCTATTCTGCTGACTGGCCAATTACAGCCATGCGTTGCTTTTCGAGAGGCTCCACCCCTTCCTTTATACCACCATGTGACCTCATTTTGGAGGAAATATGCACCAAATTCAATTGTGACTGAAAGCAATTTTTTTTAAATTGGGTCATGAATTATATACAGGATGTTTGTTAAGTGAAAAGATCATTTTGGAAGTCAGGAAAGTCTTCTTTTGTCTGAAAACTGTTGAAGTATAAGAAAAAATACGTAATTAGAAAGACAACTCACCTAAAACTCGCTAAAACGCTACGATGCCTGTGTGTTCGGTACCGGGATGTAACGGCACTCACACTAACGACAGCTGCGTTACGACTTTCATGACGAGAAAAGAGATCTTTTAAATTGTCACATGTAATTCGTGGCACAATTCAAAAGGCATGAAAGACATTTTTATCATACCTAATCATCTTTGTGTTTCAAACTCTTCACTCTGGTGAAGAGAAGGAACCAGAAGGGTGTTTTTTTTTTAAATGCATTGGACAATGTGTGCGAAGTGGCGTCTCCCCACAAACCCCAACACGTGCTTCAAAACCATGTGGTGGTTTTGAATCCAGCCAGGTCACCGCCTCCTCTTTCTCTACCTAATACTGAAAGAATGACACACAAAAAAACCAGCGTGTAATACATGTGAGAATAACATCACGCACAATAACAGACCTTTTGCTTAAGTTTCAGACCGCAGGAGTTAAGCCGAGTTTCAGTTTTTGCTGGTAATTAAAAAAAAAAACAGATCTTTGTACCCATTTATTGAGCTGGAGAGGATTGCACAGTTGGCTCGGGGAGAAGATAAGGAAACTAATTCCTTCCCTCTTCTCTCCTCGCGCTCTTTGATCCTCACCTCCCGCCTCATATCTCTTTGATTGCCATGTTTATGACAGCTCCTTTTCCCTTTTTCTCCCTCCTTCCTCCCCTGCTGCATGGCGTGGCATGTCAGCAGTTCATCTTCGGTTGGAGGTCCGCTCTCACACACACACACACACACACACACACACACACACACACTCACACACACACTCACGGAGGTAAAGTGAGTGCACCAGCATCCGAGATGAATAATTGAGTTATCTGGCTCCGCGCAGAAATAGCAATCTCCCCACACAAGTGTGAAAACATCACTCGTCGCCCGAGAATCGGGGAACCGGCGCTGCTGTGTGGGGTCTGTGCACGTGCACGTGAGTGTGCACGTTTCTAATTCACGCTCACGACTCTTCTTCTGTGTGTTTCTCTGCGCCATAATCCTCAATCCGTCATCAGACGTCTCCTCAAAGTGAAAAACAACAAAAAACTTTAATATCTGTGAATTCCTAGTAAGGGGGACACAAACTGATCCCCGTCTGTGGACTGACATGAATCATTTGTGGACTCTGCGATGCGTTTGAGTCCATCTTGAGCATCAGAAGTGTGTATGTTTTTACTCAGCCCCGAAAACATACCAGATGCATCTTATACATATTGAGTTTTTTTACCCTCTGAGATTTAGCTCTCGTTTAGATCAAGATTTGTTCGGCTACGTATTGCCCTGATTTTAGAGCATATTTTAAAAAACATCATTAAAAATGCATCATTGAAGTAAACGTCCAGGCTAAGACGAGACGTCTGCTAAACTTTCGCTTTTCAACCCCCGAATAACCTGAATCCAAAGTAGACGTGGACTTCTCTTATACAACGGTTAAACATATTATTCTATAAGTCAAACTGCTCCGTAGGTTTATAATGCAATCCGTCACAACAGGCCTCTTTGTGAAGCTTCTAATGTATGATTTGACGCTGTTGGAGTGATTCAGTGACATCAGCGAGGCCATAGTCGGTGAGGACGCTGTAATGAAAGGTGTTTCTAATATTAAGTCTGTCTCCACTTAGGAGATTTAGCAAGTGTACAGGGATTTTACCTAACTTTACAGTATATTAAATTCTCCTTTAGTACAAGTTGACACTTTATTTCTGCGGATATGAAGCACATCCTCAATAGAATTATGATTTTTTTAGATTGTCGACTGTGTGAGTGGTGAGACCTATTTTTACAGCGCCCATGTGATTGCGATGACAGCACCTCTGGAGATTATCAAAGCTGCTAAATCCAACCGTAACTAGTGTAACTGGTGGGGCTTAAGCATTCCGTCTGTCCCGGGTAGAGACTGACCTGATGTCAATCAGCTACGAGGCCTGGCATACACTCTCCATGCCACGAGTCCCGGGAGCCCTCTGAAGCCCTCCGAACGGTGACACGACAAAGCTGAGGGAGCAGAATCACAGCGAACTGACAAATAAGGCCAGATCTGACAGGCGAATCCTCCGAGCAGCTCCACACTTTGACAGATCCTTCGGCAGAGGAGCCAACGCCCTTCACAGCGGCGGCGGCGTTCATTAATGCTATTTCATAACACTACAGTAGAGATGATCACATAGCAGCAAGGCCGCGTGAAATAATAATGTCGCCTGTGATACGGATGGATATTATTGAATTAGAGGTATTAGTGGAGAGGTTAAACAGGGAGATTAGTGCGTGTTCAAGGCAGCGACTTCTGGGTTTAAAATAAGTGAAGCCTTTCTCTTTACTGGCCATCAGGGGGCGACTCCTCTCTGGTTGTATAGAAGTCTATGAGAAAATGGTCCTACTTCTCTCTGCTGGCCACCAGGGGGCGACTCCTCTCTGGTTGTATAGAAGTCTATGAGAAAATGGTCCTACTTCTCTCTGCTGGCCATCAGGGGGCGACTCCTCTCTGGTTGTATAGAAGTCAATGAGAAAATGGTCCTACTTCTCTCTGCTGGCCACCAGGGGGCGACTCCTCTCTGGTTGTATAGAAGTCAATGAGAAAATGGTCCTACTTCTCTCTGCTGGCCACCAGGGGGCGACTCCTCTGGTTGTATAGAAGTCAATGAGAAAATGGTCCTACTTCTCCCTGCTGGCCACCAGGGGGCGACTCCTCTCTGGTTCTATAGAAGTCAATGAGAAAATGGTCCTACTTCTCTCTGCTGGCCACCAGGGGGCGACTCCTCTCTGGTTCTATAGAAGTCTATGAGAAAATGGTCGTACTTCTCTTTACTGACCACCAGGGGGCGACTCCTCTCTGGTTCTATAGAAGTCTATGAGAAAATGGTCCTACTTCTCTCTGCTGGCCACCAGGGGGCGACTCCTCTCTGGTTCTATAGAAGTCTATGAGAAAATGGTCCTACTTCTCTCTTGATGTATTATCTCAGTAAACAATGTAAACATGACTTTATGGGCTCAACCTGTAGCTTCAAGTTTTCAAGTCATAATATTATATTGAAAATTATGATCATTTATTAAATTATGGTCCATAATGAAAAGTGGATTCAAACAACGGGGGTTTTCTAGCGTCTCTGTGTTACTTAACTCCACTTTGTCTCTTCTGGTTGCAAAAAAACCAAGACGGCGACGCCCAAATGCCAAAGTTGAGGCTTCAAAACCGTAGTGTACCAACCGGTGGGTGATGTCACAGTGGGTGATGTCATGTGATGTCTTACACACGGCTACGTTAGTTATCTCTCTAGTGCAGTAATGTGGGCTTGACGCAACCAGCTGTTATGTCTAAAAGCTCAGAGCTCCGTTATGGGGAGACGGCAGCAGATTAAACAGCAATCCGACTGATCCAGCCCCCCCCCCACACACACACACACACATCCATCACAGTGAAGATGCCGTGAGTGACCACTTTATCTTCCACCAGGCTGCCATGTTAAAGAGCGCTGGCCTGTACGTGTGACAGCCTGCTGCCGTAATGGCTAGCAAACCTGGAAGGAGGGCGAGGCTGGAGGTGTGGGGTTAAATCCGGGGCAGCAGGCTGTCCCGAGACCGACGGTTTAAACAGCTGTCGGCGTGGATGTGGTCTGGGAGGGATGCTGGTTCGATACCCGACGCTATCAAGAGGTGATAGAGGGGGTCGTGAACAAACGTGGAAGTTCCTAGTTCCGTTGTGCAGTTATGAAAACACACAAAGATATCCACTGCTGTTACAGATTGTAATGTTTAATGTTCACTTTTTAACTTTATCCATCCGTCACTGTTCATTTAAATCCAGGACGAGGCTTGTTTATTTCAGGCAACACGAGAAATTCAAAGCGCCTTACATAAAACTTCAAACGACAAAGTGCTAATGAAACGGTTTAAATACGATTAAAAACAGTCATTTAAGAGCCGAGACAACAGGAGATGTAAACGAGCTGAAATAGAATAAGACGGCTATAAAATACAAGCGCAGTGTAAGGGATGATTTAATTAAAGGCAGTCGATTTAAGATCCTACATGCTCTACATACAGTATAATGTACATAAGCATCCAGTCCATGTATATACATTCAATCTATTTCATTTTATTACGTTATTTGTACATCGAGAGGAGATGCTTGATTCTGATTGGCTACAGGGTGTCCATTAATTCCTGATAATGGACACCGACTAAGTCGTTCTATTAAGTTAATGTGCTCTTCTTTTAGTGAAAAATAGAAATGTATATGAATATCGTATAGTAAGAAGTCGGTTACACTCCCCCTCTTATCATACTCATATGAGACACATATGAGCTTTTATCCCTCGCATTCGGAATACAACTCACAACCCCAGGCTGCAGCCGACACACTCGGCCTCTTTGTTCGTGAAATTATTAGTGAGTTGGGTAAAATAACGCAGCCAAATAGCTAGCTAGTCTTGTTGTCAAACATTCTGTTTAATGGTATTTATCTAACTTTGAATCTTGCTAGCATTATCTTAGCTTTATGCTAGCGTTACGCTAATCAAGATTTCGGGAAAATATTTACGTTCACGTGGGGATGACGACATGGTGAAATAGCTAGCGAATGTAATTGTTAAACATACTGTAATACTATGATAATAAAAAAAATGTAAAACATACTATTAAATTATATTTACTCTTAATTTCCGTACACAGTGTTGTTGATTAGCATAACGCTAGCTCTCTGGTCAAAGGGTTGGATGAGATAAGAATTATCTTCCATCATATCAAGGTCCATCCTACATAATGGCGCATCGAACGACGTTTCCATTGCATAAGAACCTTACGAGATGATCATGATCCAGGGGTGGATTCTCCTTGAATTTGGTAAGAAAACGCATGAAAGGACTTTTCTTTTCTTTCTCTTTTGGCAAGTGGCCACAGTATAAACGGGGTAATGTGCTTGGAGGTGTCCATTATCAGCAGGAAGTTCATTAATGGATCCAACACACTGACCTCCGCCTCGCCCAGTCATTCCTCATAATGGATACCTCGTCGGCCATTATTCCTTACTTGACCAATAACGGTGATTCTGATCCAGATTCTGCTTGCACCGGCGTTTTTAAAGCAACAGCGCTCAGATCAGTTTCAGGCTAAAGGAAGTGAGCTGCAGGACCCTACAGCTCCCTCCGTGTGTGTGGTTTTTCAACAGGGTTAAAGCTATGGTCCCACCCCCCCACCAAACCCCTCCCCTCAGTGTTCCACGGTTTGACGGGATGAGGAGGAGCAGGGGAGACCAGGGGATTGGATGGAGGGTACGAGCCAATGGGAGCCTTCCGGAGCAATGGCTCCCATTGGTCAATTTCTATGCAGGCCTACGGCTGATAGACTGAATGGATTTTATTTTTAATTCCAAATCATAGACCATAGCTTTAAGAGTCTTTTAGCGTAGAAATCGTCATTAATCTGCTCTCTGCAGACGAGTCAGGCAGAGCTGGGACTATCAAGACGTAGAGGGGGGAGGGGGGGAGTCTCCCCGGATCATTTGAAATCCTGTTTGGATGTTTGACTACACTGCAGCTAAGATCGAGCCGTTCCTGCTCTCGCTTCTTCTGCGTCTGTCTCGTTCTTTTGTTCTGGTGTTTTCCTCTTTCTCCCCCTTTTCTTCGTCTTTCTCCTTTTCTGACATTCTCGCTGCGACTTCTTTCTCTCTCTCTCTCTCTCTTTTTTGGGTGCTAGCTGGGGGATTGGGAGGGTTTCTCCAAATTGGCACACAGATGAATAATGCATCTAAAGCAAAAGCAGAGAGCCGGGGTTGGATATATCTGTCTGTCAGACTCTTTCTCTGTATTACAGTTATGTGGGGAGTTAGGCTGATACTTCAGAGAATGGGGAGATAAAAAAAAAAGATGTTCGCCCGCTCTTTATCCAGCTTCCCATTTACTTTTCCTTCTGTCATTAACTCTTTTATTGTCAGTAAATGTGTGATGCAGTGCCACGCAGCGCCGTGGGTATCGTGCAACTTGCATACTGATTCCAGAATTCTCTGATATTTTATTTTTGGGGAGTTTTTTTCAACGAGGCTGCTCGCTGTTTTTTGGGGGGGGGTTTTCCGACACAACACACATACATAATGCATGTGTGGGATTTTTGATGTAATTTGATTCTGTCGCTGTTTGTGTGTGTGTGTGTGTGTGTGTGTGTCCGTGTGCGTGCTATTCCCAGACTGCAGTGTTAAAAAGCAAACTGCACTCGTGAGCATAAGCTCACAGTAGAACCATCATTAAAGTAATGAGCAGGAAGTTAACACAGAAGTCAACCGTAAACAGCAAGAGAGAGGGAGAGAGAGGTAGAGAGGGAGAGAGAGAGATCCCCAATCCCATAAGGATAAATCTTAAATCCTGAATGTTGCTTCTGACTCATTCTGGTTAATTAAGTCGAGTCAAGTGAGAGGAAAATGGGGTCTTGCCTCGCCCGAGTCTGTGGGATCAGCACTATCCTGTATCTGCAGCTTACCAAGTCTCTCGCCGGAAACGAAAGCACAGAACAGTCTGTATCCAGTCAATTCCTCCTCGTTTTATTAGCTTGACCTGCAGAGCCGCTTCACACGTGGAAAACTCCCACACACACACACACACACACACACACTTCCCTTAGGTTTCTAATTTGCATACACGCCGGGAGTAAAGGCTGCCATTCAGCATTTCGTTTCAGGGTATGTTTGCTGAAAGAGTTTTGTATCAAACTTTTTTTTTATCGTTTTTGCCTGCATTTATGGATGGAGACTTTATCCTGCACTTAGCAGTTAAAACACACACACACACCTACACACACACACACACACCTACACACACACACACACACACCTCCAGCCCCCGAAACAAAAGAAATCAGTTGAGAAACCTTTTTTCCTTTTCGTTGTTTTATGGTGGAAAAAAAAGATTTCGCCATGTGACACAGGATGAGGCAAACGAGTGAAATGTCAAAACCCTGTGTAAGTCTAAAAATAAAACAATTCAAGGGTTGCCATTGGAGGACACATCAGAGGAGCTCAACGTGGCATGGAAGGGATGAAACGAAACACCACTTCATACCCCAAACGGCAAACTGTCCTCTGCTGAGGATAGAAGACAGTTGGGTTTTTTATTTACAGGATGTATTTAACATTTTGAGATTATAAATCTGTTCCCCTCCCATCATCGTCATGACGGATGGAGCAAAAATAGCATCACAATGACACAGCAGGAACAAGTGCATTCATATATAATACACAGCCTATAATTTATTCATATACAAATTGCATAATATGTTTTGAGGATGTACAGATGAAAGTTGACCAAATGCAAAAAAACAAAACAACAAACAAGATTCTTGAATTTTGCTTCTGAGACACAATTTGATTTGATTTGATTATATTATATAAAACATATTTTTCTTAAAGCTCAGGAAGGAGCTGTAGTTTTTGAGCAAATGTTACTCAAACTGAGTGAATAGAACATTTGGACTCTTTTCAAATGAGGATTAACACACATTTGCAGCAGCAGGACTGCATGTGTCAGCTTAAATACAAAAATACACCGCAGTCAACATCCATGACACATTCAAACTTTCAACATTCAAAACAGATTTATATCGCCAACCTTATCCAAGAAAAAGTGCAGATGTAATATAACAACACAGTTAAAGGCGCAATATACTGGATTCAGAGCATTAATGTCGCATTTGCTATGTGGAGGTATAGTGGAGTAATGTAGAGGATGAAGTCACTCTCCCGCTGTGTGTGTGGTTATTTAGAGCTCCTTTGTGCTTTTTTAACGTAGCCGAGCTCTCTCTCTCTCATACAGCGGTTACACTTGATGCAGTTAGCACCGTTAGCTGCACACTGCAAGGTCAGCCGTTGCCATGTTGAGAGCAGGCGGCAACCTCTCGGTCTGAAAAGTGAAGCCAAGGCAGAAGTGTCTTAAACTTGCATTCTCTCTGCTGGCCACCAGGGGGCGACTCCTCTCTGGTTGTATAGAAGTCTATGAGTAAACATGAGTTTATGGTCTCAATCTCTAGTTTCAAGTCTTCTTCAGTCCAGCATGATGTTCATTTAGTACATTATGGTCCATTTAGAGTCCACCATGACCAGAAAGCAGGGGATGCTTTAGGGGGCGGGGCTACCTTGTGATTGACCACGCTACCAATGCTTTAGCTACTAAGATGACTTAGCTGTAATGTTTACGTTGAAGCTAGTTTTGTTAACAGCTTCACACCAGAACCCAGATGGATCCAGATCCAGTAAGGTTGCTGTTTGGGGTGCTTCTCTGCCGCTTATGTACTTCAGATCCACCTGTCGCTCCTCCGCAGTCCAAATATGGTCACATACTTTCACTGGTTGCAAAAAATCCAAGATTGCGACGGCCGACATGCTTCAAAACCATAATCCTCAAAGCAATGTGTACTTAGCTTAGCTTAGCTTCACTTAGCTTACGGGTTGAGAGCACCTTTAACACTCATGCACTTCTAGAGCAAGCCTGTTTGTATAGCTTAGCTAATGTACTTATTGTGTGTTTAATTAGAGATAACCCTCCACTTGTTCCTTAATACTCATTAAAAGAAGGATATGTTGCCAAAAGCTTTTCAGCAGACTCCAAAATCCTGTTTGGTCTCACTTTACAAGATGAGAAACGTTAGTCCAGGACAAAACCCGCCAGGTCACTTTGGGATAAACTGCAAACTGCAATAAATTTCCAAGTGCCGGTGCGAGGTCTTAGTCCTCGGTGGGTGTGAGTGAGGCTTAGAGACAGTCATTGCAGCTGATGGCGAAAAATGTCAGAGGGTTAAGCTGTCACCTCCCCCGTCTGCCTCCCTCCCTCCCCCTTTTTTCGCCCTCTCCGTCTCCCATCACACCGTGTTGTTATGCATGCTGCAGCGGTGTCCCGCAGGGCCTGAGATTGCCGTGGACATGATGTGATTTCTCCTCTCAGATGTTAACGTGCTGCAGTCCGGTGCCCTCTGATGAACCTGGGAGATGCCGCCGCAGTCGCCCTCTCCTCCTCCTCCTCCTCCTCTCTTTCCCTCCTCCATCATCGGCATTTATTTTTTTGCCCATCACAGATTACGTGTGCATGGATGCCTGATCTCTGATAGCGTGACAGATTGATTTGGAGGCGGGGCCGTTTAGAGGGCATTCACAGGTTGACATCCTGTTACAGGGCGGCGCTGAAAGGAGCGATGTGGTGGAAAAATCACCTGATGGGGATCGTTAGCCGTGGTCGCGTTGAGAGGCGGGCGCCTCGTTAATTTAATTCATTTATCGGGTAACGCTTTGTACTTCCTGTCTCCCTCTCTCTCTCACACACACACACACACACACAGATCTTCATATCTCTGGGGTTTACTTTATTGTTGCCCTTGATAATAATCACTTAGTTGAATTTGTCCTAATGTGATGACAGAGACTGAAAGCTGCGCTCCGGAAGATGACGGGAACATATCGGCTTTGTGAATCTCTCGCTACAATTAGGAAAATTGAATGGACGCTTGCTTTGTTAATCCAGTGTGGAGAGGAAAAGTGGCTTTTTTTGGGAGGAGGGGGGGGCGAACAAGTTCATAAGGGCCATTTGACTCGTGTAGTATCATACATTTGCATTTATATGGAGTACTATAATGAAAAACAGAGGCTAAGTAGAAGTAACCAGTAACCCCTGACTTTATTTTGGAAAAAAATATGTTTTTGGGATCCAGTTTTAATCATTCCACGAATCACACATATGATGTTTGTCAATCTAAAATCTAATTTTACAAGTATCTTACCTTTAACTTCAACAGTTTTACACCAAAGTGTGACTTTCTGGACTTGAATATTATCTTTTAAATTGGAACATTTCAAAAAGGATCTCTTGCCGTTGACATACACATTTTTTTTTCAGAATTAAGGCAAGACTTCGTCTCTCTATCCTCTAAATATGGTCCAGAGGAACAGCTTTAACATTTGAATTGACCCCTCTATGTTGCTGCAACACAATTTGGGGAAAAAAAGTTGCCACTTCATCCAAATCACCAAAAAGAAAACAAAATTTCCCAAATTACTCAGAGTGCTTTGTAGTCACGATGCGGGTAGTTTGTGAGATGTGGAGGTATCTGCCACTAACCCTGATATGAAAGGTGGAGCCGGTGGAAGCACTCAAGACTCAAGATATATATATATATATATATATATATATATATATATATTTATTATCCACAGTTCAACCACACAAGGCTCACCGATACTCGCGGCTTATAACGCAACAAAAACCAATGTGACGAGGGGGTGAAATGCAGGTGGAGAAGGGGAACCAGGTGATCTGGGAGGGGGGCGGGGCTAATGAGGCTGATCCAGCACAGCAGCAGAGGAGGAAAAACACAGGAAACCACTCGGCCCAGTCGACAAAAACAAGCCTGAGAGCATCTGGACACAAATACACAGAATGTCTTTTTCTCTGTCGACGGTTTTCATCCAATCAAGTCTTATTATCATTCTTTGTTTTAATTTGATTCCAGGGAATAATCATGCTCTAACTTTTGGAATTATAGTTTCCCATCATTTTAATAAACAGGAAGTGTAATATTGCCCACGGGTTCACGCTGATTCTCGGGTGTAATTAATGCCCAATCTAAAAATAGATGCATCACGCGACCTCTGCGTTGGTGTAGATGGTGAAGGGTCAACTGTGATCGATCATGACGGTTCGGTTTCTCTGGAAAACATTTGGGTGTAAAAACTGAGAGTCAGATCAATGGCAGTAATGCTGACGGTGTGTGTGTGTGTGTGTATGTGTGTGTGTGTGTGTAAGCACTCACTTTTACACTGAAGAATATGAGCTTATTGAAACGTTCCCTGGCCTCCGTCGATGTGAATGTGTTTGCTTTGTTAATTCTTCGTTGTGGTAAGCGTGCACTTGGCATTCTGAAAAAGTCTCTTTCATCAGGTGCAGACATTTCTTTAATTTGAGATGACCGTTGGGACTCACCTGCAGCATTGCCGAGGTTAACCTTTAATAAACTTAAGCTGCCCGGTTTCTGCCTCCTCCAGCACGCGGCTCTGTTGTTGTTGAAGTCCGTTCTATTCAGGAAAAGCTCCACAGAAAGCTGCAGCCAGCTGTCTTGAATACAGAAAACGTTAATAATTGATGATGTAATTCAGAATATAAGTGTCATCCCCGAGGCCTACGAAACCTACAAAAAGAAAAGGGTCAAAGATGTTCATGAATCAGCCTCTTGGTACTTAATAACTCATTTATTGAACATCCAATTAAACAGTTGACTCATTTATACTAATTATTTTATTTATATAGCAATCTCCAGGTTAAAGGATGTAGAGAATAAAAAAAGGAAGCCGTGTGACATACATTTTTATATTTTTTATATCAATTTATATTATTATTAATATATTCTTCCTGGAAAATGAGACTTCTATATAATTGGACTTCCTTTTGCAACTAGAGGAGTCGCCACCCGATGGCCAGTAGAGAGAATGCAGGCTTCACTTTTCAGACCACCTCCTGTGTCACTTGGAAATGTGTCACCACACAGAAGGCAGGGCTGGGTGGTAACCTGAAACACCTGGTTTCAGTCTGATCTTCGGTCTCCGGTCCCGGCTCGGCTGTAACGGGTTCAAGTCCTTCGTTGTAAGCTTTTCAATCACACAATAAAACCCAGCTTTCCTTTCCATTTAATCAACATGTGATGAAGCAGAGTGAACAATGATGGAGAGAAAACATTCTTAAAGCTATGGTCTAAAAATCCATTCAGTCTATCAGCCGTAGGCCTGCATAGAAAGTGACCAATGGGAGCCATTGCTCCGGAAGGCTCCCATTGGCTCGTACCCTGCCGCTCCTGCCTTGTCGAATCGTGGAACACTGAGGGGAGGGGTTTGGTTGAGGGGGCGGGATGTAGACCACAGCTTTAATGAAACGGGGTCCGTTTAAGCCGAGAGCAGGAAATTAAACACATAAACATCTAATTGTCTCAAAAACATTTTTTTTTTTTTAGTGCACATGAAAATAGAGCTGATTTTCTTTTCATCAATCTATTTTAAGCCGAAGAAAACGGGAGTGCAGACCACAATTAGCTTTTGTTGAGCAGATTATGCAGAATAAAGAGGCTGCAGAGTCTCGCTTTGACTTTTCTTTCCAAAAGACTGTCGTGAGATTTTGCAACACGACACTCGTTGCGTTTCATGCTGGTGTGTGTGTGTGTGTGTGTGTGTGTGTGTGTGTGTGTGATCTCAGACACAGAGGAAACCTTCCACCCTGTGGTTGCGCTGCACCGCTGCATCCTGCTCTGCTGCTGGCATCCGCCCCTCAGCGCGTCTTCGCAGCTCCTCAGTTTGACCTCATTATCGCCATCGTTACCGTCGGTAACAGTAGCTGCAGCCTTCGTCCTCGTCTTCATCGCCATCAACGTTCTCTTCCTAATATGCCCCTTTATTGTCTTTGTCATTTTTTGTAGTCGTCGTCGAGTGTGCTGCTGCTGCAGGGGCGTAGCGCACCATGCATGCCTCTCCTCCTCCTCCTCCTCCTCCTCTTCCTCCCCAGTCTTGTTCACCACTTGTGAGCTGCTGGAAGTGTGCGGGAGACATTGTGTGTTCAGAAACGCAGCCCTTGTGTTGCGTTTCTCCTCTGAATATTTCAGAAGGGGGGCTGACAAAATGCAGGCAGAAACAGACCGCTGATGACCTCCTTCTCATCGCCGCCTCCTTTTCACCCCTCCTCCCTCCCCCCTCCACCTCCCTCCGTGCGCTCATCACACAGGCTCCCAGGCTTCCCCGCTATTTCTCTCCTCGTCTTCATCTTCATCGCTCGCTTCTCCCTCTCTTCCCTCCCCCACTTTTTTAGCGCACCTCCTTCCTCCCCTTTCCTCCGTCTTCCTGCATCTCGTCCCACCTGTCTGTGCTTTCATCTCACCCGTTTGCTCATCACCCCCCTCTCTCTCTTACTCTTTCCCTTTCGTTCGCCCGTCTCGTCGCCGCGGTGTTGCACTCCGTCTGTCTGCCTGTCTGCCTGTCTGTCTGCCTGTCTGCCTGCCTGTCTGTTCCATAACTGGGCTGTCTGAGGCCTCTGCTCTGCTAATTCATTCGCCGTGCATCACCTCACATATCTGCAGGGTCAGGCAGATAGACAGAGAGAGAGAGAGAGAGAGAGAGAGAGAGAGAGAGAGAGGGAGGGAGAAGAGGAGGAGGAGGAGGAGATCTAGAGGAAGAGAGAGGGAGAGGGACCAAGAAAAGAGGACATGGAGAGAGAGAAAAAAAAGATGCAGTTTTATCTCCAAGAAACAGAAAGCCAAAGCCAGATCCTGTGGTGGTGTATTCCAGCATCTCTCTCTCTGTCTCTCTCTCTCTCTCTCTCTCTCTCTTTCACACACACATACATACAGTAGTTTGCCATGACCTCCCTCTGCTCACTGCCTGCTTTGTCTTTCTCTCTAATCTAATATTTAAACCAAGTTGTCACCATTGTCTCTCCTGCCTGAAGGGATGCACAGCGGTGGCGAGTGCATGTGAGTGATGACATGTCAGTAACTGTGTTTAACACGTTTTTGTGAGTTTGAACTGGAGCCTCCTCCTTATATGGCGTGTTTAATCGGTGGAGATTTAATTCATCAATGGAAACCGGCTGCAAACATCTAGAGTAGGTCCGAGTTTAGAGGAGTCGTTTCATCATTTGTGTGATTCGTCACACAGATTTGTGTCTCACCGTTGACTGCACTACTGTTTCTTCTGAAATAAGTTGCCATGGGGAACAGCAGAATAAAATGGCACCAACACATTGACTGTTTTTGTTAAGAGACAAATATATACACACAAAACATCTTGTAATCTTATCAAATCATCTTAAATCAGATGATCACAAATCATAAGGTCTCTATTTTTCACTTCTCTACCACGATGTGGAGCTAGACAGCTTTTTCAAGTCACTTGTGGCGATATTGACGATTATCTCCATAAATCAGCTGTTTTTTGTTTGTGTTTTTTTATCTCTATCATCACATCCTTTGTACCTCCATCATATAGTGCCGCCCAGGGAAATACAATCCGGTTCAAAGCTATAAAAAGCATCTCTGTGTTTGTATGGGAAGGTAGTACGAGTGCAAATCTGCTGAGAGATAATGAGACGTAGAAGGACTTGAGTTGCAAGCGAGGTGAAAGCGCTTCCTCGTTGGTAGCAACCGCCACAACGCCGCTGAAAAGATTATACATCTGGAGTATTTCAGCGAAGAAAAAACCAACAAGAAAGAAAAGTGAAATGAATGAATAAATGTGGCGGTGCATCGGGTCCAGTGAGACGCCACTCTGGGGAGCTTCGCTTGCTTTTTTACTGTTTTAAACTCTGGATTGTCAGATGAATGTTGCAACATCATTTGATCTTTTTTTAAACAACCAAAAAAAGCAGGAAAGGGCGTGATGAAGACTCGTCTTCGCCGTGCTCACGCTGGTGTTCTATTTTCTGTGCATTATTCTGCTCATGAGTCAAAAATAGAAACTGATATGTCAGAAAGAGACAGTGACAAAAAGCCAGAGGCAAGCTCTCACACACACACACACACACACACACACACACACGTTTCTCACCTCGCTCTCTGCAGCATTTCTGCAGTTTGTTTCCCGTCTCTCTCACGTCACTCACATGTCCCCGTCGTCTCTGCAGGTTTTCCAGAGTTTGAGCTCGAGCGGAAGTGAGCGACTGAGTGTCATGGATGACAGCGAGGAAACGAGCGCCGCGGACCTCACCTACCAAAACCTGCTGGTCCTGGGGGCCATCGCGGCGGCGTCCGCCTTCGTGGTCACCATCCTCATCGTGCTCGTCTGCGTCGGCTGCCAACGGTAAGAGGGAAGGTCACGTGACCGGTTGTATCACCTCTGCCCTGCTCACTCTCATCATCCACTCCTTCTTTTATCTGCCTCTTCTGAACTCTTCTCCTCCCTCCTCTCATCCCTCCATCAGCCCTTTCATCCCCGAGCGGAGTGGCAGTAATGAATGTTAATGGCTGTGAGTGTGTCAGATCAGATGAACTGATGTTTACAGGACACCGAGGGGAGTCGCAGAGGCAGACTCCTTCGGCAGGCAAAAGCAAAGGAACAAGCCCGCGGTTTAAAGAGGATCACACTCCGAGTCAGGCGAAAGCAATGGAACGGCCTTTTCTTTTTTTCTGTTTTTAAGAACCCTCAGGGACCAATCGGAGGCTGCACTGTGGCTTTGTTGCCATGGGATACACAGATAAGAAAGTGGAGAAAATGTCAAAGCAGCTCATGTCAGGGAAATAAAAACCTCACTACTGTTAAGATCTGAAGAATGACATATATAAACCCTCCTGATGGATGCTGGTAATGTGTTCAAAGAGAGACTTACAACTATTGATTTAAAATACCCCTCAGGATTACAGTGGATGGCTTTGCAAGTAGGTATGCCTTTAAGGGAAAGTTCACCCCGTAATCAAAAGTACATAGATTTCCTCTTACCTGTGGTGCTATTTATCAATCTAGGTTGTTTTGCTGTGAGGCGCCTCGTTTTTGGAGAATGTAATGGGACAACATCACCATCACATTTGGAAAAACCTCTTTCCAGAAATCATGACCCAGTTCCTCAAGATAATCCACAGACCTGTTGTGAGCAAGCTTCCAGAGGAAAAAAGCAAAATTTCACTATAGAGGCCAAGCGGTGGAATTACAATTTCTAGGTCTGTCACACTAGCAGCCGAATCCACAGTTGGGAGGCAGGACAGAGAGCTGGGAGGCGGGGGGTTAAAGGAAATGCTGGTGCACTAGCTTTCTGGGTACAGAGACAAAGAAGATCTCAATAAGACTGTATAGTAAACCATTTGGATGCTGGTGTGAGAGATTGAGACCATAAACTCATGTTTACAATGTTTGTGGTAATAAATCAAGAGAGAAGTAGTAGACTTCTATACAACCAGAGAGGAGTCGCCCCCTGGTGGCCAGCAGAGAGAAGTAGGACCATTTTCTCATAGACTTCTATACAAGCAGAGAGGAGTCGCCCCCTGGTGGCCAGCAGAGAGAAGTAGGACCATTTTCTCATAGACTTCTATACAACCAGAGAGGAGTCGCCCCCTGGTGGCCAGCAGAGAGAAGTAGGACCATTTTCTCATAGACTTCTATACAATCAGAGAGGAGTCGCCCCCTGGTGGCCAGCAGAGAGAAGTAGGACCATTTTCTATTAGACTTCTATACAACCAGAGAGGAGTCGCCCCCTGGTGGCCAGCAGAGAGAAGTAGGACCATTTTCTATTAGACTTCTATACAACCAGAGAGGAGTCGCCCCCTGGTGGCCAGCAGAGAGAAGTAGGACCATTTTCTCATAGACTTCTATACAACCAGAGAGGAGTTGCCCCCTGGTGGCCAGCAGAGAGAAGTAGGACCATTTTCTCATAGACTTCTATACAATCAGAGAGGAGTCGCCCCCTGGTGGCCAGCAGAGAGAAGTAGGACCATTTTCTCATAGACTTCTATACAACCAGAGAGGAGTCGCCCCCTCATGGCCAGCAGAGAGAATGCAGCTTTAAGGCACTTCGGATTTGGCTTCCCTTTTCTGAACCAGACGTCGCTGCCTGGTGGTTGAAAGAAAATATTTCCTGAATGAATGCTCACAACAAGTTGTGTGTATCCCCCCCCCCCCTTACCTTACCTAAAACCTTACCTATAGCACTCTGATCTTAGCACTGTTGCTCTTGAAGCACTACTTTACTCAGATGAGGACCTAACACTTGTTCTATTTTTAGCCCTTACTTTATCGGCAATGATACGTTGTGGTTTCTTTGTTTCCTTCTTTTGACAAATGTACTTATTGTAAGTCGCTTTGGACAAAAGCGTCTGCTAAATGACCTAAATGTAAATGTAAATGTAAATGTAACCGGGTCATGATTTCAGGAAGGAACATGGCTGATGAATTTTACAAATGTGTCTGAGTGCCATATCGTCCCATTATATTACAGCCGATAGCTCCAAAACCTAGGCAACTCACGGCACAACGATTCATAGCACAACAGGTGAGAGTTGAACCGTGTGATCGGGGGTGAACTGTCCCTTTAACTTCTCCCTCCTGTGCCGTGTTATGATGAACATCTCCAAGGGGAGCTGCCTCCACCTTCTCACGGTCCCCTCGGGGTTTGACGGCCATATGTTTGAGCGAATGGGATCCAGCTCACTAGAGGAGACAATAACCAGCCGCAGTGACACGCAGCCGACGCGGTCGACGCTCTACCTTCATTTCATTATTTCAAGCATCTCCGAGAGTTAGTTGTTTACTGCCCCTCCTTGTTTGCACACCAGAAAGGCTCTTTTTTTTTTTGGAAGTCACATTATATGCGACACAGATCTTCAAAATGAAAGAAACTGGAGGGGGAGCAGTTCTCACATTCACACCTGCACCCAGGAGTCTTCATCTCTCACCATACCAACAGGTTCCTATAGCTACAGCCTCCTCCGGGGATCCGCAACCACACATTTGTTGCATTAAGACGAATACAGGAGGGTTTTAAAAGGTGGATGAGCACCCAAGGACAAAATAATAATTGTGACTTTTCACTTGGGCTTATCATGAAAAGAGACAGAATTTTCTCCGTGAAGGACATCCTCCGCTTTTTGTCAAAACCATGAGTCACGCTGGACTGTTTGACTGAACTCGTTGCTGTACACGGAGGACTTCATGGCCTCGCCCAGACTTGGATGCCGATAGTATCTATCTGCAGTGTGTGTTTGTTCTCGATTATCGCTTGTCTGCCGGCTGCTGGTTGACCTTCCCTCTACTTTTGTTGTTTGTGTCAGAAAAGGCAAGAGCAAGCATCCACCGGCCGGAGAGAAAGGGACCTCTGTAAATATGGTGAGACTCTTTCGTACACACAGTTCCACCGATGCATGTTTTATTCTCCGTATTAACGTCTTCATGTGTGTGTGTGTGTGTGACAGCAGGGCACCCTCCGCAACCCCAAACTGAACTCCATGAGCAAATCAGACACCCGGCTGCACGAGATCAACCGCTTTCCCTGCAACGGAAACTGTAAGTGACCAGTTTTTAACGTGGCAGTGTATGATGTAGAGCTGAGCTGTATTTCAGTCCTTTCCTCCTCCTCCTCCTCCTCCTCCTCCTCCTCCTCCTCCTCCTCCTCCTCTCTGTGCAGCAGTCAGCAAGAGCCGCCCAGCCAGCATGGACCTCCTGCTCCTGCACAGTCGACGCTCCCAGACCGACCTGAGGCCCTCCCACGGGCGCCAGCTTCCCCAGATCCCCACCAGTCCCGAGGGCCCCGGCCAGGTGGGGGGAGGAGGCGAACCGGGGGGAGATGGAGCGGGCGGAGGAGGAGGAGGAGGAGGAGGTGGGGGCGGTGAGACTAGAGACCACACCTACACCGAGGTGGGCATCCGGAACTTCCCCACCCACTGCCTGGACGACGGCCTGTACGAGAGCGTCGGAGTCCGGGACGGCGAGGCCGGCCCCAAGGTCCCGTCGGCCCCGCCCCCCACCTCCAACAACACCCCGGCTCCCATCAGAGCCAATCAGAGCCCCCCGGCTCAGACCAACGGGGCTCGCGGCGGGAACGGCCACGTCAATGTACGTACATGCAATGACAACCTGTTTTTAAAGGTTCCACCTGGAACCCCAAGAAGAGGCGCTGTGTGCTGGTTCCCTTTTTACATCAACGCTGTATCCTTGAAGACTCTTTCTAAAAATGGTTCTTTGAATGGAATGGGTTTTAAAAAGGACCCTTTTTCCTCGAAGCTCGTGGTTCTGGGTAGTACTACTGCCTTATTTCTAAGAGTGTATATTTTGATTTGAATGTGAAAGA
>CM056829.1:1457500-1510000 GCA_029853015.1 Chelidonichthys spinosus | reverse complement strand
CTCCTCTGTAAATTAGCCTGGTACACAAAGCAAACTGGCCTTGACTTACATTCTGCAATCTCCCTCCCTCCCTCCCTCTCTCTCTCCCTCCCTCCATTTCTTCCTTTCAGACTTTCCTTCCTGTTTTTTCTTTTTTTTTTCCCAATGCTGTGTTTTTCCATTTGTGAGTTTGTTGTTGCCCTAACGTGCCCGTATACTTTCGCATCCTCTGGAGTTTGTCAGCTGCAGCCGTCAAACGGTGTTGAATTTCCACTCCCACCTCAATCTCCCTTCACGGCTACAAGGAGGCGCTGCCTTCCCCGACCAATCACCTCGCACCGAGCACGTCTTACCAGCCGACCGCCAGCCGACCGTTTGGAAAACACACGTGTGCCATATTTGCTATCACGCTGTTGTGTTCCCTATGCATGAAATGACTGGTCGGAGGCCTTGTTGTGAGCAGAGAGGCCGAAAGGCAGCGTGACACAGAACAGAAAAGAAAACACACAATGCACAGGCTTCCTCAACAGCTGCAGCCGCGTTTTGAAATCCCCATCATCTTGTGACTTCCTTCCTCTGCTGCACAGCGCTGCAAGTTCTGCAAGCACACATGCACACACACACTTGTAGGGGGGGGGTGGGTATGTAGGTAATTTAGGTCCGCGGGAGACGTAAAGTGAGACTTAACTTGTGTTGTGTTTCCTTGAATGTTAGACGTGTGTTGTAAGGGCAAGGTGAGTCAGGTTTCAGCTTTTTGGGAGTGCAATAAGGCAAATCTGTGTGTGTGTGTGTGTGTGTGTGTGTGTGTGTGTGTGGGGGGGGGGTCTAGAGCAGAGCTGCCGGTCTGGGTGTGAACATGGAAGGTAAACATTACAATGTCCCACAATCCTCTGCTCTCGTGCTCCCCTTGTGGAATTTTGACACAGAAATGCCAGAGGTCACAGCTCTGTGAGCCGAGATATGATCCTCAACACGGCGTTTTACAGACGTGAAGGCAGTCACGAAGAACAGAAAACATGCGCTACAGTAGGAGGCCTCGTTCGATACGCGAGCAAAGTCCACCAGCGATACACAGCCGCCCGGCTGGCTGGCTGGCTGGCTGGCTGGCTGGCTGGCTGGCTGGCTGGCTGGCCGGCGTCCAGATCAGAACAGTTGTGGTGAAATTTTAACAGCTCGGTCCAGTGCAAAGCTAACTCTGTCACTCTGCCGAGACCTCTCCAGACTGATAACACAGTTTACTCTGTCCTAACCGACCTCGTCAAAGAGGTCGGGTTACAGCATTTGTGTTAATGTTCACCCAAATGAGTGTTCACATATCGCACCTTTACGTCGGGAAGAGTGACTTCATACGTTCAGGAATTCTGCACGTAGGAAAGTTGAGATTAAAAAGGTGGAATACATGCGATGCTTTACTTATAGAAACGTTTCAGTGGCAGGAAGTGACATCATAGAAATAGAATAGAGTAGAACAGGAACTGTTTTAACGAGGGCATTTCACTAGTACTGTTGTTCTTGCTGTTGTTGCAGCGGACCGTCAGACCCAGCGGCACCAGCCGGCTGTTCGGCCCTTTCTCTGTAGCATTAAAGCATGGTGGAATTAGCAAAATAGCTAGTCAGTGGTCCGCTAGTTAGCTAGTTAATGTCATAATTCCACCATGCCTTAATGCTACACCAGTTGCTGAAAATGAGCCGAGCAAAGTTGCGACTCCTCTGGTGATAGCAACATGCTTTCCTACACGAAGCATTATGTTGTTAAATTTTACTAATTTACTCACTTTTACGCTTCGTAAACTTACTACTCCGCCGCTTGTTTTAGTCGTGACTGCAAAGCGTCACCTCACGAAGTCCCGACTTTCCGTAACTCGGTTTAGTCAGAAGAAAGTCGTCCCAATGATGATCTACTGATCTGATCTACTCTGTTTTATTCCTGCTCTGACATCACTCTCCTGTGTTCAGATCGCGGACACGTACTCCATCGTGTGTAAAACCCAGAAGAAGAAACCTCCGATGGAAAACAACGGATCGAAGACCCTCCCGCGCTCCTTCGGAGGAGGCTCCCGGGGCCGCGGCCGAGGAGTTCAGGTCCAGGCTCGTTCCCAGGAGGAGCCCGGCTACGAGCCGGTGGGCGACCGGTCCTGGCCCGCGTGCCCAATTCCCGAGTCCGACCCTGCGTACGCCACCATCGACGCCCACCGGAAACGGGATCAGGCGGGAACCAGTAACGGCATGGTTGGGGGGTCTGCCACGCTGAAGAGGAAGAAGCAGACACCACCGCCGGTAGCACCGGCGCCACCTCCGCTGCCACCTCCGCCTCAGGCCTCGGGACCCCGCCCCGCCCGCTAGAGGCCTGCCCGGTGGGGAAAACTTCTACGAGACCATCAGCGATGTGAAACCAGGGGCCAACAGCTCCAGCACCACCACCATCTTCACCTTCAATGATGGGATGGAGATGTACGTCACCGGCCTGTAGCGGTCCCCCGGGTCCAGAGTCATGGAACCCTCCGGTTCTCCGGCCAACAGGCTGCTGTACATAGACACAAGGTCCTGTACAGACACACAACACGAGGATCCATTTTGTGATGACATCAGGTACAAACAGGGTCTTAATCCAGGTTCAGACTTCCCTTGATTTGGTCTGGACTTCAGAACCAGCCGAAGCCTCGTCGGGCCCAAATATGGACCAAATATGTTTTAAAAAAAAAAGAAAAAGAGATTTGAAAAAAAACTGGAATATACATATTCAACCTTCTGTGTCACTGAAAATACTCACCTGTTTGTGCATCATTTTCCATAATATCTTTATTTTTATATGAACACTGTACTCTCTAAAGAGTATGTTGTGTAACTCACATCCTGAGAAGAACACACTTTAATATATATATATATATATATATATATATATATATATATATATATATATATATATATATATATATATATATATATATATATAGTATTTGCATGCATTGTGCAAACACACATTTGAAAATAGACAGTAGTAGCAGGGGATATTGTAGATATATTGGGAGTATGAGGCACACTGTTCGCTATTGTCACACACACACACACACACACACACGTATGCCTCATCTTGGGAACATCTTATGTAATATAAGCAGATGGATGTCACAGAGATTTGCGGTGCTTAGCTCTCCCTAAGCAAACATCAGAAACAGGTTCTCCGTGAGTGCTGGCTGGTTGCCTGGCCGACGGCATCGCGGTGATCAAACAGGCCGGTCGTTTGTAGCCCTGATTAGCACAGCGAAGGCTAATGGTTGGATGGTACTTACCATCAGCAGGCCCGAAACGTATTAACAACCCTCCAAACAAAAACGTAACATGAATGTTTGCTCAATAATGTAACCTTCAATCCATAATCCACGCTCTGATTTGATAAACATCTGCAACCAGAGGCACGATGACACTCCCAACACACACACAGAGACACACACACTGAGAAAAAGGGTTCTTCCTAGAGGGGCTGAGGTTCTACCCAGAACAATCACTATTTTTTGGAGAAAGAGATCCAAGATTCCATCCTAACATGATATTTAGTTAAATTAAACAGTACATGAGATATTTTTAGTATGTCCGAAACCCTATTGAATACTATTTCCAGTGAAATATTGACACTACTCATCCATAAATATCCCACAATCCAGTGCAGTAGTGATGACAACGTTCAGTCGGACAATGATGATAGAAGAAATGTCTTTTTTAAATTCAGTTTCATAATTTGATTGCATGAGGTTGGCACAGGGTTACCATGGTTACACGTCTCCCATTGGCAAGGATGCTTTCAGGAAGTGACGTGGTAAAAAGATTCACACTCCTGTTTGTGTTCACATTGAAGTATACTGAATAATAGTACACATATTGAGTATATTAAGCTATGTTCAACAAGGCTAATGGTTCTATTGAGAACCCTTTAAAACAAAGGACCTTATTTGGAAAAAAGACTTGTTAAAGGGAACCACCATATTCAAGACCTCCCCCCCAAAACTGACTGTGAACCATGATTGTTTTGGGCATCACATCAGCCTCAGCCATTTAGGGTTGAAACCCTTGGAATGTGAAAGTGTTCTCTGTAGAACCTCCTGGGTGGGTTCCAGATTAAACTATTGGAATATGAAAGGGTTCTCTTTTGAACCTCCTGGGTGGGTTCCAGATTAAACTATTGGAATATGAAAGGGTTCACTTTTGAACCTCCTGAAAGGGTTCTAGATGAGATATCTAAAGGTAATCTGTAGAATACCTTGGGTGGGTTCTAGATGACACTCTTGGAATATCTAAGGGGTCTCTGTAGAACCTCCTAGTGGTTCTCCCCCTTAGAAGGTGATGGTATTGTTCCACCATAGAAGGGTTCTCTGTAGAACCTTTCGTAGGAGCCTCTGGGTGGAAACTTTCATGGATGGTTCTCGGTATAACCCATTTTATTAGGTTTGAGGTAGAACACACTGAAATGGTTCTGGGTAAAACCTTTATTAAAAAGGTTCTGCAAGGTACCCACATAGGTTCTCCTGAGTTGAGCAGCCAAAGAACCCTATGTGGTTCTAGTTAGCACCGTTATTTCTAAGAGTGAGCTTGGCAGAGTCGTGCTGGGTGAAACGATGGGTTCAGGGGCATTGGGTGGGTTGTGCAAGAACTTTCCCCAGAGTGATACGGGTGACAGATTTCACAATGCAATACTTTTACTGTATTTCCGAAAAAAGAGAGAAACAAGAGAAGAATATTTTTAGAAAAAAGGAAGTGAAAGAGAGTCCAAAAACAATAGAGGATGCTTCATCCTGTGCAGTAAATACATCTCGTCCAACGGGCTCCGTAAATATATGTTTGGGGTGTTTGCCTTAATTGCGCATTAACGTGCGTGAAAGGGGCGACTCATGGTTCTGGTCTGGTCTCTGGTCCCGAGTCAAGGCCGGAGCTCCCCTTAGCTCCCCGGACTCTAAGTCTGGTGGTTTAAATGGCACCAGAGCACTTTGGACTCCAAGGAAAATAGAAAGCTGGGAATCAAAATGAGCAGCGAGCGTCCTTTGGAAGGCCCCTCTCCCCGGCCTCGTCTCCGGCCTCGGCACATTATAAACAACGTCCTTCCCGTGTAGCTTTGGGGAACTTTAAAAAAGAAGGAACAAGGGAAGAAAAAAGCACATTAGAGGCGATGAAAGTATGAAGGATGAGTGATCTCAGCGTGAGACGACCAGGCAAAGAGAAAGATGAGTTTAATAAGATAGATTTATAAATGCTACTGTCGGGAACGTATGTACAAACGAAATCTTGCACTCTGTATTTAAAATGCACTGTTTATTTTTTCTTACCTACTGATGATACCATTGGTTGAATAGCTCACGCCACTGCCATGAAAAACAGTACGTTAATGTTGTCGGTGCAATTTTTTTCCTGCTTGCTCAAAAGAAACAAAAAAAGAATAAGTAAAAAAGAAAAGTGCATGCTTTGATATATGGAGATGAAAACAAATATTGTGGTACTTAATTGAGCTCTTTGTTTGTTAATATTTTCTGTTGTACTTGCCATGTGATGCAAAGCATTCAGGTCTTTTTTTTTTATTGTTATTCCTCCGAAACTTGGAGGAAGTGGAGGAGGAGGTTTAAAACGTTTGTTTATCCTCCTCTCTGGGGAAGCAAGAACGAGCGAAAAGAGGTGAAGAAGAAGAACAGCTAGTTTAAAGCTGCAAATGGACACGGACCCAAAGGACCCCACCCCCCTTCTGCACACACACACACACACACACACACACACACACAGCAACATTAAGCCATGTTGCGTTTCCAGTTTAGGGGATGAAGCAGGTTTTGCTTCCAGCCGCTCTTCCCCTTCCAAACACTCCCTCCCCCAGCTGCATTCACCCTCTGATAACCGTCACAGACCCCCCCCCCCCCCCCTTGCTGTGCAGGGGAGGGGCTTTTGATGTCCGGCTCCGAAGGACTCAGAAGGGAGTGATGTGAGGGGGGGGCGGCACGGGTCAGGCCAACCCCATCATCATATCAACAATGCACCAACAGCTCAACTCCAGTCTGATATGAAAAATGTCCAACAGCTGAGACGGTTAACAGGCTCTGCTGAAGCTTCCCCTTCCAAAATACTATATATATATATATAATTCCTCTGGCTGTCACTTTATGTGTCACATTTTCTTTATCCTGAAAGAAAGCACTGATCTGATTCTCTATTTGGTCCAACGCTGTTCCACTGATCCAGATGTTCGTTGCACAATCGACTCCAGTATGATGATGTAAAAAAACAAAATGTGTAAAATAACTCTGTTGCTGTTCTGATGTTGTTCCGATGTAACAAACAGTATATTTATCGAGAAGAGAAAAAAAACTAAAGATGGTGATCACAGACGCGTGGTACTCATGCTCTCCATGCAGATACAGATTTGTGGATCGTCTTCATAATTACGGGCCAATACTGCTGTGACAGCTGTCGCCAATGTTGTACGTTTTTAAAGCACAGGGTTTAGTTTAAAAATAATGAATATAATAAAGTATAGCGTGACAGTGCAGATATGCAAAAGATTGTAATGTTTTATATTAACCTTCATAAAATATTAAAGTGAGTTTTTACTTTTCTAATAAAGTGGCACATTATAACGTGAAGTTTCTTGTCGTGTTGCCCGTCCCGTTGCTCTGTCGTCGCCGTGGTTACGCCACACCGGCTTGCAATAAGCGCAGCTCGTATTAAAATGTGTGAAAATGATGCTATAAAAGTGTCTGGGCTCTGCAGATATGTTCGATGGAAAGGCGTTCAGGTGATGAACTACAGAGAAGACAGATGTTACTAATATTAAAACAACAGATCATGTTTGTGAGCTGCACTCCAGTTTGAGGTTGAAAAAAACTTAATAGTACACTAAACATTGTACAGTCTGCACATTAAGTGTGCATTATGAATTTTAAAAAATGTATGAAAAATATCGCCTATGCAATTGCCACGAAAATGCAAAGCAGTACAAAAGCAAGGTGTGCCTGTTAGTTTGTCAGCCTTACATACAATCAAGTGGACAAATCAACCTGATGGTTGTTGCGGATTAAAACAACAACCATTGTCTCGTAAAAAAGGAAAAGTTTACAGCTGTGGTTTCTCCACAAGAGTTAGGAAAGGAAGATAGGAAGGAAGGAAGGAAAGTGAGAAGGAAAGATTTAAAGAAGGAAATAATGAAAGAAGGGAAGAAAGGAAAGAAGGATGGAAACAAGGAAAGAGAAAAAGAAAGCAGGAAGGAAAGAGAAACTAGAAAAGAGAAATAAGGAAGAAAGGATGAAAGAGAAAGAAACAAGGAAAGAAGAAAATGAATGAAGGAAAGAAAGAAACAAGGAGGGACAGAAAGAAGGAAACAAGGAAAGATAAAAAGTCATGAAGGAAAGAAGGAAAAGGGAAAATGAAAGAAGGAAGGAAAGAGGAAGATGAAAGGAATGGTGCTCATAAACAGATAAAGGGCGTATACACATAGTAATGTGACACATTTTAGACACATAAGTGATGTAAAATAAATAAAAAAGTATAAAAAATCATGACACCAAATATATAAGTATTTACATAATGTATATATACAAGGTTAAGCCCTGTTTATGTTTACATTTAGGTCATTTAGTAGTGTATAGTGCCCTTTTCATCCGAAGATCTCAAAGGGCTACAGGTTAGTATCATACAAGTAGAAGTATCTCAGTATTTTTGCATATTTACATTACCACGACCAGATATGGAAAGCTCACATCTCTGTCGACAAAATAAAAGCTGCTTTGTGCTTTTTAATTATTGTATTTTAATTATATTTGTCTCACATTTGCCCCTCAAACCGCCTAGAAAGCTAAATGCGTAGTTGGCTCGTGAGGAAGCCGTTTCCTCAGACGGACACCGGCCGGTAAACTGCGGGACACGCCTCCTCCCTCCACCCACAGACCTCGGATTAGAAAACAGGAAAAAAGAAGAAGGCTTGACAGACGCAATCAAACCAGCCAATCAGAAGCCGCCTCGCTGTGGACGCGTGCCAAAGTGTAATGTTTATGTACGCCGCCGACCAATGGGAGCGAGGCGGAGGGGGCGTGGCATTCTTTTGGGGGAAAGAGGCAAACAATCTTTTTTCTCGTCCTGACCGGGCGGCGTTTTGGATATCCCCGGCAGCAACTTTTACATGTCGGCTGGAGAACACAGGTTCGAGACCCGGACACTCCCGGTAAATGACTCCGACTCCGGACGTTTGCACTAAAACCTACAGAAAGCTGGTTTTCTTTCTCTAGTCCCCCTCCCCTCCCCTCCGGTCGCCCCCGTCTGGTTATGGATTCCAGATATATTTTGGAGCAGCCGTCGGTCGGGACGAGGGTCGGCGGCGCGGATTTCCACTGCCGGCCGGGCCGCTCCGTGCTCCGGGTGTCGGCGGCGGAGATGAGCGGCCCCGCGCCGGTCTTCACACCCGGGCCCGTCTTCTACAAATGTGTCATGGACGGCGGCGCGGCGGAGGTTAAAGGCGAGCGGACCTCTCCGCCAGGCAACGGGCTTCATCCGGGTGCTCGGATATCGTACGACGCGCAAAAAGTAAGTACACGCCGGTAAAACAAAGTGCCGTGCTCGCGACACGGATACCGTTAAAACGCGGTGTGTCACCGCGCTGTTAAGTTGTTTTTTTTTGACAGCTCCCCCGCACGTCGTCGTTGCAGTTTTCTGAACCGGTGTAAAATATGCCACCGTGAACACACACACACACACACACACACGAGGCCACTCCACGGTGTGTGTTTTATTTTTTACTGTGAAACCACTTTAAAACATTTCTGCTGTCAACGTTCGTTGTTTAGAATAACGTGGGATCCGACCCGCTTTAAATGGCGGCTCATCTGTGTGCAAAGTTTACAGAAAAAAGGGGGTGGGCTGAGAGGGACTTCAAACTACTAGCCATACCCCTCCCCCCTCACAGCTGTGTAGGGTGGAGCTACGACCAGGGCTTCCGAGCGGCCCGGCCCGGCCCGGCTCGGCCCGGCTCGGCTCCACACCCCCAACTAGTCCGGCATTTGTTAGCAGACATGTGATGTTTCAGTTTGGTTTTTCATGGAGCAGGGGGGTTTATGCATCGTGTTTTCACTTAATGTGCAAGTTTCTTTTTCAATTTTGTTTTTTTTACATTGCATGTGTTTTTTGCATTGCATGTTTTTTTGCATTGCATGTTTTTTTTTACATTGCATGTTTGTTTTTTTTACTTTGCATGTGTTTTTTTTTTTTTTTACTTTGCATGTTTTTTTTGTTTTTTTTACATTGCATGTGTTTTTTACATTGCATGTTTTTTAACATTGCATGTTTTTTTACATTGCATGTTTTTTTTACATTGCATGTTTTTTTAACATTGCATGTTTTTTTACATTGCATGTTTTTTTTACATTGCATGTGTTTTTTACATTGCATGTTTTTTTCTTTGCATGTGTTTTTTACATTGAATGTTTTTTTTACATTGCGTGTTCTTTTTACATTGCATGTTTTTTACATTGCATGTGTTTTTTACATTGCATGTTTTTTTTACATTGCATGTGTTTTTTACATTGCATGTTTTTTAACATTGCATGTGTTTTACATTGCATGTGTTTTACATTGCATGTTTTTTACATTGCATGTTTTTTACATTGCATGTGTTTTTTACATTGCATGTTCTTTTTTACATTGCGTGTTTTTTACATTGCGTGTTTTTTACATTGCATGTGTTTTTTACATTGCATGTTCTTTTTTACATTGCGTGTTTTTTACATTGCATGTTTTTTTAACATTGCATGTTTTTTTACATTGCATGTTCTTTTTTACATTGCATGGTTTTTTCACATTGCATGGTTTTTTAACATTGCATGTTTTTTTACATTGCATGTTCTTTTTCACATTGCATGTTTTTCACATTGCATGTATTTTCTGCTTTGCATGTGTTTTTTTGCATTGCATGTGTTTTTGCATGCGTGCATTTTTTAATTGCATGCATGCATGTTTTTTTTTTTTTTTTTTTTTTTTTTGCATTTCACGGCCCTTGTGTGTTCCTCCCTGCAGGGTCAGTTACTAATTGACCAAGCAGTAACTGTGCACAGGTGGTGAAATGCCACACCTGTGTTTGATATGGATCTGATAGCAATTTATTCAAGCAGGTTTAGTGAATTGCTGCTTGTTTCTTCTAACATTGCAGTGAGATAATGACACAGTTGGGACATGAGGATTATTTAAAGGCTTTGTGAATGAACTGCAAAGATTAGTTGGCTTTTCTTTGTCACACCTGCAATAATTCAATTTAGTGTATCATCTTTCAGTGTAGTCCGTACGTGATATAATTTCTCACAGAATCACCACTCCTTAATAAAGGGATTAATAAAGGGTGGGTATATATGGAATGTTAATTCATTATTGTTCTAATAAAATGAAAAAATACTCAGTTTTTATTTGTCAAGCATTTCATTCTTGTAAAAAAATGATTGTCTTTACTGCATGGTTATTGTTGCATATATATATATATATATATATATATATATATATATATATATATATATATATATATATATATATATTTTTATATATATATATATATATATATATATATATATATATTTATATATATATATATATATATATATAAAATATTATCAAGATTTGAAATTACCCTGTTAGATTTATCATCAATCTATCATCCAAATTAAAATATATATATTTTGAACTGAAAAAAATAAGCAAACTCATTGAGAAATCAATGCCATTTTTTCAGATTTTTTAAAACTTTCTATCAGATCAACCATTAGCAATTATGTAGAAGATTAGCAGATTCATTTTTAATAAAAATAATCCTTGGTAGTGAACTTCAGTTCAGATTGCAACTAAGAGTTTTACAAACAAAGCAAATCATTCAATCAGTGTCGCTGCAGTGAAGATTGTATCTGTGACCTTCATCACACCAACAATCAACGGTGAGGTGTGGCCTCTAAAACATGACAATACTGCCATGCTAATGAATTAACTTGTTTCTGTAATTAATGAAATTATAAATCTGTTGTTTGTCATGCAAAGTCCTCTAATTTTGCGAGTGAAGCCGGTATCTTTCTATCACATAATGCATGTGATGTTTGCTGATAATTAACTTTAATGTGGGTCTGGTTTTCCTAGACTGGCCTGGGGGACCAGAAAGACACCGGCTCCTCTGGGATCTTGAAAAGGGCCAGTCCGACTCACTGCCCGGCCACCAACGGGCAGCTGCCGGGCGGCTTCGTACACTTGGACATCAGGAACCCAGGGAAACCGGCGGAGCTGGCCAACAACTTCAGGGCAGCACCAGGGCGGATCGGCCCGCCCACGGAGAGGCAACCCCTGCCCTCCTCCCACATCCCCGTCCCCAGAAACAGGTACGAAGCTCCTGGTGGTTTCTAATTTAAAACAGAGTTCATGGTGGGTAAAACACACACACACACACACACACACACACACACACAGGTCCCAACCTGTGTTCCTTAACAGCCTTGAATAGATGTGGAATTCAGCCTCTGGCTGCGACTCTGCAGTGGTTTTGGGCTTGAATGGCGTGGAGGCGTACTGGTCAACTGACCACATGTTTGGTATTCCATCCAAAAAGAGCGGGGGGGGGGGGGGGGGGGTTGCCCAATCACTTGAGAACAGGAGGCAAAGAATGAGACGGGTACAGCCGCGTTGTCTGTCGGTGAATCAGATAAGTACACTTCTGGAACGTTTCGGCTAATGAGGCGTCGTGCAACACCACTTATGTGTCAACGCGATGTGCTCGCTGTGTGTGTGTGTGTGTGTGTGTGTGTGTGTGTGTGTGTGTGTGTGTGTGTGTGTGTGTGTGTGTGTGTGTGTGTGTGTGTGTGTGTGTTATATTTTGTGCTCTTTTGGTTAAATTACAGGGCTGACCACTTTTAGTGGATTAGTCAGCTAATCGATCGTTTAGAGTTGATGGACTTCATTTTCCAAGAAATGTTTGAGCACATTTCTGGTAAACGCAGGTTTAAAGTGAAGCTTTTTGTGGAGAAATGTTTTAGTTGAGGACAACATGCAGGCTGCTCCGCCGAGAGAGAACGCATCCAGGGACGAGCCGAGCTGTTATGTAACAGTAGAGCGAGGGCTGGGAGAGAGTGGGCGGGGCCTGAGGTCAGCCCTCCCCCCATTGGTTACTGTCTGAGTGGAGACTGCCTGTCTGTCAGACAGTGTTTACACACTAACAGAACGCCTGGTGGCAGAACAGTAGAGGTGGAGCAGCTCGTCATGTAATCTCCATAGAAACATGATGACACTTAGATTCAGAGGTGTGTGTGTGTGTGTGTGTGTGTGTGTGTGTGTGTGTGTGTGTGTGTGTGTGTGTGTGTGTCTTTCCGTCCTTCTCCATCATCATCTTGTGACTTTCACGTGCCGTTGGTCACGTATGACATCAGGGCGTCTCTGGGGAGCCTGCAAGACTGAACATGCTTTTTTTTAACCAGAACGCCGTCGTGCCTGTTCGTGTGTGTGTTTATGTGTGTGTGTGTGTGTGTGTGTGTGTGTGCACGCAGGCTGCAGACCTACTAGGCTTGTTGTTCTCACCTCTCGATCCGGCTCTTAACCAGATTTGAAGCATCTTTCTGTCGATGACTATCTCGGCACACAGTCGACGTTACATAACGTTTTACGACTGAATCATTTCACAAGGTTACGTAGTTGGATTACACGCACAGGCTTTGGAATACAAGGCACTTTCTTTCTTCCCTCCTGCAGTGTTTGACATCCCGGTGTGTTTGTGCACATCTGTGTGTGGGTGTGACTCTGTGCCTTGCTTTGGGATAATGTCAACAAAGCCATTTATTTTTCCTTTGCCTCCTGCCAGTTCATTGTGCTGCAGGATTAAATTTGTTTAAAGAGATTTGAAGCTCTGAAGCTGCTGTTAACCTCCGTGTGTTTGTCATCCACCGTGATATCAGTTACGTGCCGTTCCTCACACACACACACACACACACACACAACACACACACACACACATACACACACACACATTCGCTGCTACTCACACCTCGTCTTGTCAGTTTTGCAGACTCAGTGCAAAGTAGGTCACGATCCTTGAGGCAGGCCCGGGCAAAGGCCTGCAGGAACAAATGGGAGGAACCAATAGAGCGCTGCAGGCGTGATGTATCTTTGTAGGCCAACAGGAAGTGAGCATTTAAAAAGAACCAATGGGATTCATTCTTTTGGATTATTGCAGAAAATAAGTTAATAATAAGTTTACGGTACTTTCTTGTTTTTGTTCTGTCAGATAAAAAAAGCTCTGTAAACGCCACATGAGCTCGAGGATAAACAGAGATTTGTAGACTCCTTTATGGTATTTACTTGTTAGTAACCGCCTTTTCAAAGAAACCAGGACTGATATGGCCCAAGGCTTCTCTCTATATACATGTTTACTATGTAGATAACAATATTACCAGATAATCTATGAAATACCTTTTATAAAGCCTATAAATGAATACACTTGTGTGTTTAATTCGTCCTCATGTCGGTAAGAAATTAAATAAAAACAACAACTTTTGAATATACTTTTAAATTAAAACAAATTTAGTCGATCTGTATATATCATTCTACAGAAATAAGATAACTCCTATTAAATCATCTCCCAGCTCAAACGACAGCTCTTTCTACCACAGACGTCAACTTACAAAAAAACAACAACTTTAACTTCGAGACAAAGGAACCGGAAGCACAAAACCGCCGACTCATCTCTGGGTTTGAGGACTCGCACCCACGTGCACGCTCTCACGTGCACGCTCGTCCTGCTCTCGTTCAAAGCTCCACTTTTCCTGTAAACACCCCCGCCGTCTTCTGCGTCTCCAATTAAGTCTGTCGGCCTGAAGCCGAGCTCGTTCCTGCTGCCAGCACTCATCAGCGCTGATGACGTCACCGAGAGGGAAAATGAAGGGGGGGGGGGCAGTTTGTTCTGACGTGAAAGGCTTTTCTTTCTTATCTGCCCCTGGTCAGCTCCACTGTCACCACAGTAGGATAACATGAATGGAAAACGCCGAGTCTGCATAAAGGCTGTTTTTAACGTAAATACTGCCCAGTCTTTCACTCACAAAGAGGTTTGAGGCTGGAGCAGAGTCCACCACCTCCCCACCCCCCTTGGACCCCCCCCACCAGCCCTCTTCTCCCAGAGGAGTCGTTACAGCCGGGTGTTGAAGGTCAGAGTCGGAGGAACGGCTCCCCGCCCCCCCTGTATAGTCTGGGATGTCTAACACACATCCAGACTGCTGACATGGCTCGTGGGCTGGATGTTTTCTTTATTTACATATTTACATATCAAACATTTGCATAGAACACAGGTTTTGCACGACCGTATCAGTGTGGTTGCAAGCGTCCTGGTTTTTTGCTCTCCTTCCAGACCACAAGAGGTTAAATCTCTTGCATTGACACAGACGAGGGGGGGTCAAAGGTCAACCAAGGCGGGACTGTGGCGCCGTGATCTCACCTCGCTGGTGTGTATGGAAGGTGCGGCGGCGATGATTGGAGGGGCGCGGATGTCCGGTGTATTAATCACAGACGGGATCAATACGTTGATGGATTTTTCATTATCGGGATGATTGTGAATATCGTCACGAGTGGAAAAGAGTCTAAAAAAATATATAAAACATAGATATTGTTATTTATGCAGACAGACCTAATAATAATAATTTATTTAACAAATTACTTTTTCTTTTTTCTAAAATTCTCTCTGTGATGCAATAAAAAAATAAAGTGTTTCCAGTAAGTTTTAGTGCCCTTTTTAAGAGTTTTAAGCACACTTAAATGACGATCCTATCTGAAGTGATTTCTTGCTTCTTTACGGCAGTCATGTGGAATCTGTTTGTGAAAAGGAGCCGATGAATCGGGTTGGATCGGGACGCGAGGTCAGCCTCGGGATCTGGGTTACTCCTACACGCTTTCTGACTCATCGAGGATCTAGTATCAAAGACCAAACTCCTGTTTTATCTAATCTCCGTTTCCAGAGGAGAAGCTCCAGCTAATGGTTGAAATATGAAATATGTTCTCAGGTTCATCAGTGAGGAGGGAGCGTGGGATGCAGGAAGGAATGTTTTCTTACGTGGATCGAGTTGGAGGCGTCTCCAAAGTATTCTGTTGGCTTATAAACGTGTCTCAGGTTCCGTCCAGCCGTCCTTCCAAACGCCCGGGTCTCTCCCACCGTCTATCGTCATGGCAACCTCCCACCTCCTCTCCATCCTTCGTACGTCTGCTCGATCGCTCGCTCGGCATCCGTCCCCGTCCGTCTTCGCGTCGCCAACACGCCCGTGAGAGTTGACTTTGTTCTTTGTTGTTATCGAGCCGCCTCAGCAGTCACGTTGAACAATCCGAGCATTGATGCCATGAACACATCGTCATGGTTACGTCACGGCGCTCACTGGAGGAAAACAAAAAGGAAGAGTGGAGGCAAACGTCGTCAGAAATGTCTTCTGGGCCAGACTTCTGTTTATGTTTATTGTATGATTATTGTATGTTTAGCCCGAATGAAACTACTGAGCTCAGCTCCTCATAATCCCCCCAATGTGTGTGTCCGTCAGCGTGAGTGTGTGTAGACTCGCACGTCCTCAACAGTGCTGTGTGGGCCGGCATGATGACTCATCGTCATCCACAAAAAACCAGAGCGACAATCAGTGAAGCACATTGGTTCATTTTCCTTTCTTTTTTCATGCTATTTTCCTCTCTCTTCTCTCTCTCTCTCTCTCTCCCCTTCTCCCCCTATCTCTCCCCCCCCCCTCTGTCTGAGGTAACCCCGCCCTGTTGATGACACCATCCTCCTCTCACCTTCGGCGTTGCGTCACACATCCAAGTGTTTGCTGAGTCAGCAAAGCTTTCTCTTCTATGTATACGGACAAAGTCATGCCCGCCGTTCCTCTGCAGACGTCCTCGTGTGTCCTCGTGTTTCTGATGTCTCATGAGGACGCGGAAACACGCGGAAACACGCGGAAACACGCGGAAACACGTGGTTACATGGTTACGCTGTTATTATCACGCACATCAAACAAAGCACGTTGTTTAGCATCTTTAGCTTTAAGCCGCCGGCTAAATCAGCACCTTTTTTAAAAAAAAAAAAAAACACTGAGAAGTTGAAATAAAAAAACAACAAAGTATTAAGTTTGTGCTGCTTTTCCTCTTTTAAGGCGATAGAAGAAGAAAAATGGTAGTTTTATGTTGAAAACTGAGTTTCCATTTCTACGATGATGATCATCGTTTAATGTGAACGAATGCCGCTGGTTTTTCCAATTGGTCTATTAAAACGTGTTTAACCTCGTGGTTGTGAAATCGTGTTTGTTTTTTTCCCAGCGGTCTCTTTAAACGGGAGCCGACACACACACACACACACACACACACACACACACACACAGACACACACACACACACACACACACACAGACACACACACACACACACACACACACACACACACACACACAACACACACACAGACACACACACACACACACACACAGTGACTGCCAACTTTAATGTGGAGGTTTCCGGCCCGCTGAGAGGTAGAAAGTATCTGCGTTTAATCTTGGCGCCGGCGACCGGCAGCCACAGAGCGCCGCGTGTTCGAGTCCCATCCAGTCAGGTGCAGGACGCCCGGATCGCGTCCCAGATAGAAACTCCTCCAGCTCCCCCTCTGATGTGTTTCCTCCCACGCTTCGTTCGCATCCATGACAGGAGTGGTTTTATTTGTTTTGTCCGACATATAACACCAGCTTTGGCTCGTTGTGGCTGAACTCCAGCGTTGGCTTTTTGATCTCGATGATCCGGTTTCAACCACGAATCAACATCATCGTCATGGTAACCATATTATCCTGATAATCATCTAAATTTGCTTTAAACTCATGAAATGGCACGAAAACATAAGAAACAAATTTTATTGTGTCTTTTTTGGTGAGAAACAAACAAATAATCATTAAGATGATCATGGTGTGTGTGTGTGTGTGTCTGTGTGTGTGTCTGTGTGTGTGTTGTGTGTGTGTGTGTGTGTGTGTGTGTGTGTGTGTGTGTGTGTGTGTGTGTGTGTATTCCCGATGCTGTTAATCCTCGGTAGCTTAACGCCAGCTCCCGTCTCCTGTCCAATCAATATGAATCCGGCTGTAAACGACTGAAGCCGCTCTAATGAGCTCCGTAATCAGCTGGAGGCCAATTAAGATCCATGATGAATGTATCTCAGTGAGGGAGCTGCTTAACTTTTAGATGGTGATTCATTTTCACATCTATACATTTAATTTTAACTGTGTCACCAAATGTGAATATTATGAGGCAAAAAAAGTGTTTTATTTTTTATTTTCAGAATTTTCCGAGCTTTTGTGGTCGGGGGGGGGGGGGGGGGGAGTCATCGACCAATCGCGTTGTGTGTTTCCACTTTATTGTGAAACAACACAGAGGATTCTTCGTGCAAACTTTATGGCTCCTTCCAACCTTGTCTAAAGCAGCGCGGACCGGATCCTCTCCTTCTGTTCCTGTGTAACCTTTCACAATAAAAGCCCCTGATCATGTACACTAAACAACGATCTTAGTCCATTCAATTCAATTGTATTTTTAGTGTCATATCACAACCGAAGTCATCTCAGGTCACTGAACACATTGAGCAGGACTAGAATACGCCCAAGATTTCCAGAGTCAACACGATTTCAAAGTCCCAACATCACTCAGGGGCGTTACAGCGACAGTGACCACAAAAACTGCCTTTATAGGCTTTCAGGCAGAAGTCTGGCCCTTGGGTTCCAACTGCATTTGGTGTTGGTAGTAGTATAGTATAGTATAGTAGTAGTATAGTAGTAGCAGCATTAGCAGTAGTGGTGGTATTAACAGAGGAGATAGTCGTCGGTGCAACAGCTGCTTTCAGACAGACTGACCTATTTGAACGTTTTATACGTGTCGCTGAACTTCTGGTATGACTACTTCTGAGTTTCTTTGTTTGGTTTATTCATCACGCCATTCGTGTGGAAAAGGTCTTAATCAGCAGTTTAAGATTTAGCAAAAGTCGGTGAAGTGTCTGTAATCGGTCGAGTGTATCCGGGAGCTAAGACCTGGCAGTCGGACAGACAGTTTGACAGAAAAGCATGGCATGACTCCCCCCCTCCCCCTCCATCTCCCATCTGTGTGTTTGTGTCTGTGCAGGGAAATGAGTCTGACCGTCGCCCGGCTTCGGCCTGGCTGCAAACTGCACGACTCCCATGGGTGGAGAGTTGCAGCAACTCACTCATTTTCCACCAACACATTTCACCACGACTGAAAGGACCAGCCGTCTGATCCAGAGTCTGTTTAACGCCCCCCCCCCCCAGGAGCAGCTCCCTCTTTCCACAGCCGTCCTCGGTTTTTATCACCGTCATCGCTCCATCACTTCCACAGTGCGCTTTAATTGCCTCCATTGGCCTTATTAACTCCCCCATTGTTGGCGTTGCAGTGATAGAAGGGCCATTTTCATTTGCTCATCCCCCAGTAGGGGAGAGAGTCTCCCCCAGTAGGGGAGAGAGTCTCCCCCTGTGGGATGTTCAGACGTAACGTGGAGAGAGTGAATGGAGTGAGGTACATACGTAATAACACACAGACACCAGCAAACAATAATAACTTAGATAGTTAAACACATTGCTCATTGTCATACGCGTTTATTATGTCTGTAGAAATCTGGGAATTACATGCAGACATTCAAAATGCATGCTGGGCTTGTAACGGGAAAGATTTATACGTGCTATTAAAGTCCCAGTCGGCAACATGTTTTGATCATATTGACTGAAGCCGACGCTACGCTCCGATAGAACAACATAAATCATCTGGTTTTAGAAAAAAAAGCCTGCCTCTACGTGCACGTAGAGCCTGTTTGTTTTGCAAAGATCAACAGCGCCCGGATCATCCTCTCCAATCAGCACGCAGGGCTGTGTTCGTGCACACACAGAGCCCCTCCCCCCTCGGGTCGTACCACTATCACAGGGGGGAGGGAGGGAAGTAGCAACAAGCTTCCAATTCCTCGTTAAAAACCCAAACGAGGAGGTCCAAAACAACCAAGGAGAAGAAAACACCGGTGGAAAAGAAGGAACAAAAGAAAGATGGCGGCGGTGCCCGTGATAATCAACATCGGACCTGAGGTTGCAAATTGCATCCGCCTGAAAACCCCGACAGCTCTGACCCCTCCCTTTCCAAGCGTGTCTAGATGGCAGCGTACACATGAAAACAAACATTTCACATAGAAGAGACGAGCAAATTGCATCAATCAAAGAATGTTTTGCGTCCTCAGATGATCCTTTTAATGCCGTTTCTAAAATGTCATGCAATGGTTTAAAGGGTCCCACCAGCGTCCGGGAACTTTAAAAGCACTTTCACCAAAACAACTGACCGTTTTTTTCCCGCCATGTTTGGAGTTGTGATCTGGTTCCCATCTGTATTTTGTTCCTACACCTGTTTTAACTCGTATCATAGTCTCTTGTTGGGACTTTTTTTTGTCGATGAAGTCAGGATTGCCTTTTTTACATCATGGCCACACAGATTACAGATGAAAACTAGCCTTCTGGCTAATTCTGGCTGGTGTAATCATGTGTTATATGAAATTGCACTGTCTCCTTTTAAATAAACTAATAATAATAATAATGAAGTTGACTTTGCCGATCTTAGCTCCTGTCTCTTTACGATTCTGGAGGATCGAAAACCACAGCATTGCCCCGAGTGCTTTGGATTATTTAGATAAAAATGTGATTTAAATCAACAGGAATAAAAGGAGGGTTTTTTTCTCCGAGCTACGCCGACTCATGACTCCAATGAAAAAAGGACAAGCGTGTTTGATAAGGAAGCTCTGTTTTCAGGCTGGTTTGCTGTCCTCAGCAGGAGACCGGCCCTGCTTTCCCCATGGCAACAACATTGTTGTTGGAGGGGGAACCGACACAAGTTGCTATAGCTACAAGTGAATCTCGTGTAGCCTGAAGTGACAGCGGGGTAAAGTGAGGAGGCACTGCTGTTTACCCAGAAACATGCTCTGTGTTGTATGCTCCATTTATAGATGACTAAGTATACGTGTCTCTGACATGCTGGCATCAGGGTTTTAATAGCGTAGAGTGGGGGAGAAGGTACCGGAAAGGTGGTAAAAGAAAAAAATCAAGTTGGACCAGTGTTGCACGGATACTAGAAAGGAGTGGCAATCTGCCGCCATTGAACTGTACGATGCCCCATGTTGGCAGTAGTTTTTAAGAATGATGACTGAAGATTATAGCAGGTCATGAACTGAGCAGAACTCTGTTTAAAAAAAAAAGAAAGGAAAATAGCTCTACAATTGTACCGATGAGTTTAGATCCACATTCTGAGTCTGTCCAATCTCTCCAAAGAGCAGTGTTTAACTATTATTTGATCACCAATTCTGACACAAACACTTTTATTCCTTCCCTTGTCGACTTCTGTCTGAACTTCATTTGAATTTATTTGTATTTTTTTAATTTGGAAGCCTCTCAACATCTCTTGGCTGCAGTACCACTCTCCGCCTGAACTATTACTGATCCCAGTGGGGGCGCTGTTTTACAAAAAAATCCAGTACAGGGGGTATTATATTCCTGCATGTGCACATTTTTAAATACATTTTTAATTGTAAGTTGTGTGTTTCGTCATCTATTCCATTCATTTCCTTCAGCCTGTGGGGCACGGCCTTCATGTGAGGCCTTCATGTGAGGCCTTCATGTGAGGCCTTCATGTAACGCGGTGCGTTCAGGATCTGCTCCGTCGTCGGCCAGTTAATTGCCTGTGCTGTGTCAACATTTCCTCGAGCGCTACGAGCACGTCTCTGATCGTGAAGCACTTTAGGGTCGCTGCACCAACGTTGAGCCTGCGGGTTTAAGGTGGAATACGTGTTCATGATCCTGTCTTTGGAGTAGTTTAAAACAGACATGTGGAAAATGTAATCAGACATTGATCGGTTATTCTGAACATTTTTCAATAGACTACATGCTGGCAGGGGAGAGAGTTTATTAAACAATCATAATCAAGAATCGCGATTCATAAGACTTAACGCATTTATAGCCGTTATTGGTGAAGCCAAAACTATTAATTCTATTTATTTATTTTAGTGAATCCTTACGCCTCTAGTAATTTGTTAATTTATCTGTTTCCTAAAGTGTTTTCAACATCCAATCACAGCGCTGCACAGAGAAGAAAAAGACTGATTCTATTGTTTTCCCCTCAGAAAAGATGCTAAAGGAGCGTAATAGTGTGAAGCGGGGGGTCACATGACTATGGGGGGGCTTGACTGTTTACTGCCAATCATCACCATCTGCCTGCAGAACGAGCGAGGAAGTGAGACGGAGAAAGAGGCATTACATAACACAGTGGAGGCGAGGCGATGGGGGATGGGGGGGATCTATTAATAGGAAGTATGGCGGCAGGGCCGGCAGACATCAACACCAGCCCGGTCACTTCTGATGGTCTCGGGTCGCCGCTGCGTTACCTCATCATACAGGACGGACCGGTTCCACGCCGCGATGCCATGCTGGGTTTCTCTGCTGCACACGAAACAACCGAGGGATGCATCGGCATCACACAGGGACATGAAGGGTTAACAATGCTTTCTCCTGGCCCTCTCTCTGTGTGTTTGCATGAGGATGAGCGATGCAAAACATATGTTTTATTCCCCGAGATGAATACATGAATAGCTTTGCCTCCGGAAAAGTTTATCTCATGGCTGGAAACAATCCTCCACATTGCATTTTATTGCATTTTGCATTTTTTCGAAAGAGATTTAAAAAAAACAAGGCAATAGGAAAACATGGTTGTTGACGTGGTTGTCTGTCAGACGAGGTCATGCGCCAGCCTCCCTGCCAGTCCAGGCAACCAGAGATTATTGTTGGCAGACGCATTGAACTCTGCACAGCTTTGAATCATCGTGATACAAAATAAAACCTGATACCGTCCAGCCCCGTCTGCTCCGTCTTCCTCTTCTCTCCGGACCTTCTCAAACCGGTTCAGGCTGAACCAGATAGACCTGCTGTGTGTCGTCCAGGACTGAAGTGGTCTTTTGAGAAGGGAACAATCACCCCTTGTTACATGTGGACTTGTGGGGTTGCTGCAAAATGTTCAGTTCAGACAGCAACAGCTCTGTGTAAGTGGAGGGAGGGTGGGGGTGTTCTGGTAAACTGGAGTCCTGGTTGTGCCAAACAGGTGGGATACACATGCAGGGGAGGGGGAGTGATTAGATTAGAGTTAGGACGAAAAAGATCCACTTCAGGAAGTTCAGTGTGTGTGTGTGTGTGTGTGTGTGTGTGTGTGTGTGTGTGTGTGTGTGTGTGTGTGTGTGTGTGTGTGTGTGTGTGTGTGTGTGGTCTGCTTGTTGCTGCTTGCTGGTTTTAGTGGCAGTTGGCCTGGACATTAAGTGGGCTTATAATGTGCGCCATAAAACCAGGCGGGTTGCTGAGGATCTCTACTCGGCATGGTAACCGGAGCAGAGCTGGTAAATATAGAGGCCGTCTCCCCAACAACAGCAGCCCACCTTTAATATAATACACTGGATGGGGGGGGGGGTATCAAAGTCCAGATGTCCTCATTGGAGCTTCATGTGCATCCAACTAATCATCCCAAACATCGAAGTCTCCTCATGTCATTTAATTTACTTAGAATGACTTATTTTATATTATTTTTGGTCATTTTAACTCCACTGCTGTGAAACAAAAATAGCTTTTGTCACTTATCGTTTGTGCTGTGAGAGCAAACGAACCCAACTCCAGGGTTGTAATTATAGCAGATTGGGATTTCAAAAGCGAAACCACTAATAGAATCCATCTGGCACATGAAGCCATCTTATGATTTGCATACGGCTGTGCATGTCAGTGCAAGGTTTTTCCTTTCCACCCTAATTAATATGTCCAAAGCTGTTAAAAGCTGTTGTGCTTGTATTCAAATGAACTTTGTCAGTTAATTCAGTCTCACAAAAGAGTTTGGCATCGATCCTGCAGTCGCCTCATCAGAGGACGGTGAGCAAAGGTGCTTCTTTTCTAGTCCCGTCTCTCTTCTCGTGTTCACCATGATGTCTAGTAATGCTTTTAAGGAGTCCCTTCATAAATACCACTCTGATTTGAATAGACTGTCATTTGACCCACGTGGGTGCTGATGATGACAGGATGACGGGTTGATCCGGATAAGATGAACCCAAGTACAGTTATTTAGAAGCAGCGTGAGTCCAGACTCATCGCTGCAGCTCCATACCAGCTCCCCCCCCCTCACTCTGAGCTTGTTGTTCCTACTTGTGTCTTGGCTCGGAGCGCGTCTTCCTGCTGCATGTGCCCGGGCCTGGTTGTTGACTCGGGCCGGCCCACTGCCAGAAAGGGGGGGGGCGGTTCTTGGCTCAGCAGAGTCCAATAGGAGGAAGGAAGATAAGAGGGTGTGTTTTGTGTGTGAGTGTATTATTTTGTTTGTGCATGCTCCAATCTCTCACACACACACACACACACACACACACACACACACACACACACACACACCGGTATGCAGGTACATTAAATGAGGTCAAGCCTTTACCTATTTCGGTGCAGTCATGGCTCATATAACACGTTTGTAAGTGACGGGATCGTTAAAAGAGTGTGAATGGCGCCGCTACACTCAATGAAATATGTGTGTGCGCGTGTGTGTGTGCGTGTGTGTGTGTGTGTGTGGTCATCTGCATATGTGGGAGGGGTGGACATGTTTATCATGTCATCATTAAATTTACGGCACGCCATAAACGTCCCATGGTTGGACTGAAAGGCTCTTGTAAACATCCACATTTGGGGAGTGAAAAACCCCAAAACACCCTTCCGCTCTGAACACGCACACACACACACACACACACACACACACACACACACACACACACACACACACACACACACACACACACACACACACACCTTTTCCTGGACACTAACTGGAGTCATCCCCAGTTTAACTTCCTCCACTCCCTCCGACTTTAATGGCTCCATATCTACGGAGAGTGCTGAGTTTCTTTCTAAGAACAGGAATTAACTTTATTTTTTTTAACACTGTTATGAAACATGAAACGTGACTCTCAGTGGTTACACGCACTTTCAATGATCGTATTTTTATTTGAATAATTGTGGTTAATACAAATCTGGGCGTAGTGGTTTTGATAATGTGTTAAAGCATCTCCTCCAAACACGTCCATTTATTAACGTTGACGAAAACTACATTTTAGAGGTGAGCTTGAACGCACCATGATGCAAGTCGATGTGAGTTTATTGGATGTAACTCCGGCTCTCTGATTAGCACGAGTGTGTAGAGGGAACGCGTGATCAGAGAACCGGAGATCTGGAAGCGAAGCAGCCGAGTAACCGAGTCCGATAGCATCCCCTCCTGACATCACTAGTGCCAACCAATCAGGGCTGGCGTAGTGTATAAAAGGCTGTTATTTTGAAGGGAGAGCATAGCCCTTCTTTCTGCTGCTACAGGAAGTGATGACCGTACGGTTCTGCCATGTTGAAGGACTTTTTTATGAGTTTATGCACCTGAGAGATGGGAGACTTACCTGTGTTTTTGGAGGTGTGCTTTGTGTTGACACTCCGGGTATGAAGTGAATGAATAAAAGCACCACTGCATTGAAGAGACGCCGGTCTTCTCTCCTGACCGACACACCATCTTGGATGCTGTAATCCAGCTAAACGAATCAGCTGTAGCCTTACCTCTCACACGTAGCGTTGACCTTCTGATGATGTCACACAGCAGGCGGTCCTCACAGTGAGAAACCAACTCTGTTAACTGTTTGGCTTCATCCCGTCTTATTATCAGTCCAAGCTGGGGATTTTCTTTTTGCGATGGCTTCTAAAACTTTCACATAAACGTCTGAGAGCAGCTGTGGAATCAAGACGAGGAACAGCCCATCGACAGTTTGGGCCCCGCTGAGTAAAACCAAAAACAAGGTGTCTGAAAGGCACCATTAGACTTGTTTATGGACGATCACAAAAGCAACACAAGAAAAACTTGCACCAGATGTAATGAAACTGCGGTGGAGTATCATTGCTTCTGCCGGGAAACGGTGGAAGGAAAAAAAAAGAAGCTCAATGTCAGGAAATCAGAGTGGGTTGTGTTGAAGGGGGAGGGGGGCACGAGGGGTATTAATGGGGTTCTGGTGTGTGGTTTTGATCCTCTGTGTGGGACGGGAAAGAGATGTCAACTAATAGTGTCTTCATTTCACTAATACACACCAAAAACACACTCCGGGAGGTGTTGGGTAGACTTTTCACCAGCACAGGAAGGAAAAATCATCCAATCCTTCAACTCCAGTCGAGCTGACAACACTTTGTGTGTGTTTGCAACAAAATAAAAGAAGAAGTTAAAAACGCAGCACAGTTTTCTATCAGGGAAGAATGGATGTCCCCGTTTGGCCCCGTTTAGTGCAGAAAACAAGGCTAATGACTGAAACAGGACACGGCTAATCTGGTTATCTCTGTATCTCCCGTCCAGACACTGTGTGTGTGTGTGTGTGTGTGTGTGTGTGTGTGTGTGTGTGTGTGTGTGTGTGTGTGTGTGTGTGTGTCCTGGCCAAACGTCTTCTGTTTTAGCTGCGGTGTGGATGTTATTCTTTAGCTCACTGTGATTCTCTCTCCATGTCGGTATTTTATAATTACATTGTTTTGCCGACTGCCCGCATTGTATTCACACACACACACACACACACACACACACACACAACCCCGTAATCGAAGAGTAAAAGAGCGTCGTGTTTGGATGCCTTCATATCTGCATTCCTCTGCGATCTGTTTTTGCTTCTCGTCCAACACATTCTCGCCGGCGTGGGAGCTGAAAAACACTAACTTTATTTTATTTATTTATTTTTTTTGTTGCTGCTGCTTCCATAAAATGTTTTTAAAGTCTTGTCACTTTCTGAGAGTGGGAGTGTGAGCAGGTACGCGCACGCTTGCGGATTAACAGCATACTTTTGTTGGTTGTTTTTTTTGACTCCAGAGTGAAGTGTGTGTGTGTGTGTGTGTGTGTGTGTGTGTGTGTGTGTGTGTGTGTGTGTGTGTGTGTGTGTGTGTGTGTGTGTGTGTGTACACTCAGACTCCGAGTGGATCTCTGCCAGGACTCAGGGCTTGGCTGAGAGAACGCCTCAAACCAGTTTACTCTGGTTGTGTAGTGGAGAAGTCTGGGGGCGGGACTGGGACCTCTTAAAGCTGCAGACCATGTGTATCGCTGCCACTGTCTGTCTTTTGTGTGTGTGTGTGTGTGTGTGTATGTTCACATGTTCACAGCATTTGGGTTTGCATGTTAGAAAACATACAGCCAGCGTACATAGAGGACTTTATTTTTCTGTGCTTTCTTTTTAAAAAACTTTTTTTTTTTTTTTAATCAATTTATGTGCAAGTGTGTGGGAGAGTTCTTGGCCCTGCATTCGATAAAACTCCCCCCAGTTAGCTTTCAAGGACCGGAGGAGGTGAAGAGGTCAAACTGGGACCGACGGGACGAGAATAAGTGGAGAACTTGTTTGCAGGACGACGCAAATTACAGTTGTGCTCGCTCACGTTTTCATTAGGATGCCGGATGCCAACGCACACTCCTCGGCCTCGCCGTGTGTGTGTGTGTGTGTGTGTGTGTGTGTGTGTGTGTGTGTGTGTGTGTGTGTGTGTGTGTGAGAGAGAAGTGGGCAGTATAAATGAGGAGTAGAGAGGTGGACGGCTCGGCATGGGTTTGCACTGAGCAGGAAGGAAAGGAAGGAGCGTCTCTCTCCTCGGTCTCTCAGCCAAGTTGCACAAGCTGTGCACAAACGCACCATAAAACCCCATTTTCACTCTCAGAGCTTTCCATTACATCCTCCTTTTACACACACACACACACACACGACTCTTCATCATTTCGTGTCTGTGCTCTGACTACTTCTTCTGTTGGATTTGTTTGTTGCATCCGGGGCTCCAGACTTCCTGTTATCAGGGCGGGAGCACGTGAGCATCTAAATACATCCAACATATGACTGCATCAATACTAATAATCTTCTATTATAATGTGTTATATATAAGACCTAAAGGGCACATTTGGCTGTATATTCAGGTACTTTTAGAGTTTTTATAGCCGTCTCTTTCTCCCCAGCCTACATTTACATTTAGGGCATTTAGGAGATGCTTTTATCCAAAGTGACTTACAATAAGTACATTTGTTGGAAGAAAGTGTGACAGTTTGAGATGAGTGCTCTCTCCTCACGTTGCCTTTTGAGATAATCAGCTGTAGATTGAGCTTGACTTTTACGGTTTCCCCCCCGCTATGTACATGCATCACACCCATTGTATCACATGCACATGGAAAAGAGCATGCATGTGATAAAAACACACACAACGGGTCGAACTCGATCCCACGATCGCAGCGGCCGTGAGCGCACGTTTTTAACTCGCACACTCACAAAAATAGTCTCATCCGCCAACATTCTGGCCTCAGTCGGCCGTGCATCGTCCAGATTTCTGCTAACATCACTGTTGATGTGTTCGGGGGGGAAGTGGATATTTCTAGTCGTCTCTCTGGAGACGAGGCTGGGCTTTTTCTTCCAAAATAATTTTCCGTGACTCAGTTTAGAAACAACAAACTTGTTTTACAGCTAAAGTTTGATGTTCAAATGTATCCCTGAGTGTTGAATCTATATTTGTGTGTTTTTACAGGAAGCCCTCAGGTCATGCTGATAAGGAGGTGATGGCTGCCACCGTCCTGACCTCACTGTCCACATCCCCTTTGGTGCTCAACCCTTCCTCTGCACCCACAGGTAACACTCCTCCACGGTGGACGTATTTAAATGTATTTGTACTGTTTGCAGGTATTTCTCCAGGTATTTCCTCATCGGCCCACATGAGGTCAGATTGGTCTGCGTGTGGCTGATGCACTAAAAGGAGTTTTACTGCAATCCTACATTATTATTATTATTATTTGCACTATTCCATTAACTGTATATCCAAGCAGGCTAACAGCCGTATCACCACAGCTCCTTTGGTTGTTTCCGGTATCACTGTGGTTGCCGTCGCCATGCCAACCCTGCCAGAAGGTCAAAGTCCTATCTGCTTTTTTATTATTTTTTTGAGCCAGCATTTAACCAAGGCTGCTGTCAACATATAGCACTCTCTACCAGCCCATTAAATGAAACCTATAGCAGCTTTGCATGGGAGAGTTCAGCCTCATTAGATCTTGTCAGAGGATGCTGTGGGTTTGTGACGAGCTAATCTCTGGAGAAATGCTGACTTGACACAAATTGTTGTAGGTAGGGGATGTTGGTTGATATCAAATGTGCAAATGTTGACACTTTAAAGTGTTCTAGAGGCCTTTTTTTTGACAGAGTAAAGGCATTTCAGCCAAAACATTAAAATATGTGGCTTGACATAAAACGTGGGTTTTCACGAAACACTTTTTTCTCATATCGTATCTTTTAAAGGAGCAAAACATTCCACACAGCCTCAATAAATCAATGTCTGTGTATAGATATGATGATGTGATGTCCACCCGAGCAGCTCTCCCTCTGTGTGTGTTGTTATCAGAGCTCCTCCTTGCTTTGTTGCACTGTTAGCCCACTGTTTGAGAAGCATCTTGCATCTTTTCAAAGGGTTGAACCTGTTTCTCACATGTGGTGGTCACGTGGTCCGGCCCGAGGCCTTAGGGATTCTGTGGTAACGGTAATCCTCGTACCAGGATTGATCTGTGCTGCATATTAACTGGGATTCACTCCTTGCGTTCCTATAGCTACTGCTTTATGGTAATTCCCAACATACACAATATTAAGCTTTGCTCTATGTCGGGGTTTAGGGTTAGAGTTTTTCCTGTGTTTCGCCACAGTGAAAGTCGGATCAATCTGGCACGATTATCAAGTCTTATAGGTTGAGCATCATTGGATTGGTCAAAAGGCCAAAGGGTATAGGACGGGTTTGTGGGGCCGAGACTCAGAGAAATAATATGGTACCTTGTCCAGGAAATTAAAGCTGTGTGGGGCTTAATGGGCAGATTCAGTATGGCTTAATGAAAAATGTTAGGGATGTAGAGTATATATGTGTATGTATATAAGATAATAAAGATATAAGGATTGTACATTTTCATTCCCATTACAGAGTTTAGATTTAGGTCAGGATTATTGTGCAAACCGTCCCAACATTATGGCTTTTTTAATGGCAGGTACGGGTTAGCAACATGACCTAAAATAAATATTATTTTTTATGTATTTCATTATTAATTTATACATTTTTGCTGTGATGGTATGATATCACAGTGTTACGAATTTAAAACAAAAATAGATTAATTGCCTCCAAATAATGCTGAAAGTGAGTGTTTCCTCCATAATGTAAATGCAATGTATTTAATTTAAAGAATGAACAATTCTTTTAAATGTACCTTTTTTTAAGTACTGGCTGCCTTCAAATGTGAAACCTTTTTTTTAAGCCATTAATCTGAAGTCGACTGCGTGTTTGTTTTAACCTGCAGTACCAGAGCCAGCCAGCAGGGCTTGGAAAGAGGTGCTGTCGGCGAGCTACAGCAGTTCGACCAGCGGCAACTGGAGCTGGGACACCAGCGACCAATCGGTGCCCTCCACGCCATCCCCGCCGCTCTCCAACGACGCCAACAAGAACTTCCTGCTCTCGTCCCAGGGCGATGATGTCATCGAGGACGTCACGGAGAGCACGCACTTCATGTTCGAGGACCCCATTCCTCGGAAACGAAAGGTAAAGGAACGGATAATTTCATTGCTTTTTAGTGTTTATATACAGCAGTGCAAGTGGAATAAAATGGTTATGGGCTGAAGAAAGAATGATGACCTCCTGACCAGCAGGAGGGCTTTTATTGTGAAATAAGTGGGAAGTGTTTATGACAAACATTAGAAAACACATCTGCATATTATTCAACACTCTATAACTACATATCATGAAGATATCAAATCAAACGAGCTGACATCAATAAGCGTTCCTCGACGCCGCTGGTTTCTTGACACAGCTGTGGTTGTGCGGTTGCCACGGCAGCCCCAGATGCTGTCCATTCCACTTTCAACTTAAAACCCCCAGAAACGAGCGCCTGCTGAGTCATCCTTCAGGGCCACAGCTGTGAGGAAACAACTCAACGTGCTTTTTTGTTATTTCTATAAAGTAGTAGCAGGGAGCGACTCTTGGAAAACCCACTTTTGAAACATCCAGAAAATGCTCTGACATAATGCTTTGCTGCTCGCGTGGATGATGGATTATGTTTTTTTTTCACTTAGGTTTCAGTTTTAAAAACTATGGAAACGTGTTTTCAGGGGAGAGATATTTAGTAAGAATGAAGGGAGAGCAGCAAATAACAAAGGGTGAATAAAGGGATGCATAAACTAAAGAGGGTGAAGAAGGGTTGTCATGGCAGCAACAAGAGGAGGAATCAAGGTCAATATTTGCCCTCGCAGCCATACAATGACAGACCAGAGAGCTCATATACTGTGCAATACGTGGGAGTTTATATATATATATATATATATATATATATATATATATATATATATATATATATATATATATATATATATAAAGGGTTAGGGCCAGAGGACGACGCTGTCGTACCACAGATAAGCAGACAGGAAATGAAGTAGGAAGACTACAGAGAGTACATCGGCTAGTTTTTGTGTTACAATATGACCCACCCCAGAGGTCCCCCCTGACTGCCCCCCCCCTTGGATGGCGGCGCTGTGTGGTTTTGCCCCGGCAGTGGGTTAAGAGGATTATTAAACACGGCGATCACCGGTCTTACTGTAACCACGTTAAGATGCAAGGAAAACGCTTAGGGGGACTTAAGTGATTTGTGATTGTTTGTGGGATTAAAAGGCCGGCTTGTTTTTAAAACGGCGTGGGGGGGGGGGGTGGAGCCAGCGCCACTTTGAGCAGTTTAATGGCGGGTCGCCTGTTGAATAGAATAACGGAGTGACAAGTAAATGAGACGTAGTTCAGATGAATAGGAGTGTAAGAGTCGATACAACCATTGATTAAAAACCCTGTTCTGCTCGCTTTATCTTTCTCTCCCTCTCTCCTGTGGCTGTGTGAAGGCAGCGAGGTAAGGAAGCAAGGTAAGGAAGCGAACTAAGGCAGTGAGGTAAGGCAGCGAACTAAGGCAGTGAGGTAAGGCAGTGAGGTAAGGCAGTGAGGTAAGGCAGCGAGGTAAGGCAGCGAGGTAAGGCAGCGAACTAAGGCAGTGAGGTAAGGCAGCGAGGTAAGGCAGCGAGGTAAGGAAGCGAACTAAGGCAGTGAGGTAAGGCAGCGAGGTAAGGCAGCGAGGTAAGGCAGCGAACTAAGGCAGTGAGGTAAGGCAGCGAGGTAAGGCAGCGAGGTAAGGAAGCGAGGTAAGGAAGCGAACTAAGGCAGTGAGGTAAGGAAGCAAGGTAAGGAAGCGAGGTAAGGAAGCGTACTAAGGCAGCGAGGTAAGGCAGCGAACTAAGGCAGTGAGGTAAGGCAGTGAGGTAAGGCAGTGAGGTAAGGCAGCGAGGTAAGGCAGCGAGGTAAGGCAGCGAACTAAGGCAGTGAGGTAAGGAAGCAAGGTAAGGAAGCGAGGTAAGGAAGCGTACTAAGGCAGCGAGGTAAGGCAGCGAGGTAAGGCAGCGAACTAAGGCAGTGAGGTAAGGCAGCGAGGTAAGGCAGCGAGGTAAGGAAGCGTACTAAGGCAGCGAGGTAAGGCAGCGAGGTAAGGCAGCGAACTAAGGCAGTGAGGTAAGGCAGCGAGGTAAGGCAGCGAGGTAAGGAAGCGAACTAAGGCAGCGAGGTAAGGCAGCGAGGTAAGGAAGCGAACTAAGGCAGTGAGGTAAGGAAGTGAGGTAAGGCAGCGAGGTAAGGCAGCGAGGTAAGGCAGCGAGGTAAGGCAGCAAGGTAAGGCAGCGAACTAAGGCAAGGCAGCGAGGCAAGGCAGTGAGGTAAGGCAGCAAACTAAGGCAGCGAGGTAAAGCAGCGAGGTAAGGCAGCAAGGTAAGGCAGCGAACTAAGGCAGCGAGGTAAGGCAGCGAGGTAAGGCAGCGAGGTAAGGCAGCGAGGTAAGGCAGCGAGGTAAGATGAGGAATCAGGTCCCGGTCTGCCTATCGGACGGCTGCCAGCCTGAGAAAATGAGTCCGTCTCCTCACTGATGAACCGAGGAGATCTGGGTTTATTGGAGAAATCTGGTTTTTGAGAGTTTTGACGATCGGAGGTTATAAAAAGGTCGGTGTGGTTTACACATGTGCATCGTTTGAGAGGTTATTTTAGATATTAGGGGGAAAACCCAAATCAAAACTACTCGTCCCAGCAATAATATCAGTTTGACACTTTAAAAATGTCTTAGCTCCGCCCCTTTCACGTCAATTTGCGTTGCAAAAAACCCTCAAAGATGTCGACGGACATAATCTGAATTTGAGTGTTCGGAAAGGCTTGTTGTCATGGCGACTGTGTCCACATCACGGCAGAGAGACGGGTCCGGTTTCCTGGTCCAGTCTCCGCCCCTGTCTCTTCCTCTTTTACCCTCCACGTGTCTCAACTTGCCACATATCGGGTTTCTAGTTTTATCGGCTCGCTGCTCTAATCGTTCTCTAATGAGGTGTAGAGTTTGGCCCCTTGTAGCTTGGCACCCAATCCTCCATGAAGGCTGCCGATGAGATCCACACAGCTGCAAAAACCTCCATTTCCCATGAAGCCATCATCATCATCATCATCATCCAAGGCCGGCAGCCACAGATGTTTTTTTTTTTTTTTGTTGAAAATGATTCACAGCTCCTTGAGTTTAAAATAATTAAATAAACCAAACACTCAGTGGCGTTTTGGTCCAGCTGCCTTATGACTCACGTTTTGTTTTTGATCTTTTTCAGAACTCCATGAAGGTGATGTTCAAGTGCTTGTGGAAGAACTGTGAAAAGGTCCTCAGCACCTCCTCAGGGATCCAGAGACACGTCCGCACCGTCCACCTGGGGTGAGTCACCTGGGGTCATCACCCAGAGCTGCTCCTTGAATTTCCCTGAGCTTATTCACTGTGAATAGCGAGACACACATCAGCTGGTTTACTACAGCGGTATGAACCCAAAACAAATCATGTTGTTGTGATTTAAGTGGAATAAATGGATAAATATTATGCCAGAGTGACCACATAATGATGGTGATGTGTAAAAAGTCCAAAGTTCTGTCTGCAAGACGACAAGCAAACACATTTTAAAATGCTTGTTTTCTGAATGGAGTTCAATTTGGCCGCTCCATCAGCACTTAGGAACAATTAAATAGTGTCATCTAGACATAATTATTCAAGTTGAACTCGAGCAAATAAACATTTTACTAAAATTGACGTTATGTTTGATGTGAACGTGCCTGGGAAAGGATGAGGGATCCTACCGGGATCACTGGGATCACTGGGAAACGATCCATTCCCTCAATAACTTAACGTTTAGTGGGTATATTTTTTTTTTTCAAACTTTAAATTTGATGAAGACCTTCACTGCACAGCTGACACTTGGAGGGGAGGGGCTTCTTTACACATGAACCTTGTCCAAAGGTGTGATGACCAATAAAGAAGCAGATCCTTCGCGATCACAATCCTTAAACCAATGATTGATATCAAAGTAAGAGGCTCACATTGTCGCCCTGGTTTGCATTCACTTATTTATTGATGATCAGTGTTATGTTCATGTACTACTACAGACACCTACTGTTAGTTTTCTAGCATCCTCAAACTTCATCAGCAGCCTGTTTGTCTGCAGCACGCTGGCTTTCACTGCCCCCTGCTGCTGGGAAGAGTAATGACGCCCTTTATCATGCCTTCATCATTACAATCCCAACGTATATATATTATATATTGAACTAAAATGAAGACGAGTTTAAACCCGCCAAAATGATACTGAATAATGAACTTAGATTAAAACCACCCACAAACAAACATGATCTTTCTTTTTAGTTCATGAAAATGTTCTCTGCTTCCTGAGAGACTAATATATCAGTAATAAACCAACCATCCTTATTATCATAAACAAGGTAGGCCCCCCTGCACAAATGAAGGATACATTCATGAAAGAAGAATTTCTATTCTGTTCACCATGGTAGTGAGCTAAACACCTTTTTTAAGTCACGTCAAAAATCCTATGTCCTTGGGAGATTTTCTAGCACCCGTGTTGGTGAATTTGAGATTAAAAGGGATAAAAAATGTCCATAAAGACGAGCGTTGAAGCTCTGCATCAGAGAAAACTAAAGTTGCAGAGGTCCAAAGCTGTTTATTCTGCTGAAATTAAAGTGAGAAAACTCTCAGTTCAACATGCCGTTTCTAAGCAGTCGCATCTCCCCTCCTCCTCCTCCTCCTCTCCTCCTCCTCCTCCTTTTCCTCCTCCTCCTCCTTTTCCTCCCGCAGGCGAAACAGCGACTCGGACTACAGCGACGGCGAGGAGGACTTCTACTACTCGGAGATCGAGGTCAACATGGACAGCCTGACGGAGGGCCTGTCTAGCCTCACGCCCACCTCGCCCACCACGTCCGGCCCGCCGCCCGTCTTCCCCCGCCGCTCCGCGCCGTCCCTCACTCAGAACACATCGACATGAGCGGCTCGCAGATCCACGCCCCGACGCCGCTCAGCCAATCGGCTCCCTCCACGCTCTGCCACATCCGCACCGACCACGCCTACCAGGTAAACCACACGACATCAAGAAGCTGGATTCAGCTCCAAAACCCCCTGAAATCAGACATCGAGCAGTCGGTTGTTACGAAGCTCTAAAAAAAAGTTTCAGTGTTGAATCTGCACAAAAAAGGTCAGAGTGAAGGACTTAACTCCTGCAGCAGCGTGGGTGTCGTTATCAGGCAGAGAAAGAAACTTCTCCAAATATTAACATAAGTTCACATGAAGAATAAAAGCAAGTGTGATCATTTCTGAAGTCAGAAAAAGAGATTTAATCGTGCTCCAACTGCTGCTTTTATTTGAACTGCTTTGTGGACCGTGCCTCCTCCTCCTCCTCTTCCTCCTCCTCCTCCTCCCTCTTCTTTTTTTATGCCTCTTTCGGCTGCAAAAACAACCTTAAACACATTTGATTAAAGTATTTTTTCAGATACTGCATTCACTCGTTCGCATAGGACCAAGGTTTTTATGGAAATGTTGGTTGCCACGGCAACCCCAAATGCACTTGAAAGTAGAATCTGCAGGATGTAAACGCACAGAACGTACAACACCTACTTCTCACGCTTCTATTCAATAGTCGTAGTAGTCTAAGACCACGTAGACCGGGTCCTGGTCCCGCACTCTGATACGCCAAACAACGTGAAATGAATCTGAAAGATTCCCACAAACCCAAATCACAAAAGGGGTTTCCTCTTCAGTCACTTCATAGCCACACGTGTTGACCGTATGTGTGTTTGTGTAGAAGTCAACTGTGATCTAACAGCCAAAAGGTGCATTTTATGTGCTTTTTGTTTCTCTGAGCAGTCACAGTGTTTTATCCAGACATAGTGTGAGTACTTTCCCATACAGAGGACCGATATGAGTACTTAATAAAACCATTACAGCTCGAAGAACGACTTTAAGTATTCATCCTCACTTTCTGAACATACAACATGATACATACATTTTAACATCTGATATTTAACCGAAGGAAATGTTAGAAATGAAAATACACTGCTGCTCCTTTTATTCTTCTAAACTGTTGTACGCCGGCATCGCACATCTGTTCATGTCAGACGCTGATGAGTTTTTGTGCTGGACCCTTGATATGAAGCCAGGTTTCAGATGTCGAGCTGGAGAAGAGAGAGTCTTCCTCTGCTCATGGTCTGATCTTTGTTTTCTCTTTCTATCTGCTCCTCCTCCTCCTCTCCCACCTTTCTGTCGCGTCCTGGTGGTCCACGTTCCAGGCCACTGCTCCAGTGAGTGTCCCAGTGGGTCCCGAGCTGGCGGGGTTAGGAAATGGTAATGGGACCGGGCCTGGGACCAGACCTGGGACCGGGCCTGGGACTGGGACTGGGACTGGGGACGGCATCAGTGTGTCGTGGCAATCCTCTCCTGTCATTTTCAAAGGCGTCCCGGTGAGTGAGGCTTTGACTCACGCCTTTTTTTTAATCTTAATCTCAACTTCTCTCCTGCTGTTTCCACTCTTAGCCTTTTTTATTATTTTTTTTTAGATTTTTGTCACTTTTTTATTATATTTAATTATTATATAAATATACACTGTTGCCCATAAAGTTGGAATATTTAGTTTTCAGACACAATCCTCTGTTTATTCCTATTTAAATGTCATCACTTTGGACCGGCATTGATTACATCACATTAGGTGAAATGAATTCATGCATAGCATTTGTTTGGCTATAAAAGAGGAGACATTTTATTCCAACTTTATGGGCGACCCTGTATATACGAGAGAGACATCAGTCTTCCTTTATGCAGCACAATCCATCATCCTGATATTTTACCATCGAGGCGTTCAGGGCTCTCGAGTCAATCAAGGGTGATGCATATAATAAAGATGTGCATCGTTGCTCTTTATGTAAGATTTATGCAATTCAATATAGTTAAAAAATGAACTTTAGGATTAAAAGCAATCCACAGACGTGTAGGTAAGAACTTTAAAGGGCTTAAAGCAGCCGTGAATCAGAGTCCGGACTCGTGGGACCGCCAGGAGACAGTCAAAGGACCGGAGGGATCTGGAGGGCTCATGTGGATCTTAAAAAGCCCATCAGACCCTCTTCAGGCAACAGAACCGTTTAAAGATTTACACGCCCATAAAAGGCTCTTAAACTCACTAATAAAGGTGACGGCGACCACAGCGGGGACACAAAAGAACGTACGTAATGTGAGCTGCCCCTCGTCGTGGATAAAACATTTTATCTGAATTGATTTTCAACCGCGGCGTCGGGATCGTGAGCCGGAGGTGGTGATGGCGCTGCAGGGAGATGTGATCAACCAACGCAGGAAGTCAGCATCGCTGTGTAAAAACATTTCAAAATACGTACACAAACGTCTGCTGCAAACACAAGTGTGTGAAACTTACAAGTTTTAATCAGCAAGATAATCTCCCCTAACAAATTTTATTTTTATTTTTAGAGACGATCGCTATGGCAACCGTGCATGAAACCAACTTATTCCGAAGTTCGTAGGTATTTAAAGCCAGCAGGCTTTTTTAATGTGAAGAGGTGCATCATGGGTCTCCAAGATTCATATAGATTGGAATTCTAGTCATTATTCTATATTTCACATATTAGATGTTTATGATGCATACATAATAAATACACTTGTTTCTTCAGAAGCCTGTTTTTTTAACTGACATTTTCGGAGTTTTACGCATATTTTTATCGGGAAAATATCGTGAACCGCATTTATTGTGGCATAAGCATGTCTTCTTTCCAACATTGAGGTCAAATTGAGCCTGAATGCACTGAGTTGGACTTGAAAACGTGGCGTTTCTTTCCCCCGAGGAGCTTCGTTATGTGTTTTAAACGTCGTGCGTGTCGGTTTACGTCGTCAGCATGGGGAGCGTACCATTTCATTTCCGCGACGCGGCCGGCGTGTTTGGAAGAGAGAACGGCAGATTGAGATGTAAGTTCATGTTGAATGATGTCATTTCCTGCCTCTCTTGGGTCACGTGGTGGAGGAAAAACACGAACTCTGTGTTATTATTTACTAATAAGCAGTTATTGTCGAGGTTTCATCACGTGCACATGGACGTTTCAGTATTCTGTGTAAAACCATGATGTAGTGACACTAACACTTCCTGCCGTAACGGTAGTTCCGATAAGTCGCTTGTGTGTTAGCGTCTCGTGTTCCGTATTGCTGATGTGTACGTTTTTCCGACAGAGGTCAAAGGTCGTGGTTCCTGTAGAAGTTGATGGACTGAACCATGTGTTTGCTCTTGCAGGGGCCCGTGACTCACGTCCGGACGGTCAGCATCGGGGAGAAGCGGCAGCCGGCCACCGGCCCGCACGCCGGCGCCAACAAAACCCACGCTTCCATCACACCGGCCCCCAAACCAGCACCAGGAAGCAGGTGAGGGCGGCCATCTTCCTGTGGGGGTTACTTCCTGTTCCTGTTTGACTGCAGTTAGCTCAGTGTTTGTTCTTTCTGTCTTTCATTCCTTCTTTCATCATTTCTGTCTTTCTGTCGTTGTTTCATCTTTTTTTCTTGACTTTTCTCTCTTTCTTCTGTCCTGTGTTTCTTTCGTCATTTCTTTCTTTTATCTTTTCTTCCTTTTTTCTTCTGTCCTAACTTTCTTCCGTCATTTCGTAATGTCTTTCCTTCATCCCTCCTTCTTTCCCTCCCTCCCTCCATCTCTCTCCATCTCACCCTGGTTTGAACTGGTCTGCTTCCTCTCTGCTGCTTCTGTCTGTCGTCTGAGTGACTTAGTGATAAACAGCAGGAACCACAACAAGGACACTAAACAGCTGATCACAGATCAGATCGCATAAAAAAGAGCAGTGACATCAAATCTTCTACCCCCTTTTAAAGCTGGTGTGTGTATACGTATGTATGTATGTATATATATATATATATATATATATATATATGTGTGTGTTTCCATGCCCGAGTGGGCGTCTGGATGTCTGTGCGTGTCCTTATGCTGTCACATCTGCTGTTACCAAGGAAACCCCGTGGGGAGGCGAAGAAGTGCCGAAAGGTGTACGGCATGGAGAAGAGAGACATGTGGTGCACAGCCTGTCGCTGGAAAAAAGCCTGTCAGAGATTCACCGACTGATCCGCCCCGTGAGCTCTTCCTCGCTGGAGCGACGGCTGCAGGTGGACTCTTCCACTGAGGAGAGGAGGGGGGTTTCTGCTTCTTCCAGCCCAACAGGGGGGGTTGGCCTTCTCCACCCCCCCCTCTTTTACCCAAACACAAAGAGAAAAAAAAAGATGGATAAAAACAAAACAAAAAGAAAAAATAACCTTTTTCTAAGACTGAAAGTCACGAATATGGAAAACATTTTGAATTCTGGGTTTTTTTCACAGCCTCATCTCGAGGCAACGTTTAAAAGACTATGGATAAGCTTTTTTTGGTATACTCTGTTCATTATAGGAGCATCATGTATTCTACTGTTGATGGGGTGGATCATGACTTTCTGCAGGTTCAAGGGTTTGCTCGGTAAGACCTCTGTAGCATATCCGATATCTCACCGGCACTGTTAAAGGGACGTCAAAACCTGCCGAGGCTCAAAACGCTGTTCATAAAACAGCTCAAACTCCCGAATCCAGCATCACTGTCTTCTGCAGCCTGACTGGATACCGACCATGTCTAGTGCATATTGTTATATCTACTACCTGCTCTTTCAGCGACTTCAGTACAACCAGCTTTTGCAAACACACACATTTACACACAAGTGGTACAAAAAAAGTCCCCCCTCCTTCGACTTCCCAAAAATATGTTTGAGAGATGTACACATTATATGAAACATGCACCTTGAAGAAATTAAGTTGTCTTTTAGAGTATCACTGAAACCACAGCGTGTGCCCGAGACATCGCTTTCTTACAGAGTTTTTTTTTTTTTATTGCCGAAGCAACTAGCAGTTGCACTGTGCAATCGGCAGGATTACAGCGTTGAATATTGTCTTTGCTTTGTGTTTTTTCGTTATTAGGGTGTTGTGTTTGTTTTTTATCCTCTGACAGCTGATGTTCTTAAAGCGATTGTTTACCACGACGAATGATAACTGCCCCTTTTTAAACTCTGATTGTGTTTGGAGGTAAATAACTTCCAGATCATCAGGCGTTTAAAACGCCCGGGAATAACGAGCACGAACCCGCATGCATTTGTAGAAACACGTCCTGTTTTCAGGTTTCATCCCTCAGAATGATATGTCATTCCGCTCTGACATTTGGAAATGAAAAGTGAGCGATTTATACCGAAGTGGAGCAAAAGTTGAACAGAGCTTCAGGAGGCCTGTGATATTTAATGACAGGCCTGCTTTTCCAAGCTTTAGATGAAATATAGGTGGTAGATTTTTCTAGATTGTTAGAAATTCACATTTTTCTTTATACATCCCTTTCACTTGTATCAATCTATGAAAAAAAGACCTTTTTAAAACATTTTAAACCCCATTTTCTATTAATTAACCAACCGCACTGTAACCTTACAAATAGTCCAGGTTACCGGACTCGTCTTTAATTGTGTGACACAAGATCGGACATTTTAATGATGAAAGTCAAATACATAATGAGTCGTACTTCATTGTATTAGAGAGATTAACTATTTTATTTTCCCTTACTAGTAACATTTAGTTGTTAACTTGCTTCCCATCAACGATAATCAAGTCAATTTATTTATTTAGATTTAGTTTTTTTTTAATCTCTCACCATCTGTCCAACATGCGGCCCCTCCATTCTTAAAACACAAACTCACAAGCAGGTCTCGGGTCGTGACAGTCGGCGTGTAATTCTACTCACGTCCTCCTGACACTGACTAGACCTGGTCGCCATAGCAACGCGTTGCAAACACACTGCCTGTCCTCTCCTACGTGAGCATTCAAGGCGACTGCTCGACCGAGGTGACTTCAGACCTCCATCGCCATGGAAACACCTGCGCCCCCACCCACCTGGTGGCTGATTGCAGGCGGCCGGTGATCACTTCCCGTCGGCAGCTGGGAGGCAGATGCTCGACTGTTAATTAGCGACTTCACAGTCGACCATGTTAAGCACACGTGTTAGCCGTAACAGGCTGATGACGTCTCACTCAGTTCCCGTTATGATATTTTAGTGTTTTTTGTAGTTTTTTAGTTTTGGGCGTCCCAGATAAGCTCCCGGTTTCTTCCGGTCAGAAAACTTTCACAAAGTGCCAATGAAAAGAACATAAACCAGGAGAGGAAAAAAAGGTATGCTGACCTAATGAAATTGCACTACGTTGCTCTGCGCAAAGACATGTTTTTATACGTGGACGTTTTCTATACACGCATTTTGAAGTGAAAAGATTTTTTGTCTTTTTTTTCCAGGGGGGAGGGGCGGGGAGGGGTGTGGTCACTGCCCGATAGCTAAGTTTTGTTGTTGTTGTTTTGTTTTTTTGCTCTCTGCGTCAGATTATCGTGAACGTACCGGCTGTTTTCAGATGGCGGTACTTGTAGTACATTACAACGCTTTATTGCAGTGATTTAAAAAGAACTATTCCCACAATACTCACACTTTTATATCCATTAAGCTCAACTCTGTGCTTCCTCTCTTATTCACATTGAACTCTTTAACGGTGTAAATAAGTATAAGTTCCTCGTTGTTATTGGATACCAGCAGCAGAGTTGGAGGCCGAATGCTTTTTTTGCTGACTTGAGGCATTTACGTTCTCAGGAGCACCTCGAAGGAACTTCTTTAAAACTTCGTCACAAACTCATTACGTTTTTGGTCAAATGTTTACCGTGACCTCACAAAACAGCCATATTTGGCCATAACTCAAGAATGAATACGCTAAACTAGAAAAGTGCGTCTGCGACGACCTCTTCTGTATTGTGCGATTGAAAAACATTTAAATTTAAAACACACTACGTCGCCACTTTTTCTGTATTTCTGTTAGCGCTTAGCGGTTAGCCGAACCCAAGTCACACAATGTGTGTTGCTAGTTCCGTTAGCTGTTAGCTAGCCGGGTGTCATTTAAAAGGAGTGGGGGAGGAGTCAGCAGGCAGTCGATGGATGTTGAAAACACAGTGAGCATGCAGCCTATCAAAATGTTATGCATGATTAGCCGTGGACGGACAGACTCACTCACTCACGGATGCTTTAATGCACCATGATCCACCTGGTGGAGATGATTATAACAAAATAGACTTCTTTGACATATATGGTGGCGACGGCGTACAACCACGAGGCGGTGATTCTGTTCTTTTTTTTTCGAGTTGCACTAAACCGATCAAGGCTCGAGTCGGGTTGTTTTTACGGCCAGAAAAGAACCGTTGTGTACGGAGATCGAAGAGTTTTAACGAGGATAAATGACGAGTTTTAACCTGTAAAATGGCCGACAGGATGTTGAGGTCGTTTGACCGGTGTGTGCGGGAAGTTGATGGCGAGTGATGATATTGATGGATTTTTGCAGTTTCAGGGCTTTCTTGTACATATGCAACATAAAGAACAGTGAGGCTTGTTTTCCATATATTTTGTTGTTATCTTGTTATATGAAAAGTACACTTTTTTATTTTTTACAGTATAGTTGCTCAGAATATTTTTCTTTCATTTTTAAAAAACTAAAAAGAAGCTATAGTGAACATAACACGTAAAAAGAGTCTTGTATATCGTAGCTTAGAGGCGAAGGGGAGAAAAACAAAACCTGTTGAATGTAAAACCCACAAAAAAACGAGTCTTTTTGTTGTTGTTTTTATATTTGCTGGCTTGTTTGTACTTCCTGTGATGCGTCCCCCCCCCTCCCCCACACTCATCTGTCGCCACACTGCTAATTCATATCGATTAACGCAACCGTGCAGTATTGCTTTACTATCTGACTTTGTGCAATGAGATGCTTTATAATGGAACAAGCTAGTCGTTTTGTCCCGCCCCCCTCGCCAAAACCCCGTTTCTGAACACGCGAGCTTACCGTTCGCCGTGGACACCGTTTTGTGCTTGTGACGTCACGTTGTTGTCCGGCAGGATAACTTTCGACCTTTTTTAACCTTTTGTGGCAATCTTTATCCTGCCCTGCACATTCCAACCGACAGCACGCTTTTATTTAGTTGTTTTTCGTGTCTTCCACTTGTTTCCTTTTCACTTACAGTGATTCCTCCTCCAGCTTTACTGTGGTCCCACCCAAGCCTTTACCCAGTATATTAAGCTAAACTAAACCCTTGAAATGTGCATTAAAAAAAACAAAGCCTTCGTTTTTATTTCGCCACGTCAGAACGATTTGATGTGCTGCTTTTCTTGAATGTCAGTTTTGTGTGTAAACCAGCAGCAGCAAAGCCAATAGATCTCCTTCCAAATCAAATGTAATGTAATGCATTGCAATGGCAGCTCCTCTCGATTCTCTGCTTCTTCTTCTTCTGTGCTTTTATTGTTTTCCAGGCTTTTCCCCTCCCGTTTTTATGCAGCCTTACACTGGCTGGTGTGAAAACTGACTCCTTGCTTGTTTATTTTATTGTTTTCTCATCGATTGATTGATTGATTGATTGATTGATTGATTGATTGTCTGGTTGAGTTTGAGGTTGTTTTGCATGTCTAGCATCGCTCATTCTTTTGTTTTTCTTTGTTCGGAGATACAACACTGAAGGGTTTTATGTGTTAGATTTCCCCTTTCAGTAATTGATAACCTGAAGCTGATGTTTGTTTTTTCCTCTAAATTAAAAAAAAAGCTCATTGCAGCTTGACAAACACGCAGAGCTAAAAGCATTTTTTTCTTTTTTTTTCTTTGTAATTTTTTTCTTTTTGAGGGGAAACGTCGGCGTCCGGCCTTACTGGAGGGTAAGATTTCTCGTGTGTGTGTGTGTGTGTGTGTGTGTGTGTGCGTGTGTGTGTGTGTGTGTGTGTGGGCTCGGCCTCTGGTCTTCATCAGCACGTCCCACGCACAAGGAGGAAGCACTTTCTGAGGAGTGGTGCACTCAAGGAGTATTGTGTGAATGTCAGGCCAAGAGATGGATGACCGTGTATGATGCTGATAATGTGATCTATGTGATGTAATGTGACGGAAAGAAAATAAACCTGAATTGAAGAAGTTGCCGTCAGATTCTGTAAAAATCTTCCGTGATGAATGCTGGATGTGTTAATGAGAAGAGAATAGAATTGTGTCTTTGACTTTGTCTATGTTGCCCCCTAGTGGACAGCAGGTGGTCATGAAAACAAAAAGGCACAGCACACACTGTCACTTCTTTACAGCAGCAATTTCAAAATTTATTGAGACTGATTGGTTTTTGCAAATAATAGTCAAGCTAATTCTTCCACTAAACATGAAGTTAGAAAGAGGCTCTGGACGGCCGGCGAGGCCAACATCAAAACAGGAGGCTCATGGTTGGCTGTAAAAATGTTGTGATCAGTACTATCAACCGGAGGGGAAAAAAAATCTGCACAAGAGCACTTTAAATCTGCCCGGAAACAAAAACGGGTGTAAAAACAGGACAGGTTTTTTTTTTTTTTTTTTTTTTTTTTTAGTATTTAACACATTTTTGTTACAAACACAGGTTTATGATAATCATCAATATAAAGTCAGTATCATATTGAACAATATCCCCAATGAAAATAAACAAACCTCAAGCTTCAAATGTGACCTTTTACAAATCAAAGACCCTCTGAAACTCGAGAGAAAATAAATAATATATAATAGTAATATAAATTCATATATATGAAGGTATACACACATCACTCTTAGTAGAAGAACAAAATCTAAAGTAAAAGGCGCCAAATTTTTGAATATAGTATAATATAGATATACCCATATCTATGGCTTCATGATTTGCACGTGTGAATCAAGCTATACAGGCTAAATGAGGATTGCAATTTTGTACACGTCTAAGAATACCCATATTCATCTGCAGGAGAGCAAACAGTTCCAGTTTTGCATCGTGTGGAATGAGACGGTTGTGTGCAGATGCCGAAGACGTCGCTTTGGTATGACAAAATGAGCACAGGCATGCAGTTAAGACCACAGAATCAGGGCACGAAAGGTCGAAAGGTCGCCGACACGCGGCGGGAAGGAGGATCTACAGTCCCCCACCCCCCGTCATGATTTGTCTCCTCCGGGAAAAAAACAACAAAAAAACATCTTGCACCTTTTCGGCGATCTCGGTAATCTCTATCCGTCACGCGCACACACACACACACACACACACACACACACATTCTGGCAAGCACACGGGTGAAATGTCATTGAGGCACATATTGAGGGGTTAATGGCAGACATTTTTGTAGTTTTTTTTGTTTTGTTTCCTGAAGTACAACCCAGTTATGAGGAAGAAGACGTACAGTAGAGGTCGCGAGAGGTCGCCGGGGGAAGGGGGAGGGGTCACGCATACATCCAGACGTCTCAGTGACCACAACAGCACCACAGGACAGAGATTGGTCACCGATCATGGGCTCCTTCCACCCACCAATGACATTCATTAAAAAAAACGCTTTTTTTCTACCCAAGATTTTTGATTATCGAACAAAAACAATAAATAATACAGATAAAATAAAGACATTGAAGAAAGCATCACAAATAGTACTGAGAGGTTCTCTGCAGTGGGGGTTGATGGGAAGTGCAGTCCACGGCACCTGAAGCAGACAGGCAACAAAATGTTTCCCAGAGTTACGACTGCAGCGCCCACTTTCCCTTTTTTTTTTTTTTTTAATTGGAAAATAACTAGATTCAAACTCTCGATGTTGTCCGATAGCGGCGTGTCGTCTACGTACGTGATTGTGTGTCGTACGATGCGTGAGCCGGTAGAAACTACAAAAATAAATCCAATCAGTTTGGTTTTTAAGATGCGATCTTCAAAAATGAAAAGCTAAGCTGGTTCTTTTACACAGCCCTTCTTCATATTCACAATAATACCATAACATGTGCACTTTTTCAAACTGTGACAAATAGTGACAGGTTTAAAGAAAAGAAATCAAAGTAAAATAAAACAAAAATAGAAACAACCCAACAACAAAACTGTTAACCACGACAATAAATTCCGAAAAAAGCACCTGCACACAGAAACAGAATCACTTCATGTATATAAGGTACTAGATTGTTTTTGGTTCCATATTAATCAATTAGTGTACATTGGTGATGCAAAAAGCGTGTGCAGAATATACGTTTCAATCAATATCTAACAGACAGTGAAGTTGTTTTTCCCCCTTCGGTAAAAAAAGCAAATACGACAGAAAAAGCGTAAACTGGCACAATAAAAGGTCGATTAAAAGCCTTATGGCTTGCTGTCCACAACAAGGCAAAGTATAAAAGCTCTTTTTTTTCTTTTCTTATACAAGATATAAAATATCAGAAAAAAGGAACACACAGTAAAGCTTAGCATCCAGCACTTAATAATAATTAATAATAGGAACATCAACAACAGTAATCATTGTTCTGATAATTATAATAATAACACATGTCATCTGCCTCACTTGAATTGTCAATAACATCGCCGAAAACATGTAAATAATCTTAAGAAATCAATATAGACTCTTTTTTTTGGGACACTGGACACTCAAAACATTCACACACACACACACACACACACAAGAGAGAGAGAGAGAGAGAGAGAGGGAATGACTTCTCAAAAAATCCACAAAGAGAGTTTTCAATAAATAGCTGTTAAAACAAAACAAATTAATACCACACTCTTACGAATATCAAACTGAAAATCTTCAAGCACAATTTTGTTCCTCTTCTTCACAATCTTACAAAGCTGGAGGGAAAAATAAATATCGCCAAAAGAAACTGTGGAAAGAGGCTGCATATTTCTGTATCGAGAACCTTGAATGTATTCATGAAAACAAAAACAAAAAAGGCAGCTCCTCCTTCTCGGGTCCCAAACTGAGAAATTGGGAGAAAGAGATAATAATAATAATAGTGTCGGTCGTGTGGATCAATTGTCAATTTTCCAAACAAAGGGGCAGAAAAACTTGATGTCCGCATCGCGTATAAACTCTGACATACTCTCTCTGTCTCACACACACTCCCCGTTTAAATCCCCTCCCCCTCCCAAAAAACCCAGAAAATCGTATGTACATTAGTCAAATCTCCAGTATCTGTTGGAATGGACTGAAACTGTGTGGCCAACTTAAGTGAAGAAAAAGATTAAGTAGCCCACTGGGAGAAAAAAAAGGCTATATGAACAGCAATCTGCACAAAGATTTCAGTGATTTTCTATATCGTGATAACAGTCAAGAGGACATAAAGTATATATATCCTTAAAGGTAGGTGCGGTCACCGTGTTGTTTAGGTAAGCAAAGATCGGATCCAAAAATGTAAACCACGGGTTCAGGGCTTTGATAAGGAGTCAGTTGTCATTTAAAGTGCAAGTCTGTGGCAGTAGGACTCTGCATCGACAATGTGCCGTCGGGCTGCCCGTCCTCCGACACTCGTAGCTTTGCAATAGATTTTAGACTCTTCCTTCACTCGGAGAGAGAGACACTTTCCCCCAGAAACACTTCAGCCGAGGTGGAAACAAGACACCCCCCCACCCTTCCTCCCTCCCTCCCTCCCTCCCCCCACCCCTCTTGGCTTTTTCCCAGTGATCCTTGGTTTCCATGGTGATTGTGATGGCAAACATACAAAGTTGCAGTCTAGCATTGGCCGTGTCCTTGGCAGCGTCCTCGTTGATTCCTGTTGTGACAGAGTTAAAAAAAAAAAAAAAAAAAAACTACTGGACTCTGAACCCTCAAGAAAAAAAAAAGAAACACAAAAAACACTGCATCAGAAGTAAAGGAGGTAAGCAGAAAAAAGCCTTGCACTCGAGCCGTCTGTTGACCGCCATCTTCCACCGTCGCAGTCAAGGTCGATCCGAAGTGTGTGTGTGTGTGTGTGTGTGTGTGTGTGTGTGTGTGTTCGAGTGCGTTAACTCAGAAGTTTTTAGTTTTACGATCATTGTCGTGCGTCACCCTACAGCGATTCCGATCAAAGGAAGGCCTGCCCGCGGTGGGGCGAGTGGGTAAAGAGAGCAGACGTTTCTGCCCCCGAGAGATCGCAAGAGATCTCGGCGGTGAGATTGGTCGCCAACAGGGTTGGGAGGAGATCCCGGCGGATTCTAGGAGATCCAGGCAAAGTCCCTCTCGCTGCCGTTCTGTTGCTCGCCCTCCTGTGCTGAGGAGTCGCTCTCCTCCTTCTCATTGTCCAGCGCGCCGTGCGCCTCGCCGGCCATCCCCGAGTCCTTCCACTTCCCGCCTTCCTCCTCCCCTTCACCCATCATCTCACCGTCCCCTTCCACCATCATCTCCTCCTCCCCATCGCCGTCGCACTCCGCCTGGTCGTCGTGGAAACGGTCGCCGGGGTACAGCTCCTCCTCCGGGGAGATGTCCCCGCCCACCTCGCCGTTGTGGTCCAGCAGCGCCGCCATGCCCCGGCCCGAGCAGTCGGCACAGACGCCGTGGCGCCTCGAGCCGTGTTTGATTCCCACGCTGGCCGCCGACATGAAGACCCGGCTGCACACTTTACACACGTACTTCTTGTCTTTGCTGTGGACCTGTGGGACAGAAACGCAGCTTTATCACTTTACTGCCACCTGCTGGTGATCGCAAAGTTCAGAAACACGATACCGCCGAGTCCTGCTCTAATGGGCTGTGGTTGGCTAGCACTCGATGTCTTGATTCAACTTATTCATCTTTTCCTGAAGCTCACTAAGTAGATTTATTTTCTAAACTTAAGGAGATTTATGGAGTCAAACTTCACCCACGAGAAGCATAGATGTGGAATTAGCAAACTAGCTAGCTAGCAGCTAAATGAGTAAAATTCAACATGAATGATTAATCCACACACTGTCGTCACAGTGTAGAAAAGTTGTTATTGCCAGATTAACGCCAACTTTCTTCAGCTCATATTTTGTAGCCAGTGTAGCATGCAAGCATGGTGGAATTAGTAAGCTAGTTAAACGAGTGACAGCTCCGTCCACAACAAAGACTCTTTGTCAAAGTGTAGGAAAGCACATTGCTATCGCTGGATAATCAGCCAATCACAGCACGGCAATACTAGCCATGCCTGGCCAATCACAGCCCAGAAGGGCGATCTAGACGGAATACTCTTCTTGGATTTGTGTGGGTTTTGCTCTTTAGAACAAATCGTGACACTGAAATGAAATGTTCAAATACACAAATCAGGAGAAAATGTAAATTTCGTCAGAACGCCCGAGCTAACTACTTTTCATAACGCTAAATATGGCTTTAAAATATATCTGCAAAAGAAAATATAAACGCAAATATAACCCAATCTGCTTTAATCCACCCACACGGCGTTACAACACTTCCAAGCAGCAGCAACGCCCCGAACACGCCTACATAGACGACAGGAAGCGTACGCCATTTGAATGTCATTGTCTTCGGCTGCACTCACCAGTGTGTGCCTCTTCATGTGCTCCCGCCTTGTGAACTTCTTGCCACAGATCTCACAGGGGTAGGGCCTCTCGCCGGTGTGGGAGCGCATGTGCCTCTTTAGGATACACTGGTGCATCGCAGAGAAGCTGCAGTAGGGGCACTTGAACTTTTTACGGATCACTGTGAAGTCATTCACTGTGGGGACAGAACAGAGAGAGAAACCAGAAGGAAAAGAAAAAAGATTAGCCTTGAATGAAGCTCTTTTAAATAAACGAGACGTCACATTTCAGTTATTACATTTAATTAGCAGCACGGTCTAGAAATGTACCATCAATTCCCATGGCCACCCCAATCCCAGTCAAAGCTACAGTTGCCCTGGCAACAGTTCTCCCTCCATACTAAGGCAATAAAGGCAAAGAGATACTATAAACACAACACACAACAGTCAGTCTGCCTTAGTTGCTCTAGAGGGTCTCCGCTATGGACAGCATAACACAGACGGGAAGACAAACACAGACAATGACAAGGAGGCGAGAGGGTTGGGAAATTAAACCACACACAAAGGGAGGCGTAGGCAAAGAAATTAAAATCTAAAAAAATAATTAATACCATGTACCAATCTTGTGTCTGTTAATCCAATTAGCTCCAGACTTAATTGGTAGCTAAGCCAGGTCACCGTACCTTAACCATCACATCTCCAAATCAAATCTAACCCTGGACCCGAAAATCACATCTGGACCCTCAAACTGGTGAGAATCAGCATGTCCTCACATTCCAAGTGTTTTTTTTTAGTCCTCACGATGTATCGAGTACGAGAAACACACACACACAGTAATGCTTCCATCACTTACATTATGATGGAGACTGAACATAAGCCTAACTACTTGTCTAATCCTGACCTAAGCCTAACTACTTGTCTAATCCTGACCTAAACCTAACTACTTGTCTAATCCTGACCTAAACCTAACTACTTGTCTAATCCTGACCTAAATTAAACCTAACTACTTGTCTAATCCTGACCTAAATTAAACCTAACTTCTTGTCTAATCCTGACCTAAACCTAACCTCTTCACCTTTTAATGTTACTATTTTCTTTATGGGGCCATGCAGTTAGTCCCCCAGAAGTAAGGTATGTGTGAATGTGTGTGTTCACTCCATTCTCACTGCCAAGCCGTCTAATCATGCCGCTTGGTGAGTGCTCCTTGGCGTCTGACACCGCCGCTCATTTAGCATGTCAACGTGTCTTTTTGGAACGATAATCTGACCAAAGAATAGAATAAACAGGACTTTTTACGTTAACACCAACCACGTTCTTCCTCTAAACTTAACGATGTGGCTTTGTTGCCTGAGCCTGACTTCCTGTAGTTCATTGTTAGAAAAGACACTTTGCGTTTGCATGAACGCGACGCTAAAAAGGGAACGTAGCGTCATCGTTTGAAGCTTTGGAGCTCTGACGAAGCTGCACGTTGGACTGAGGACGCATTTTTGGCATGTGAGAAACATTTCAGTCGAGGCATTCAGCGTACGATCAGCGTATGAACAACCAGGACAAAAGTACAACACGACGACTGTACATAAAGGAGGAGAGGGGGAGGAGGGGGGAGGTCAAACACACAGCTCAGGGTTAGAAGCGTTAAAGTGATGCGACATAATTACCTCCATCTGCAAACCGACTCGACGGCACGAAAACATCAACTGCACAACAGATTTAAGATTCACTTTTTTTTGTTAAAAGACAAAGAATGGAATATTGTGTGAGTGACGTGCAAAACAAATATAAAAACTACAGACAGGTTTTTTTAACAATTTAAATCCATTTTAATAACAGCATAAAAACTACAAGCACAGTCATTTTGTTTAGAAAAGTACACATCTGTATACATATTGGTGGGTTTCCCCCCCCTGAGGAGAAAATGATATAATTTAGAATGAAATATCTTTGGAATATTTACAACAAGACATGTATTCAAAATCCACACAACCGCCGTGCGGTATTCCTGGTGAACGGCTGGCAGAGGTCCTGATCCTTCCTGACTCTGAACCTGCCGGTGTGTTTGGGCTCCTGGCGACGACTCAGCTACCTGAGAAACGGGATTTTGGCATTTGGGAGTTCCCTGTGAGTGTGTGTGTACACAGCAGCACTCAGTGGGGGGGTTGATTTCCCAGTAGACGCCAGTCCTGCTTTAACGTTAACTCTGTGTGTTCCAGTGACGGTGATTAGATATTATTGTGTTCACACAGTAAACCTCTAAGACTGGGCTCCATCAGGAACGTATCGTTTATCCTTCGTAGCTGCAGGACACCCTCACCTGTTCACTCACAATAACATCACCCCCCCTCGCTCCCCGACTTCCTCTTCAATCGGAGAGGTCAGAGGTTAAGAAGTGGCCGGAGCCGTGAAGGGCCATTTACTGCCCGGCTCCGTCCACGAGCAGATCAGGGACAGAGGAGCTGCTATTGGTCTATTGTGTTTACTGGCTTTGTCTCGTCCACATCCCCTCCATCTGCCCTGATGTGACAACACTGAAGGTAATCGTGTCAGAGCGACAGATGAGGATGGTGATATTGTTGTTCGGAGTTTAAGAAAAGTAACCACAGCTTTTTATAATATATATATTATATTTTGTTTATAAATATATATTATATATTATATTTTGTGCCTAAAACAACAGAAATAATCTGTGGATCTTCGACATGGATCTTTAACCTGCTCTTGGCTGCAGTTCTGCAAAGCTCCTGCAGGTGGTGTGGTTGTGTGGGCTGTGGGCTCAGTAAGTGTGTTTGTGCCTGATGTAGAGGTGAACACACGGATAAAGATCTCTCTGCCTAAAAAGGAGAGAAGAGTTCAGTCAGACGGTGACTGGCGACAAAAAGGCCAGACGAGTGGTTTAAGTCGGGGAGGCCCCTCCCCCCCCCGGCCGGCACCACAACGGAAAGTTATTCACCTGTCTGTTCACACACATAACGTAGAAACAGTTCTACTTCTAATTTCTTGTTTAAACAGATTTGAAACAGCGTTGCATAGCGGTCGGACATCGTTGTAACTAAGCTGTCAATTCTTTAAAAAAAGAACTCAAGTTGTAAAAAAAGAAGTTTTCTCTCAGTATTTATGATCAGATCAAGAGATGATTGATTTTATACGCCTTTAAGGCGCATTTTTGGGGGCGTTAGCATACAACGCAATGCAAACGGGTACGAACGTGTGAACGAGGCCCCGCCTCAATTTTCCACATTGATGCCGAGATCGCGATTGTCAGCTTTCATCTCTTGAGAAAGCCGCCACAGTGAATCGATCACGCCGCCCTGAGACGTTTCCATCACGCCGCCGCCGCCGCCCAGCGGGGCTCCCGGCGCCGAGCCCACCTGGCAGCACACTTTAACGTGCGTTGCCAGGTTCTTCTGGGTGCTGAAGGCCTTGGTGCAGGCGGGGCAGGTGTGGCCCCGCTCCTTGGAGTGCACGGAGGACAGGTGGCGGTGCAGGTCTGTGCGGTCCCGGAAGTGTTTCAGACAGTACACGCACTGCATCAGCTTCTTCTTGAAGTGGATGGTCTTCTCGTGGCGGTCGGCGTTGGATTTGAGCGTGAAGCTGGCGGGGCACTGGGAGCAGAGGTAGCGCGACGGCGGCGGTGCGGGCTCGGCCGCCGCCGGCCGGTAGAGGGACTGGTGGAAGAGGAGGGGCTGGGACGGCTGGTGATGGGGACCCTGCGTGCTCGGCC
>CM056829.1:1397500-1455000 GCA_029853015.1 Chelidonichthys spinosus | reverse complement strand
CTTAGCCGCCGTTATCTGCCATCTCTAAGCGCACGCCGCCGCCATCGTGACCAGACGTGTCATCTCCTAATGCCAGCACTATAAACTACATTATAGCTAATGCCGAGCAAAAGAGTCCCGGCTTGAAGGCTGAATTCTGACTATATTAAAAAAACAAAAAAAGATGACGATGATGACATGGAGAGAAAAAAGGGAGGGGGTGAAGAATTAGAAATCTGAAAGCAAACAGAGAAACAAACAAAAAGGAAAACAGGAAATGTGGCAGATTCCACACAGAATATGTAATAAAAGAAGACTTTCAAATGATGAACCCCATAAACTGCCCCCTATAAAGACGCTGTCACTTCCTGCCCCCCTCCCCTCGGTGGACCAGAACCAGGGCGAAGCTGCCCCCTGGATCCTCGCCTCACACACTTTTAGAAACTTTCCTCCGAGTGGAGGAGCGGTACCAGAGAGCAGCCTCTGACCTGGAGCCGAGCCAGGCTCTGTGCGCTTACCTCAGGCAAGGTGGAGGGCCGCGGGCCCTCGGGGGCCTCTTCCACTTCCATGTCCAACCCTTCTGAGCGCGGCGGGGCTGCCCGCAGACCGGGGGCCTCCAGGGGCCGAGGCTCAGAGGGGTGCAGTGGCGTGGGTGGAGTGGGTAGCGGGTAGCATGATGCTGATGATGGTGATGGTGATGGTGGAAGTTGAGGAGGAAGAAGAGTAAGAGGAGGAGGGGAGGAAGCAGCAGCCCCCTGTTTGTTATGAATTGTGGCCCCCGTGGCCCCTGGCCGGAGCGTGCTGCAGTGGTTGTTGGAGCGGAGCCCTGAGGAGCACAGGAAACGAGTCTCACCCACCCACTCACGTACAACTGCAAGTCTGCTAGCAGCTGGCCACCAGAACACAACGGGAGAGAGTGGGCAGGGGGGCACGGCGAGGCTGCCGGTGCTACGCTATCAAACACTCGGAGAGGGGGAGGAAGACAAACTCTGAAGTTTCACTTTCCACCAGCCGAGGGGAAAGGGTGAGGGCTTTCTCTTTCTCTCTCCGCTTTCTTTCTCGCTCCTCTGCTCTCCTTCTCCTTCCACCCACATGTGTGCGCAGAGGGTGGCGGTGTGTGTTTCTGCAAGTGTGTGTGTTTCTGCAAGTGTGTGTAAAAATGCATATAAGGAGAGAGGGCTGGAGGATCCTCTGCAGCGTGGAGGGAGATTGTTTTGGAGGGGAGCCATCTTCGCAGCTCTCAGTGAAGACTTTCTGTGCACGCAGGGTAAAGGACGCCGATATCGACCATGTAAGATGTTTACCAGCAACAAGTCGAGGCACGCTGGATAAGAAAATGTTTCTCCCAGAGCCTTTTAGCTCTCTGGAACTAGTCACAGATGCCTTTTTTTTTTTCTCTTCTCCTTCTCCTGCAACGCTAAACTGACTCCGAGAGTGCATATGAATCAAAGTGCGCTCCGGATCCGTGTACACGAGTGTGTGTGAGTGTGGGCAGCGTGTTTTTTTGTTTTTTTGAGGGAATGTCTCCAGAGTTATGCAGTGGGTTAGCCATTCATTGCCCTCCTCTGCACGACGGACAGAATCACACAACCATGAGGCCTCGGCCGTGGACGGATTCCTGGAATGTTAAACTACCGCGCCCGACACTCCCCACTCCCACTGACTGAGTGCACGCACACACACACACACACACACACACACACACACAGGCTTAACTCCCTGCTCCCCCCTCCAGCATTAAGAGGGAGGTAACAAGATGAGCAACAGGTGCGAAGCAGCAGCTCGTTAACAAAATGGCAGCTTCTTAAGAAGAAAGAATCGTTATATCAGAACTCCGTCGACTGGCTTTAACGGTCAACAACTTGAAGAATTCCAACATACGACTCGATGATTTATTTATTTATTATTTTTTCAAATCCTGTCTCGCTGGGTTTAAAATTGCAGTTGTGTCTGGCAAGCTGTAAAGAATACAAATATCAGCAGGCTGACTCACCGCCCAGCTACACCAGCAAAAGAAATGAGACAGAGGAGAATCACATTAATGTCGAGTAATCGGATTACTTAAACACAGAGCGATGACGGCAGAGGGAATAAAACACAACCTGCGTCCCAATCAGGGGGGGAAGGGGGGGTCACCACCATCAGGTCTGTTCAGGCTTTAGGGAGGCAATTAGTGGAAGCTGGCTGACTAATTTCTAATAGCTAATCAACTTAAAATGCTTAGTCTGTTAGAGGATGTACTGTTAGCAAGAAGTTCTGTATTTTTAATGACGAAGGAAAGCAAAACCTGGATTTGGATTTCATGTTTCAGATTATTTTTTATTTATACTTTTAGTGCACATCTGCCCTTAGAAAACCAGTGTGCACTCCATTGTCACACTAATAGTTCTTCATCATCACATTGAACCGTGACCCTCTTCTTCATATATCAGCTGCACAGATGCTGGCTCGACTTGCATATTGCAAACATGTGACATCCTGTTATTTTTAGGCTTTATGTACTGTATACTTAATATTTACATAAATATTATGAGAGTATTTTTCGAACATTCTTTGAAAGCTTCGTCTTAACGTCTTCCAAAGAACGTAAAGCAAGGCCGGTTGCCTCGGATGAAGGTTTAAAGGCCCCGTGACCCGGATGAGTGAGACTCCACAGTGTGAGTATCGGAGCTCACAGTGCATGTGAGCTTCAGTGGATTAGGTGACCTTTAATGGAAAAATCCCTCCGCCGGATTGGTAGTTATTCCTCCTTCAATCGACATCCACCTTTTTTTTTACACCCGACCCTTTCCTGTTCTTCCTGCTTTTTAAAATGACTGTATCGCATCACACATTTGAAATCCCAAAAAAGGAGCAGTTCTGTTCCGAACGTGAATAAAAAAGAGCTGAAGGACCCGGGGAGAGTAGCGGTGGAGTCGGCGGGAGCGACTGTACGGCAGCGAGTCAATTTTCAGAAGTAGATGTGAAGTGACGAGTGCAGGCAGCGGAGAGAGAAGTTCAATAACGGCAGTATGATCCCCCCTGTGGTTAATTGGATGTTCTTTTACAGCCGGTGCGCGGTGGCGGTGCGGACAGGTGCACGGGGATGGTCCGGCACAATCCATCGTCTGGCATTGATTGTGTGACGCACAGAAAGGTGGGGGGGTGGGGGGGTTAACGCAGCCGAATCCCAGATCTTAATTGGATCCTGGAGGCTGATTGACATACGTGGAGTTTGGAATTTGTCGTGCTGGCAGGAAGTGGAGGGCGGCGGCGAGAGGAAGCGTGCGTTTTGTGAAGGTGAAGGTCGGACCGGTTGGAATTTGCCAAAAAAGAAAAAATGAAGAGAGAGAGAGAGAAGTGTTCAGCGGTTCAACTGGAGGACATTGATCCTCAGTTTGGTCCGATTTGGGATTTATGAATCTTTAGGAGAAGCATGTTTTATTAAGCAGTCAATTATATATCGAGACGGGGAGGAAGAGGAGACGGGAGCGCCGAGGCCTCGTATCCGGCGGTCTCTCTTGAATCAGGCCAGGTGACCTTGCTCTACCTCCTCTCCCAACCCAGATCAATACTTTCCCAGGATTTTTTTTTTTAACCAACACACTTTGATGCTCCACAGCTGAAGTAAAAGAGAGAGGGGGAGGGAGGGGGGAGGCAAATAGGGAGGGACTGCAGGAGTCGGCCAGAAGGGGAGGAAGAGTGTGAGGGATGAGTGTTAAGGAGGGGTGAAGGAGAAATGGATGAAGGGAGGGGGAGTAAAAAAAAGACAGGAAGGATGTGAAACAGGGGTGAAGGAGAAGCAGGGGAGGAAGGGGGAGGAAGGAGGGAGGGAGCAGCGATCTGTCAAAGCAGGCAGACTCATCATCCGCCCAGTAATCTGAGGTACACTGTTTGTTTGTCTTCTGTTTAGACGGAGGGATGGATGGAGGAGGGGGGTTGTTGGCCTCCTCCACAAACCCATCTCCCCAAACCCCCCGTTGTGTAGCGCATTCAAAAAATAGGGTTTGGCTGACCGAAAAAACCTCCCTGAGGTTTCTCTGGTGTGAAACCGAAATCCAGCTGAGAAGTCGTGTTTTTCATGCGGACGCCACATTCTCGTCTTCTTCTTCACGTCGTAGAAGCTGAGCGTAGATGGAAGTGTGAAGAAGACGAGATCGTGAGTCCGTCTATCTGCTGTGACAGCATCTGATTCTCCTCTTCAAGCCAACAGCAAACATCTCAATCCCACACACTTAACACTGGCAACTGCAAAACACGAGGCGTTTCGCTCTATTCAGTCTCCGGGGCGGCGGGGGGGGGGGGTCTTTTATTTTGTAGGTGAGTGGGGCTCAACTCAAAAGGCATGACTCGGCTCGGAGTTTGTACCCTTCCTTTTGCTTTTCTTCTGCTCACAAAGACGGGCAGAACTCGGGACAAAAGATCCAATTACCAGCCAGTAAAAGCAAAGAGACACACACACACACACACACAAACACACACTGTGCCCACGCCGACGTGGACTCGAGCAAATACGCTCACACACACACTAACATGTAGACGCTGACAGTTTAACACCCTCAGCGAAGGGAGAAAAAAACCTGACAGAACGAAAGGAAAAAAAATGTCTTGTAAACGTGCAGGAATGAAGCACAAATAAGGATGTTTATTAAACTAATATTGATGTGGAGAGAAAATGGACTATTCTGAAGTAAGTGGAGGCTTCAAGAAGGCGATCTCAGCTGATTTTAGTCGTTTTCTACTTATTCCGACAATCGAAGATGAGAGGAAGATCGTCAAAGGCTTAAATCAACAACGATTCACATGTAATCGAATTGAACAGAAATGCAATTTGATGGTAAAACACTGTACTTGTATTTTATCTCTCATGACATAACATGTATCAGTGAGATTGCATGGTTCACCTTGTTGTTATTACTGTTATTTTGAAGGAAAACTCTGTATTTTGAAGGCAGAAGTCGTTTCATCACATTCTGCTGCTGAAACATGGTAAAGTGAGTGATATCTGAACATTTGCTGTAGTTCTTGTTGTGTTATTTTTCCCGCTGTGGAACACTGATACGCACAAAGAGACCGTCACACACAAAAAACAACAAAAGCGATCACAGCATAAAATGTTCTCTCGCTGAGTCACCGCTGACGAGTCACCGCTGACGAGTCATCGCCGGCGTCGCCACCACAAACTTTAACACGCGGCCATCCTGATGAGGACGTGTGTGTGTGTGTGTGTGTGTGTGTGTGTGTGTGTTATGACTGGTGTTAGTGACTTACAGGACAGGGAGTGTGCTCCTTTGGGCAGGTACTCGAACAGCAGGGGGTTGTCGTCGCCCATCATCTCGGCCCGCAGAGACAGCAGGCTGTTCTTGCTCATCAGCGCCGCCTTCAGGTTGGCCACGGACGAGAGCGTTCCGCCCCCACCGCCGCCGCCGCCCCCGGCCTCCTCTGATTCGTGGTGACCCAGGTAGCTGGGCTCCGTGGTGAGCGTCTCTTCCTGTTTCAGGAAGAAGTCGAGGCGTTCGCCGCGGCTGTCTGAGCTGTTGGGTTCGGTCACGTCTGCGCCTGGACAAAAAGACGGAGGAAGGTGGGTGAGTCTCTTCTCTAGAAAACTCGTAATTAGACAAACAGATCACGTCTATAACGGATGGGTAGCGAGGTAGCTAGGTAGCTACGTAGCTTGTCCTGTGAGGTGGATGGTCTCCGAGATCCAGTGCCTCATAGGGCTACCCCCGGTCACCCCCCTGCATGTTTGGCTCATTTTCTGTAACCATTGTAGCATTAAAGCATGGAAGAATTAGCAAGATAAACGTCTAGCTAGTTAGCTAGGTAGCTTGTCCTTCTGGCGCGGATGGACCGTTAGACCCAGTGCTGCTGACGGCCTCCACTGCTGTTTGCCTCATTTTCTGTCACCAGTGTGGCATTAAAGCATGGTGGAATTAGCTAGCTAGCGTGTCCATTTGCCCGCTTGCTAGCTTGTAATTCTAGCCTTCCTTATCGCTATGCTAGACACGACAACACTGTGAATCAAGCATTACATTGTTAAATTGTACACGTATATTCTGGCTCTACGCTTACTGCAAACCTCCCCTCAGTCCGCTACAGGGGTCGTCATGGCAACGCTACACGTAAAAATGGCCGCCACTCCTGCTACGTTGATTTGAATGTGAATGTCTGTTCCTTCTGCAAAATTCCCTGACATTAAAATGTTTTTTTTTGCAAACTGAAGCAGAGAAATTCAAGTAGGTGGAAAGGGGACAATGCCTCCAAACATTTCACGCAGCATTGTTTTAACTTAATTATAGAGGGATTACATGGCTCTTTAAAGGCTGGAAATCCTGCCACTCTTGGATTCGTGAAAAGCTTTTCAAAGGGGATAAAAAATAAACATTTAATACTTGAATAGTTGTCACTTTTTTTCAATTTAAGGGTTTCGCCTGACAGCGACAACATCGTGTGAGTGAAAATACCAGAAAAACAAACACATATTAAACCAATTCTTTTTACACCACCCAGCAGAGTCACCGTTTACACCCGCCGCTTTCTTTTGGGTGGCAGCTCCCGACGCGTCACCCCTCTGGATCATCTAGACTCCCGAGCATACCTCATCATCACCATCAACAGAAACACAGGATCATACAGACAACGTTGTAGAAGTGTGCTCAGTGTGTGTGTGTGTGTGTGTGTGTGTGTTTAGCGTTGGAAGTGTGTAGAGAAGCTGTCAGACTTGTAGACCCACGAGACTGTCAGACCACACGGCTGACGACACGGACGCGCAAACAAGGACGCGCTAAAACACACGCCCGTCGCCTCTTAATTGACATTCAGCTGATGACAGGTTGCTTTCTCTCACAAAAGACAAAAATACACATCACAAGCTTCTAGACCTTCAAAACGGAGAATCGTCTACGCCTCAAACAAACACACGACACTCCTGAGCTCCAACGACTGAAACCTTCTGACATCCCTAATACGTGGAAGTCCACGTCTCCAGCATGCACTGAGTGGAATTAAAAGCTAATGGGGAATAAACAAAGTGAAGACGGAGACATGGGGGGGGGGGGGGGGGGGGGACAGGAAACGAGGAGGGAGATAAAAATGGGAGCAGGAGGATGGAATAGCCTCCATTGTCCGTTTTAACTACAGTCAGGTAGCGCTAAGTGTTTCCTGTCTGCTGGCTGGGGGGGGGGGGGGTCAAGGTGACAGTAGTTTGCCTTCACGTCTGGAATACCGATGTACCCGAGCCTCCTCTACTGGGTCAACGCTGACCACAGTCTCACACCGCTTCACTCATTCCTCATGCTCGCTATGGATAGATGATCTGTATGCACAGCCGACCTGAAAGGTGTGCAGAGATAGGAGTGAGATATTGAGGAAGGGGGGTGATGGTGGGTGGAGGGAAGGGGGGGGGGATAAGAGTGACATACATACGAAATAATCAGCGGCCATCAAACTACTCGCAGACACAAGAGGAAGATAGAAAAAGAGAAGATAAAGTGGGAGACAGAAAAGAGGAAGAGAGAGGCAGGGGAGTGCAAAAGCGGGGGTGTCGAGTTGTGGAGGAAGCGCACACACACACACACACACACACACACACACACACAAAGTTAATTAAGGAGGGGGTGTAGGGGTTGGCGCAAAGGGGCATGAGGTGCAGGAATTCATTAGAGCTCTGCCCCCTCCTTCAGTGGGCAGCCCGGCAGCCACAAGAGTCAATCAATAACATAGATCTGCTGTGGGCCAACAACAAACACACACACACACACACACACACACACACATGTATGGAGAAAGGAGAGGCCGACAAATGGGAGGAGAGGAAGTGAGGGAGAGAGGGAGAGAAAAAGAGGAGCACCTCTGACCTCCATCTCCCTCCACTCATCTGTTCATTGGACGAGCGAATGACCCCTGACCACGTTTCCCAGCATCCCCCTGGACACATGCATCTACAGATGGAACATGTCCACCCCCCTCACGCTCATACTGTAACAATGCTTCAGTCACACACACACACACACGTTGCACATTAAATGGCAGAGTTTTGGAAAAGCTTCATGATTTCCAAGCACACAAAATTCATAAAAAAAAAGAGAAAAATGTGTGAAATGAACATTCGTGCTTCTCTGTCTCTGAACTCCGTGAAACCTAAAGCATCCGGCTCTCTGAGGATTTACCAGCATTTCCCAGACTAAAGCGTGAACTATTAGAAATTAGTATTCGCTGACCACAAACAGGCTTTAGAGCTAAATAATAGGAATACACAGCCTAATCCTGCCCTCGCTTATGTAAGCTTAATCTATGTAGATGCGTTACTTGAAACCGCATCCTGTTCCGACAGATAAAAATCATTTAGCACACTGTGAAAGGCGTCTAAAAGCTAAAAAAAATCCCCGTGCTCAGCTTATGGATTTCATCATACGTGCGGCCGGGTTTCTCCAGGATTTGTCGACACACACATCGCCGAGTCTTTCAGAAGCGATAGCTTTATGTGGAGTTTTAGAGACGCCGCCGCCGCCGCCGTTACATCACCCCTTTGTGCACGTATGCTGAGTGTTAACGTGCTGCTCGCCTTGACACGACCTATGAATTTGAAATGGCAAAGTGGCTTTGAACACCATGGTCAGATACAAACAACCCCCCCCCCCCCCTCCTCCCACTCAAAAAAACCACAAAAAAACAATAGCATTCTCCTCACCCCCCCCCCCCCCCCTCACGCCTTTACGGTGCTACAGTGAAGGGAATTTCCATTTTCCCCTTCATAAAAGAGTCCGAATAATTTAGATTTCTGCTTTCTGAAGAGATCCTCCGTTTAATTTGGTTGCCATGGTAGCCGGGCACCCTTGGCTTCAACATTTATGCTAAATAAAACCCCCTTTTAAAAGGAGAGACAAATATGTGGAAATGGTGGTTCTCTTTGTTCGTGTGTGTGTGTGTGTGTGTGTGTGTGATGCTGCGAGCTATGTGGGGGTTTGAGTGGGAAACAGCAAAGGCGGAATAAGACTTGCCTTGGAATAAAAGATGTGTGAGTTGAACTATACTTCAAATGTGTTGCGAGGGATCCTGCATTTATCATCCATTGAGAGAGTTACAGCTAATGGATAGAAGATACAGTTTTATGGTGCTGTGGTTGGAGGCAGCACTGTATATCTGAGTTAAGTGTGTGTGTGTGTGTGTGTGTGTGTGTGTGTGTTGTGTGAGTGACACCAGGGGAGTTGTATTATTAGAGAGCGCGCTTTGACGCAGTAAAGAGGAGGAAAGAGAAGGCCTGAAAAGGGAGGAAGGGGTCAGCTGACCCAGTGTGACCCCTGATCTTCTGTTCTGATTGCATTCAAGGAGTGTGTGTGTGTGTGTGTGTGTGTGTGTGTGTGTATCTCAACAAACACCTCCTTTCCCTCTCGATGAAGCCAAAAACTGAGGGAGTTTTCCAAAGACACAGGCTGTTTATCAGAGATGAGCGTCGTCATGGTAACGTCACCCGTTGGTTTGTGGACTTCGGTTTTGAAGCCTCTAGTTCGGCATTTTGGCCGTCGCCATCTTCAAATTTTGCAACCAGTGAACCAAGTGACCATATTTGGACTGTGGAGGAGAAGGTGGATCAGCACCCAGAACTTACTGGATCTGGATCCATCTGGATTCCTGTGTGGAGCTGTTAACAAAGTAAGATGTAAAGTTTACATTGAATTATGAAGCTAAGTGTTAAAGTCACCTAAGTAGCTAACTGCATTGATAGCGTGCTAGTGACCTGTCAATCACAAAGTAGCCCCGCCCCCTAAAGCCCCCCTGCTTTCTGGTCTGGTGGACTCTAAATGGACCATAATGTACTAAATGAACATCATTTTGGATTGAAGAAGATTTGCGACTATAGATTGAGACCAGAGGAGTCGCCTCCTTATGGCCAGCAGAGAGAATGCAGTTTTAAGGCACTTCAGCATCGGCTTCACTTTTCAGAACCGCCTGTTTTTTTGAACGGATGAATAAGCGTGAATTGATACGCCACCCCTCCTTGTGCACACACACGTATGACCCGGCTGTGGATGGACACACTCGTTTAACACCTCCAGTTTCACACACACACACACACACACACACACACACACACACACACACACACACACACACACACGACGCCTTCAAATCAACAGAGACAGTAGCCAAACACAATGGAGAGAAAAAGTCCAGAGTGGTTAAGCAATGAGTTACTGAGGCTTGTCGACCACAAGAGAGCTGTCAGAGAAGAAAGTAGGTTCTTGTGTGCATGTTTGAGCATGGGAGTGCAAACAAAAGAGTGTGTGTGTGTGTGTGTGTGTGTGTGAGAGACACTGAAAGAAGTCGGGCCTGGTTAATGGCTCCGTCGGCCCCGAGGTTGAAAAGGACGAGGCATTACAAGAGCCGTGTTGTCACAAGACTTCGCCGCTCTGCCGTATTGTCTCCACGACGATACGGCTTCCAAACGAGAAGCTTTTTTTTCTTCTCTTCACAAACACTGGACATGCGATTAGTGTGTTTGTCCTCGAGTGGACCAAAAAAAAAAAAAAGAAAAGGCGAGGGGAGGGAAGGTGAAACTTGCTTCCTCAGCATGCCAGAGTTTGAGAGGGTAAAAAAGTAATTTCAGCAGAGAAGGGGGAGTGAGGCACTAAAACAGCTCAAGAATTCAGAGGCAATTTAAAAAGCAGTGTGGGAGAGGGGAATGAAAAAAATGCTGGGTTAAAAAGGAGGGAGGATGGAAAGTAAAAGAGGTTGTTATTCTCTCTCTCTCTCTTTCACTTGCTCTCTCTCTCGCTGTTGTTTTTAGGGACTAGCCGGGCCACAACCTCCAGGAGAGATAGGGATGGGTGGTGGTGGTGGTGGTGGGTGGGGGGTGGATAGGGAGGGCAAGCATAAATCAAGCAGAGCCTGAAGGCTTTAGAGGAGGGAGGGACGCAGGGTAGAGAGTGGTAAAAGACAGGGAGGAGAGAGAGGGAGATGATGGTGCTGGTGGTGCTGCTGGGGGCTCGGAGTAAAAGAGAGAGAGAGAGTGGGTGGAGGGGAGAGGAGAGGAGCGATTGCGAGAGTGGTGGGGTGAGAGGTGGACGGTGGGGTGATGGAGTGTGGGTGGGTGAGTGAAGGGGGGAGTGAGGAGAGGTGAGGGGGAGGTTACTGAAGGCTGTGGTGGAGGGAGGGGGCGAGCGAGCTACAGGAAGCAACACTAAATTTGAAAAAGATGAAATGTTTTTCCTCCACGTTCCCTAGTTTTTTAAAAAGTTAAAGTCGCAGCGAAACGGCGTCTGAAGAGAATCTTCTGTTTGAGTTGCAGATCGATGATTATTGGTCGGTAGCTGATGTGACCATAATAAATATATATATAAATATTTTGTTAAAATTTGAGATTATAGTGTGTACGGCTACAAGAGGCACTTGAAATCAAACCTTTTGCATTTGATTGGACCGCGAAAAAAAGTGGGTGGGCGTTGGATGTGAGGCTCCACCTCCCTTATAGCTAAAAGATTCATCTTGATTGATTGATGGATGCATGATGGTATTGGTTGGCACCAGCTCACGTAAACGCTTCATATTCTGTTTGAAAAAGACGATTGGAGTTGGAAATGATTGCTTTGTAATGTGTTTTGCATATAGTTAGAGATAATATGAGTGAAAAACGGCAGAAAGGCATTTTTCATTTCATCTTGACCTTAAAGGCATTTACACAGATTAATTTGCACATCAATATATTTCTTTCAAATTGCTATTCTGTCTTACTCGGAACAAGGTTGAGTTTTCTGAGCGTTCGCAGCGCGAATAAAGGCATCAACGATGACGTTGTGGGGAACATTCGGAACGACAGGTTCCATTCTTACCTTTCACAATAAAAGCCCTCGACATACGCACTGTAACCGAGGGAACTCACATTTAAAAATATGTCCAGTATCTTAATCTGTAAAACTGTTGAGTTCTGACAGTCGTGACAGCCTCCTGCAAGAGATTTTCCAAATTTGCATCGAGATAGGATGCAACACATTTATTCCTTCTTTTCCATCTGGAGCATCCTCGCCAGAAAACCATTCCTGGACGCTTCTTGTCCTGGAGGATCTTTTTTTGAAGGTCTGATGCTGGCGAGCTAACACGCTAGCCGGGCGAGTCAGTCACGATATCGCTTCTTTTATTCTCATCCAGAGTTCTGCCGTACGGAAAGTAAAGTGATAACTTTGGAGATCTCGACTTTATCGCCTCTCAAACACGTTTTCAAAATTAGCCCCGTTGGTTGTCGACGTAGTCTGATGGCGTGAAGGAAGGGGAGGGAGAGAGGGGGGAGAGAGGGGGGAGAGGGTGAGTGCGTGGGGGATGGAGGATTGCAGGGCTCAAGGTAATCTGGGGAGTTAATGCAGCTTAGAGGGACTGAGAGGAGTGGGAGGGAGGTAGAGAGAGAGGGAGAGGTGGGGGGGAGAGTGATGGCGGAAGGGAGAGAGAATATAAAAATAATAGGGTCAGCAGGGAAAGAGAGAGAGAGAGAGAGAGGGAGGAATAAATGAAGATGTATCTGAAACAAAAGCCAAAGCAAGAGAGAGAGAGAGAGAGAGAGAGAGAGAGAGAGAGAGAGAGAGAGAGAGAGAGAGAGAGAGAGTACAGGGAGTGTAAAAGCTGGCGAGATAGGAGAGTGGAGGAAGAGCGAGCCGAGTGAGTGTGTGAGATAAAGAGTGGGCTAATGAAAGGTAGGGTGAGGCTGAGCGAGTCGGCAGGAGGGAGGGAGGGAGGGAGGGAGAGAGCGGGGGAGAAGTCTGCATGGGGAAAGAATGCTGGGTGGGGAAGGAAGGCCGACACGCAGGGCTTTGTGCTAAAAGCTAAAGAGGTAGATGGAGGGAGGTTATGTCTTTCACTTTATATCAGAGGGGAGGAACCGGAGAGTCCGACCCCCCCCCCCCCATGTCCGGGCCCGGTTCAGGGTCGTACCTGGAAGGGTGAGGCCGACAGCTAACTAACCGCTTCTTTCCTGCTCCCCGCGGATTTAAGGTTAACGGGCAAAACAAACACATTTTCAGATGCAAAACTGATAATATCACCAAACAAACCAACAAGGTGTAAAGGTGTTCATCTGCTGTCATAGTTGGTTTTCACACTCGCTGCTCACTATAACGTGAGTCCACCATCATGTCGTGCTGCCAGCATGCTGAGTGAGACTCTATAATACCTCTATATATCGTGGACTCAAAGCAGCAGACCACCGACGGGCGCTAACCGATCACTGCAGAGCGATTGAGACGAATCCATCAGTTGTGGTTTTAAAATAATGTCTTTTATGTGAGCAGAGCATCACAATGCAGACGATCCCTAAGTACTTTGAATTTGTTTATTGATTTAGGCTAATATGTTTATTGCCTCGGCGTGTACTGCTCCTTTTGGCTCTTACCTTTCACAATAAAAGCTCTACACGCAGCATCGGTGCTTAGTAGGGGAATTTAAAGCACAAATATATTAGCTCACAATATGTACTATATAGTCCTATAGAGCTGGGAATGAGTGAGACGCAACCTTTTAAATTCTAAGGTCTTATTTTGAGTAAATGTGTGCACTATAAAAGCACGTTCGATCTGCCTCGCCCCTCCCCGTGTTTCCTGTCTGACTCGACACCGCCTGCTATCAAACAAATGAAAAAACGTGAGAAATACAAAATCCACTTTAGTCCAATTATTTCATCCGGCTAAATAATTGGACCTAAGAGTGCCTGCACGTTCTTCATGTACACCAAACCCGTCAGCATTGTGTCGCGAGTGCATTAATCTCCTCCGAGGCATTCACACATTTCTGTCAGACAGCGAAAGAGAACGAGCTGAGATCAGAGCAGCCAGATTAAAGAACAAGCGTGCCTGTTTTCCAGGAAAACTTGATTTATGCGTGTTGAATACAGTCGGGACGATATCATCCGCACACTTTCACCCGGTTTACAGAGAAAATAGGACTTACAGCCGTGACGACAATACAGGACCTCTGAATAACTTGAATATGTCACGGTTTGCACTTTCTGAGGCGGACGCCGTGGGGACTCCCATCAAGTGGCTGCCTGACAAATACACCGCCATCATACGCTCCAGTCACAACAGGCCAGCGACCAGGAACGAGGGGTTCCTGATGATGTCACCGCGCCCCGTCCACGGAGGAGAGCATGTTCCCCGTAGAGCGCCGGCGCCTGGCCTGGCCGCCCGGTGACCAGAGAGCATTATCGCCCACCTCTCTCTACGCTCATCTCTCCCATCTTACAACATTAAGAGCGTGCCTTTCTGTGCCTGTATCCGTGGCAACCTGCCTCCAACAATGGAGCGAGCGCTCTGGCCTCAGCATGGGAGGAGGATGGAGCCACGGAGGGCGAGGGAGATGGAGGGCGATGGCAGGAAAAGGGGGAGAGGGTGAAAGGAAGGAGTGGCTGTGTTTATGTGGGAAAACGGAGGGTTGAACGGAGGACGCGGTAGAGACGGATGAGACGTGGACGAGGCAGCCAGAGCGTGAGGCGAAGCTTAGTGTTAGTGGATCAGTGGAGAGCCGTGTCACCCTTGAGCTGATAAGAACCTGGATGGATCTCAAGGCCGAGGCTGGACGGATCTGGATCCTGAACCTCACACCGCTCCACGAGCCTCCAGCCTGCGAAGATGGCACGGAAATAGAGGGATGGCCTCGTTTGACGCAGTTCTAAATCCGTGATCAGACTTGTAGCGCCGCGTCCAACGTAAAGCTGATTACGTCTAATTCCCAGTTTGTTTTATTCTCGTGTTCCCCACTTGATTGGAAACATTACATATCCCTATAAGTGATTGATAGGACTGCAGGGCTCGTTAAAAGGAGGCACCCTCTGGTTCTCACAAGTGAAGCCAAGGCTGAGATGCCTTAAACTTGCATTCTTTCTAATGGCCAGCAGGAGGGCGACTCCCTGAAGTCTGATTGCATGGAAGTTTCTGAGAAAATGAGCATACTTCTCTCTTTATTATAGATTTATTATCTCAGTAAACATGAGTTGCAGGAGATGCTTTAGGGGCGGGGCGTTTTTCATCTAACTATCAACTTACTTTAACCCCTTAGTTTTGAAAGTTAATGATGGCGACGGACAAGCTTTGAAAAGTCCAGAAACCGAACTCTGAGGATGGAAATGTGGGGGTGATTTTTTAGCCTAATAAACCAAAGTTGGTTCAGGAGACCGTGCGGTCCTGCAGGGGGGCGTGAGACGAGAGACTAAATTCCCACAGCATGCACCCCCCCCCCCCCCCGTGACAATGATTACGAGAATAAGAGGAAATAAATTGGACGTCCACATTGGTATCGAGGACGGACTTCGTCTTCTCATCCCCCACTGCAGCCGAGCCATTGAGATTAATTGCTTATGATCAAATCAGCAGAAGCAGTGCAAATTAAAGAGCGGGGCCCAGTCCATACCCCCCTCCCTCCTCTTCCTCCCTCCTCTTCCTCCCTCACCCCCACAACGCTCCTCCACCGACGTGTGACGAGCCCCGCCGCTTATTCAAGGCTACAAACGTGTCATTTCCTCTTTCCCCGGAGAGGAACACGGCGCTCAGAAAGGCCTCAAACTGGAGCATCGGGGTCGTGGAATAGCACGGCGCATACAACGTGCACGCACATAGAGTGCACGTGAGTGGAGGCGTGCACGGAACGTCAGCGCCCTGAGCAGAAGTACTGATATCTAACCCCACTACTCAAAAAAAAACGGCTTCTCTTTCCCTCTCTGGCTCGCTCATTAAGAAGCCATTAGAGAGAAGGGCAGTGCAGGACCACATGACCCCTGCCTCACCCCTGTTCCACACCCCCGAAGGGGAGGGAGGGATCGGGTGAGGGAGGGAGGATAGGGAAGGGGGTAACAGATATAAAACACACAGTCAAGATTGCAAAAGGGGAGGTAGAGAAAACAAGGGGTGATAAGAGGGTGAAAGGGAGCGGTGGGGGAAACGAGAGGAAGGTTGTGTAAGAGTTTGAGCAACGAGCAGAAAAGTGAAAAAGCTGAGAAAGATCGAACCAAAACAACAAACACAAAAAAACCTGAAGCTGAGCGAGAGAAGTATCTGAAATTCTGATTTTCTGTCTGTTTCTCCTGTTTGTCATGCAGCGAGTGACGGATCACGACCCTCATCACAATGATAGGTTTAACAAGTCTTTCAAATGATTTTTGAACTAATGAAACATTTTACGAGCCGTTACCAGACGGATGTCCCCATACAAATACACATAAGTGTACTTTTCTAACGTTTGTACCCCAGACCAAACAGCTGCAGTGTTAGACAGTCTGAAACACGCGGTTAACAAATAAAACATAATTAGGTTCAGGCTACAAAACTACTTGGTTTTGTTTTATAAAATAAACATTATGGTTTGGCTTAAAACCCCCAAACAAAAACACACAATAGTACTTGATAAAGTTTAGGTATTTAGGCATGTACAGTTTTACATGGTTAAGTATTTCGTTTTCGTTTAGACAACAAAAGTACTTGATAATGTTTAGGAATCAAAAGTACTTGGTTGTGTTTAGGAATCAAAAGTACTTGGTTGTGTTTAGACAACAAAAGTACTTGGTTGTTTTTAGGAATCAGAAGTACTTGGTTGTGTTTAGGAATCAGAAGTACTTGGTTGTGTTTAGGAATCAGAAGTACTTGATAATGTTTAGGAATCAAAAGTACTTGGTTGTGTTTAGGAATCAAAAGTACTTGGTTGTGTTTAGGAATCAGAAGTACTTGGTTATGTTTAGGAATCAGAAGTACTTGGTTGTGTTTAGACAACAAAAGTACTTGGTTGTGTTTAGGAATCAAAAGTACTTGGTTGTGTTTAGGAATCAGAAGTACTTGGTTATGTTTAGGAATCAGAAGTACTTGGTTGTGTTTAGACAACAAAAGTACTTGGTTGTGTTTAGGAATCAAAAGTACTTGGTTGTGTTTAGGAATCAAAAGAACTTGGTTGTGTTTAGGAATCAAAAGTACTTGGTTGTGTTTAGGAATCAAAAGTACTTGGTTGTGTTTAGGAATCAAAAGTACTTGGTTGTGTTTAGGAATCAAAAGTACTTGGTTGTGTTTAGACAACAAAAGTACTTGGTTGTGTTTAGGAATCAAAAGTACTTGGTTGTATTTAGGAATCAAAAGTACTTGGTTGTATTTAGGAATCAAAAGTACTTGGTTGTGTTTAGACAAAAAAAAGTACTTGGATGTGTTTAGGAATCAGAAGTACTTGGTTGTGTTTCGGAATCAAAAGTACTTGGTTGTGTTTAGACAACAAAAGTACTTGGTTGTGTTTAGGAATCAGAAGTACTTGGTTGTGTTTAGGAATCAGAAGTGCTTGGTTGTGTTTAGACAAAAAAAGTACTTGGTTGTGTTTAGGAATCAGAAGTACTTGGTTGTGTTTAGGAATCAAAAGTACTTGGTTGTATTTAGGAATCAGAAGTACTTGGTTGTGTTTAGGAATCAGAAGTACTTGGTTGTGTTTAGACAACAAAAGTACTTGGTTGTGTTTAGGAATCAAAAGTACTTGGTTGTGTTTAGGAATCAAAAGTACTTGGTTGTGTTTAGACAACAAAAGTACTTGGTTACGTTTAGGCAACAAAAGTACTTGGTTGTGTTTAGGAATCAAAAGTACTTGGTTGTGTTTAGACAAAAAAAGTACTTGGTTGTGTTTAGGAATCAGAAGTACTTGGTTGTGTTTAGGAATCAGAAGTACTTGGTTGTGTTTAGACAAAAAAAGTACTTGGTTGTGTTTAGGAATCAGAAGTACTTGGTTGTGTTTAGGAATCAAAAGTACTTGGTTGTATTTAGGAATCAGAAGTACTTGGTTGTGTTTAGGAATCAGAAGTACTTGGTTGTGTTTGACAACAAAAGTACTTGGTTGTGTTTAGGAATCAAAAGAACTTGGTTGTGTTTAGGAATCAAAAGTACTTGGTTGTGTTTAGGCATCAAAAGTACTTGGTTGTGTTTAGGAATCAGAAGTACTTGGTTGTGTTTAGACATCAAAAGTACTTGGTTGTGTTTAGGAATCAAAAGTACTTGGTTGTGTTTAGGAATCAAAAGTACTTGGTTGTGTTTAGGAATCAGAAGTACTTGGTTGTGTTTAGGAATCAAAAGTACTTGGTTGTGTTTAGGAATCAGAAGTACTTGGTTGTGTTTAGGCATCAAAAGTACTTGGTTGTGTTTAGGCATCAAAAGTACTTGGTTGTGTTTAGACAACAAAGTTTCCCCTCAGTGAGTTGGGCAACCGAAGTTGCCCGCTACACCAGTGAACATGGCAACCCGACATATAAAAATGGCCGCCGCTCCTGAACATCCTTTGGGAACATTGGGAATGTCCGTTCTGCCCCCGTTTGGTTCCTAACGTGGAAGTGGGAGGCGGGGTCATGCGAAGTGGGAGGCGGGGTCATGCGAAGTGGGAGGCGGGGTCAGAAGGCCTGGTCTCGGAGAGATGGCGGTGGACGAGGTATGTGTGAGTCAGACGGAGGTAGGGAGGCGGAGATAAGTGCAGCGACTTCAGGAGAAGGGGATAATTTGGGAGTGGAGGGGAAGACGGCTGGGCTGCTTCCTTAGTCGGACACAGGAATGCAGAGCGGGCGTAACCCACCGTGTGTGTGTGTGTGTTTCTATCTGTGTGTGTGTGTTTATGCCAGACAGGAATCCCTAACCCCCACAGACTCCGGCTCCACTTATCAAGGTCTGAGCAGAGGAAGGGGGAGACAGAGGAGACATGGGGAGGTTTTGGAGGTGGAGATGGGAGAGAGGGGTCTGAGTGTCCCGCGCTATCAAAACCACCCTCTAACCTCCATCGCTGCCTTTCTCTTCTCCACACACACACACACACACACACACACACACACACACACACACACACACACTGAACCTTGAGCTGGGTGTCTCTGAGGCCAGAGGAACTATAGGAAGGCCAAACAGTCCAACCACGAAAAGAAAACTGCCAGGGTCACAGACAATTACACTGTACACACACACACACACACACACTGTCTGCCTATCTATCTCGCATGCATTCAACCCCCCCGCAGCACACACACACACACACACACACACACACACACACACACACACACTTAGAACAAACCCTGAGACTAAAGTGTCTCATTCACACAAAGCAGCAGTTTCACTAAAAATGATGTTCCAACACGACGGAACTAATCAGTCGTGGATTTCGTTTGCTCTTATTTTAATTAGCTTTTGTTCCATTTCAATTTCATAGTGATTAAAATAACTAAGCCGACACATAATGTTTTGTTTTAGTCGACCACACTCTGTCGTTGTGTTTTTGAAAGTTTGCTTGTTTGTGTCATTTTGAAATGGAAAGAGTTGCACAAGGAGCCTGAAGTTGGGTTTTTTCCCACTCGGGTGAGATGTGGTCTCGACCGGGGGAATAAGTGTTAACTATATATCTATTAAAAAAACTATATCGATAGGTAATAAACAATAATTGATAGGTACTCCAGTTGGGGAGGTTCCACCCGAAACAAGGCCGCGACCCATTTTAGATCCAGAGAGTTCCAGGGAGGACGGAGATGAAATGGATCAGATGAAGTTGTTGTTTGCAGTGAGGAGGAAGAGAGAGAGAGAGAGAGAGAGAGAGAGAGACATAGAGAGAGAGGTGGAGGAAGCAGGAAACAATGAGGAGCGTGGGCCGGCTGGTGATCTGGGGCAAAGGGGGTCGGCGGGGAACAAAGGAGAGTCTGGCCTCTTTTACAAACCTTCCCGTCTGATGTTGAGGAGTCGAGGATGTAGAGAGACAAAGTCCTGATGTCACTTCTATGAACTCATAAAGTTCTTTTTGAAAAGGTGAAACGTGTTCCTGTTGTTAAACCAGTGAAGCATGATTTCAACAAAGCCATTAGCATTTCAAATATATATTTCTTACACAGTATGGCAATTATATGTCATTATAATGGTGTGAAATCCTTCCTCCCGGGCCTCATATTTCACTCTTTCTATGTTTTAAAATCATATTTAAACTCGCAAACACTCATCACCGTCATATTATCACCTTTTAAGTCGATATGGAGGAACTGGTTCGCAGTTATTTACACATCCGGCAGGTCCGGAGCAACGTTAGCGTTAATTTGAAGTCGTGTCTCAGGTGCCGTGGCCCAAGATACTCCAGCATTTATTTAGATATTTGTATATGTTACAGTATTTTCATCTCACCCACATGCGATCGCTTGATTGGGGATATGCTTGTTGTTCGTCTGTGAGTGAGTGAATGTGCACCTCTATGTCTGTCCACGGCTGATTTTGCATTTTGCTGCAGAAAACAGCATAATCTTTTTGTGTGCTGCATGCTCAAGAAACCCCCCCCCCCCACACACACACACACACACTTTATTCCTTGGTGTTTGGCTGCTAACAAATAACAGAGCTATCAGTTCCAGACAAATTTAGTTTTGTTTTTTCACAAGATTGCATGAAGTATATGTCCGCCAGCTCGTTGCTAACGTTGACTCCGGTTTGCTGCTGAGCTGGAAGCCGATTGGCTGATGAGATGCTGCTGAAAGCTGAGACCAAAGAAAGGGGCTGATATTTTGACATAGTTTGTTACAATGAGCGAGCTTTCTCATCCTAGTTATTTGCTTATTGTTAATGAGGAAATATCGGTTCTATTGTTCCATGAAGTCAATTCTCAGCTCGCCACTTGACTGGCCTCTAGTCTGTCGAGCTTGTGACCTTTAACCCTTGTGTTAGAGAGAAACGATGGTTTTGACAGAATTGACCATCCTTTTGCTTGACATGAATTGCACCCAAATCTTTTTTTACAGTTTGCATTATTACAAATCTGACCGTGATCATGAAGAATATCAGTTTCTGACTTTTGGAAGAGAAGCTGTGAATTCTGGTTTTACACGAGCAAACAAACAAGCCAACAAGACCGGGAAGTTCAAAGAGGAGGAAGTTTCACCCCCTAGACTCAGTATGAAACCACACACACACACACACACACACACACACACACTGTATTAGATGAGTGAAAGCAGAAGTGACAGTGTGAAATGACGGGATGGAAAGGAAGGTCCAAACAGACAGAGGGAAGGGAATAGAGGAGAGGAGGCGGGGACGAATAGTCGTGAAGGACAGACTCGGCTTCCAGGACCGTCTTCATCTCACACACACACACACACACACACACACACACACACACACACACACACACACACACAAATAGACTTTCATGTACAAAAAAGCCCAAGCCATAATTGTCCCCTGTGGTGATTTTGGCCTCTCCCCTCCTAGTTTCTCATTGCTGTTGGCCAACTCTTCTATATCTTTAACACTCATTTCTCCTCCTCCTCCTCCTCCTCTTCTGCAAAAAAGGAGGGGGGGGGGGTTACTTTGCCACCAGAGAAAGAATGAGGGATGAAGGAGAAAGAGGTCCAAAGGAAGGAGGTGTGGAGGGGTGTGACGGCGGAAAGGGGAATGAAGGGAAAACGGAGAGAATGAATGTGTAAGAGGAAGGGAGACTTTGCCCTCCAGCGGGAACACTCCCACGATTGTGTGTACGTGTGTGTGTGTGTGTGTGTGTGTGTGTGTGTGTGCGAGCTGAGCCTCGGCCAAACCGACACACCCACAGGCTGTAGACCTCTATATCCTGTTCGGGTTGTCCGTTTGTCCAAACACCCCCCCTCCATCACCCCCACCCCCTCCCTCATCGCTCCCCTTCTCTAACTGGTTTGACTGGGGGGGGGGGGGGGGGGGGGGGGGTACGGTAAACAGAATAAAGCCACCTTTCTAAAATAAACAGCAGGAAAAGAGGAACTTCAGGTCGACTGAGAGTGAGAGAGCGTGGGCTTACTGTAAAGGTTAAACTCTCTCTCTCTCTCTCACACTCTACTTTGGTCTCGATCTCCCGGCCCGACTAACTCGCTGAGCGTTGGGTACAGCGTGACACATGAGCGGCGCTGCAGGGCCCATTACTGGCTATCAGATCAGTGGAGGAGAGAGAGGCAGCTCACATCACGTCTCACCCCCCCTCACCCCCCTCACCCCCCCACCCCACCCAAAAAAAGAGGCGCCTTGCCGTTGATCTCCCAGCTGAAAGAATCGCTCATATGTAAAGCTCATTGTTTTGTTGATTTTTATTTCCACTAATTAAGGTATAATTCATTTTTTAACAGTATTTATTCTTTGTTCTGAAATCTCACGTCTGACTTCCATTTAAAGATGGAACTGAGAATTTGATTATAACTGAGCTGAGTTATAGGATGTGTGTGTGTGTGTGTGTGTGTGTGTGATCCAAGACAACCACAACCATTAATAGCGAAATGTGGGGTGTGTGTGATGGTGTGTGAGTGTGTGTGTGTGTGTGTTGATGTGTGGGGTTTTAGCTGCGGGGTTACTGCTGTGAATGTTCAACCACAGAAACCAGCCCTCCCCTGCGCTGCGCCAACAGGACATCCTGTCAGGATGCATTCTGGGTAGTTTGATTCTTAGCGCCTGAGCGATCAATGCCAAGAGACGTGTGCGTGTGAAGACCGCGTTTTAAACCTGCTTTTTTATAGGAAGACTTTCGCAGGTGATGTGAATGCACGTTGTGTTTAGATTAGTGTGTGTGTGTGTGTGTGTGTGTGTGTGTGTGTGTGTGGTCCGTGGCTGACTAAAGCACACATGGGCCCAACCCAGGTGCACTCAGGGTGGGATGGCTAATCTTTAACCCCCCTCCACACACACACACACACACACACACACACACACTCCACCTCCTCTTGTTCTCAGGCCTGTTCCAGGGGCAGGAGGTGGAGAGGTGGGGGGTGCTGACGATTTGGAAAAACGCCACGGCCAGGAGTGCTGAGGGGGGGGGGACTACTTCCTGTCCAAAATGGCCCCTTTAAAAGCCAGCGAATTATAAATAGAGCAGGTGTCAGTATTGAGAACGGAGCGAGAGAGCACTGCGAGAGAGAGAGAGAAAAAAGACAGACAGCAAGAGTGTGAAAATCTGTGTGTGTGTGTGTGTGTGTGTGTGTGTGTGTGTGATGGTGGTGTAGCAGGAGAAGGGGGCTTTTTAGCTGGTGGGCTGCCCAACGACGTCCAGCAGGATGTGAGGTCATATGACAACGATGGCCAGTGGGTGGTGAGAAAATGATGGTAACCACGGTGATAACGGGTGTTTTTTATTTATTTATTTATTTATTTAGTGAGCTGACAGGACAGAGAAAGAAAAGTATTTTAGTCACAACTCCAACAAGAAAAACCCAAAAAACACACACAAAAAAGCATGCCACCCCCGCTGAGTGACATCCGACGGACAGACGAGGGGAAATGTGTGTGTTTGTGTGTGTTTGTGTGCGTTTGTGTGGTGGCAGCGCTCAACAAGAGAAGGGGGGAGGATGGAGAGAATACAGGGGGAAGTGAGCGAGGTGAGCAGACCACAGAAGTCAGATAGATAGGGTGGGAGGAAAATCATCTGTGCAGTCGGAGGACAAAGAGGGAGAGCAAATAGGAAACCAGGAAAAAACGGTTTAAAGAGGAGGAGAGGCCTCAACACGATGTAGTTATCTCACCCACAGCGTGTCAAGCACCCAGCCATGAAGAAAGGGGTTAAAAATTGAGTCCACACAGTCTGAAATATTAAATCTATTTTGGTTTTTTAATGAAGGAGGAGTGAATTAGGGGAGGAAATATGAGAGTAGATTATTAAACCGAGAGCGAGGAGGAAAAAAAGTGGAGAGGTGTGCGAGGGGTGAGAGCGGGCGGGGGGTGAGGGGGGGTTGGAATCTGTTCGCGGTGTTTTAAATATTAAACCTATTTCAAGTTTAATGAAGTGCAAATACTATGGGGAGAGTCTTAACTGGAATACAGAGAGGAAGGGGGCGAAAGGGGGATCCGATTCATTATTTCAAGTGTTCACCTTTAGACCGCAGAGACTCTGGGAGACGGAACGCAGGGAGGGGAGGGAGGAGAAGACCAAGAAGGAAAAAATAAAGTTTATATGGAAGTGCAACCTAGAGGGCAGCTGTGAGAGTGGCTGTCTGCTGGGGGGCCCAGGTGAGTCCAGGTGAGTCCAGGAGAGTCCAGGTGAGAGGATGAAGGTCTCAAACATGCTGGAACAAACAGACGATTTCACTTTTCTTTTTTCTTTTTTGTCTCTGTGGGGATGTGTATGTGTGTCAGTGTGCACAAGTGTGTGTGTGTGTGTCTGTGTGTGTGTGTGTGTGGTTGAGGAGGGGAACTCTGGGGCCACAGAGAGAGAGAGAGAGAGAGAGATAGAGAGCGTCAAATGAAGATGCTGGATTTGAAAAAAGATTCTCGATGTAATCAATGTGCAACAGCTAGAGGGAAATGGAAAGAACAGCCCACGTGTGATTGAACTGTTCACGTCTACATAATCAGATGCTCTAAGCTGTGCGTGTGTGTGTGTGCGTGTGTGTGTGTGTGCGTGCATCACACTGGCCATGTACTGGATTGCCAAAATCCCCCAAGCTGCCACTAAAAGGTCACCATGTAAGCTAGAAAATAAACAAAAAGGTATTTCCAGTGCTGTTATTATGTGGGATAAAGATCAAGCTGGTGTTTGCCCCCAAAGTCTGACGGAAGTGGGAGAGAAATAATCAATCGTGAGCTTTTTTTTTTTTTTTTTTTTTAGCAGCTCGGCCCTTCTGCTCCGTCTGGAGACGTTGTGTTTCCATAGCAGGTGACACTTCTATAGAAATACATGAGTGTTTAGAAGTGAGCGGACATACTGATACATTTACAGTAAATATACTCATCATGACTCCTTAGGAAAGACCTCTCCATCGTACCATTTGTCGGTTATCATACGATGAGATATGTACGAAATCGTATCGTGTGAATTTCCAGGTTCATCCTTGTATTCTGAGCTTTATTTACTTTAATGTTAAAAAAATGATTATTCCGCTCATCCTCCTGCCTCTGTCATTTCATCAGGATTGTGTTGCTAGCATCGACTGAATATAAGAAATGGAGGTAGACATCGTGATTTGTAGACTATAGTTTTGAAGCCTTGATTGTGGACTTTTTGATTTTTCCTCCCAGTGAAAGGAAGTGACCATATTTGGACTGCGGAGGAGCGACGGGTGGATCTGATGAACACAAGCAGCAGACCGGGGACCTTGCTGGACCTGGATCCATGTGGATTCTGGTGAGAAGCTGCTAACAAAGTTAGCTTCATGATTCAAGGTCAACTTAACAGCTAAATGTTGAAGTCATGTTAGCAGCTAACGGCATTGGTACAAAACCCATTTTAAATAATCACAGCCAGAAAGTCCAAACCGAAAGTAAACACCCCGTCCTCACATATCAAAACTTTTTTGCTCGATAAATAATCAGTGATCCAAATTGTCGTTTGGTTAATTGATTATTTTGCACGCTGTGAGAGAGAAAAAGAGTATACCGAATTATTCTAAATGAAAGCTTCAGTCAGTCTTTGATTTGCAGATGTTTTTTTAAATCCGGGTCTGGAAGAAGAAGCAGCGGGGGAGGGGGGCATACTAAAAATAATTTCAGGTAATTATTTAAAGCTTTACGACATAAGCAGACTATTTAAAACTCTCCGCCTCAAAAAAAATGTCACCTCCAATATTGTGTAGAAAAAACATACGCACGCGATCAAATCACCGGGATGCAAGCAGCGTTTCTGTTTCCAATTCACGAGTGAGATTTCAAATATTTGTGGCAGCAGACAAGGTGAGCGTCAGACGGAGGGAGATCAAGCGTCGGGCGAGAGACAGAGAGAGAGACAGAGAGAGAGAGAGAGCGAGGGAGAGGAAGTGCTTAGTAGCTGCAATAATGACATCAATTGAACACAGCAGATGTTTGCAAGGGAAAGGGATCTAAAGGAGAAAAAATCCTGATTCCTGCAGCTGTTTATGTCAACACGGCATGTTCATGCAAACGCTTTGAAGCGGCGGATACACAGTATATGATCCGTACGGTACAGTGATATCCTCCGCCATGGCGCTGTGTGTAATGTGAGCGTTGCTGATAGTAAAGTATGGACACTGATCGCGGATGAATGAGACGAGAGAGAGAGTCTAGGCACTTCTCATCAATAAAGAATGAAGCAATTAAGCTAATCTCAGACTGAAGGTGCCCTCTCTCCTTTAGAACTACCAGACCCCCCCATGGAAACCAACCACGACTCCATGGAACAACCACATCTTTGTTCCGTAATCTTTGTGATCAAAACAGTAGGACCAACCCTAAACTGTCACAAACAGGTGGGTGAAAAGTGAAGCCAAAGCTGAAGCGCCTTAAACTTGCATTCTTTCTACTGGCCATCAGGGGGCGACGGAGACGTCAGATTGTATAGAAGTCTATGAGAAAATGACCATACTTCTTGATTTATTATCTCAGTAAACATGAGTTTAAGATCTCAAGTCTTCAATACAACATGAGGTTCATTTAGTCGATGCCTTGTGATTGACGGGTCGATACCAGAGCGTTGTTTTCGTCTACGCCGTGTTTTCAGTTCATGAACGTTAATTCTAACATTTTGGTCGCCTATAAAAATGTTGCTTTAATTAAGATCATTAATTATCATCGCTCGTTAAGCCAAACCCGTCCGGCGCTGTTAGCATCGGAGAGGTGAGGAGAGGAGAAGCAGGTACCTGCTTGGCAGGTAATCTGGTGAACCGCCAATCAATGAAACTCTTGCCGAAGCCGATTGGAAGACTAGCAAACTATGTTTTCCAGCAGGAAAAGCAACCGTTGTTCTAAAATGCGAGCCCACAAACCGATGGGTGACGTCACCATGACGACGTCCACTCGTCGTATACAGTCTGAGCTCAGGACGGACATCTTAACATGTCGTGGCAGGAAACAGGTCTAATTGATGACAATGTATTCAGGTGCGTCTCACTGGGTCCTGGAGGCTCGCTGGGATCCTTTAATGGAACGGAGCCTTCATTAGCACCATTAATCACACCTCGGGCCTTTTCCTGCTGCGACAAGTCCAAACGGTCTATTACCCTTTCAACAGGAAGTCAAGCGATGATGATTTTGATCATCGCTGAGAGTAATTCATCAAGAGAAGAATCTGCTTGATATGGGGACATTTGTACCGCTTCTCTCTGCTTTATGTCCGTGACAGTTGAATGGTGTTTTTTGTTCATGAACGAATGAAAGTATGGCATTCGTTATCACGAGGATTTTTCACCAAACATTGCGATGATGTTGCAGTTTTGACTATTAGTGCTTTTACAAATACGTACACAAAGAGATTTGCCCTTTGCTGTCGTCAACTTTTAATAGAAAGGGACATCACTTAATCAAATCCCTGTGCCTCATACATCTGATTCAGGTCTTCTACGAAATCCGCACTCAAGGAGACAAACTCTCATCAGCCCACCGGGATCCGACGTATCGCTTCAAAGAAACAAACGTCTTCATTTTGGAAGGTTTTTCATTGGAAACAACGTCGTCACAACGGCAGAAGAGCAACCAAAACACAACCTCACTCAACCAGTTGGGCCGCCCCCCCAGAGCTCCACTCAACACACAGGAACCACCTCCTGCAAGCTGACTCCACACACAATAGGGAAAGGTACCCTGACTGTCACACGCTACCACTCTCAAGCCCACCGGTACGGTAACGTGATAGTGTAGAGCTTAATGGCAAGACGACCCCCCCCCTCCCCCAACTCCTCTCCATTGTGAGCCCAGTCCAAAGCATGAATGGTTTTTTTTGGCTAACACCAGGTGAGTCCACACCACCAGCAACACTAGACTTCCTTTAACATTTGGCGAAGGCCTTACGCCGTAACGCCGGACGCTCTTAGCGTTAACATATGGGGGGTTAACATACTTTTCTAGATATGTATGTATCTAGAAAAGTAGATCTCATTTTATAAATAGTGCTATTTATGTTTTGGGCCCTGCGATGGACTGGCGTCCTGTCCAGGTGAACCCGCCTTCGCCCAATGACAGCTGGGATCGGATCCAGCCCCCCACGACCCTGAATATAGGATAAGCGGTAGACGAAGGATAGATGGATGTTTTGGGTGGTTGTGGCGATGCAGGACGACGTCGGACCACAGGTCACAAACTTAACTTAACCCTCATAAGCCCGCACGGATGCTCCTCCTCCTCCTCCCTTTTTATTAATTTCTGTCTGCTTTTCTTCCTCTCCTTACCCCTCTCATCTGCCGCTCTCTCTCTCTCTCTTCCCATTTCCCTCGTCTTGCCCTTTCCAGAAGGTCCTTCCCTAAACCCCAGAGAGAGAGAGCGAGGGGGGGAGGAGCCTGGGACGGCGAGGACGCGCTGGTAATCCGTGCAGTGACCCAGGTCAATTCAATTATCCTGTTTTCTTTCGCTGTGCGACGCGTGTGCCCATTTCACAGCCAACTCCCTTAATGCGCCCAGGATTAGCTTCTCTTACTTTTAATGATCTACCTATCGACGCCTTGGGCCCCGCACACACACACACACACACACACACACACACACAGCTAAGTGTTTTTCACGTATTAGTTTTAAGTGTAAAGCAGTTCACTAAACAATTCTGCAGGGCCAAGGATCAAGAGACACTTTTCTCAAAATAAACACGCATGCTCGGTCGGGTTTGTGCACGCGTCCGCTTGTTTATGTGGGAGTGTGTGTTACATAAACGGCAGTAAGAAGAGGATTGTATTATCCTTCTGCATTTACCCAGGCTTCACCTCACACCTCCAAGATTTGAGATAATCACCTTAGGCCTAACACACGTTAGTGTAGAAGCTCGCTAAGCTCAGCCCGGAAGAAGGAAAAAAAAAGGTTGTTTTATGTACGAGCGGGCTGCAGACGGCTGACATGCGTTGAAAGGTCCGTGGAGGGATCCAGAGGCATTAAGTGGACGTGTACTTTTAAAGTGTCGTGCACAAGACAACAGTTTGATCGGTTTGCACGCCTGCTGCTGCCCCGCCGGATAGAAAGTGTCTTTTTAAAAGAGACGATAAATGAGACGCTACCGTCATTTCATCTAATTACCTAACCCAATGTTATTTTACCACCAGTCGCTCACTAATTACATGACTGGTTAACTGAGCAGGCGCCGACGTACAAAAGAACCGCAGCAGCTCTGGGAACTCGAAGGCCTCAAGTGTCGTTTTCTTTTGGACTTTTGTCCATCAAATTCCTTCTTGCTCTTCAAATCCACTCTCAAAGCAATATTTGGCTTCTTTTAACCATTTCTGTGTCACAGAAAATATGCCGCAGCTCTTTCCAAAGACGGTAAAAAAAGCAGCTTACCTGGTATTTCCTGCCCGTTGTAGTTCCATCCAGCCACAGCCAGCATGGAGGGCAGAGGAGATCCAGGCCTACTGTCCCTGTCCCTCTCCCTGTCCCGCTCTCTGTCCCAGTTCCTCTCAGCCTGCTGGGTAATGTGCCTGACGGTGTCCTTGTTCTTCCTGTTCTTCCTCCGCCCTGACCCCGATAGGGGTGGCCAGGACCCCTCTCCGCCTCCTCCAGCGGCCCCTCCGGCCCCTTGCTCCCCCTGGCTCTGCGCCGCCCCTCTGGGGGCGTCCCGTGGATGCGAGGAGGAGGCGGGGGACACCTGTTCCTCTTTGACGGTGACGGGCCTGTAATCGTGCGGCCAGGCGGGCTGCGAGTCGTGGCAGGCTTCCTCCTGGCTCTCGTGACTCTTGGGGGGTTCTTGGTCCTCCTTGCCGTACGTGCTGCCTCCCTCGTGGCAGCTGGCGATGGCCGAGTCCCCGGAGGAGTTGGCCGGGCTGGTGCGGCGCGCCAGCCAAGGGGAGGTGCTGCGACCAGACATGATGGAGGCCAGGGCTTCGGACGCCATGCCCACGATCCCGCCTCCTCCTCCCCCTCCTACTCCTCCACCTAAACCCGCTCCCCCACCACCCCCTGCTCCCGCCACGCCCGCTCCTCCTCCGCCTCCTCCACCCGAACCGATGCCGGCGGCGGCGACGGCTCCCATCTCGAAGTCGGCCAGCTCGTCGGCCATCTCGGAGCGGATGCTGATGTCCAGCGCCGCCTTGATGAAGCTGTGGCAGGCCTGGACGATGTCCGTCATCTGCAGGTAGCTGGCGGCCGACATGACCTCGATGACGTTCTTGCTGGTGAGGGCGAGGTGCGCCGAGTACATGAAGTCCAGTATGGCTTTAAAGCCCGTCGCCGTGACGATGTCCAGGTGAGTGACAGTGGTCTGGTGGTGAGGCTCGGACCCTTTTTTAACCTGGAGGGTGAGAAAGATTATTCACAGCGGTTCACCGAGACGCCTGAAATGTGTCGCCAGCAAGGCCTCAAAGGCGTGTTTTTCAAGATGCGCGTAACATTTTGATGCTATTCAACGCCACACTTAGCCCAGGTAGCCAATCAAATCAAGCAAAAGACTACATTACTACTTAGCGACCTCCTTCCTGTCTGATGCCGGGAAAATGTGACAGGAAGTGATAATTGCAGACGAAAGTTTGATATTAGCGAGTTTGACTCCTGCGTCCGATCTCGGCGTGATCGGTCTTCATCCCTCTCATGCAGTTATTCCATCTCCAAACCTCTGACATTGCTTTACCGACTGGATAACACACCCAGAACAACAACAAAAACCCTGCTATGATCTGAGAGGGAAAACGAGGGTCCCTTACCTGGCAGTAGAGAGTCTTGAAGTAGCGCGATGAGCCCAGGAGGACATTCTTGTGGGCCTTGAAGATCTTTCCGTCCACGATGACACAGGCGTCGCAGAGGATGCCGTGCTGCCGCTGCTCGTTGAGCTCTCTGAGGAGCTGACGGTAGTGAGAGGAGATCTCCATGTCCTCCTTCCTGTTGTTCATCTGGGTAGCTGAACAAAAGCCTCTCCTCCGAACGTCTGGCGGGGGAAAAAACAAGACAAATTAACTTTAGATGTAATGATGGCGTGCTCTTAAATGCACGCTACAAGAACTCAGCTGTGCAGAAGCAGGAAGATACAGAGCAAATCGAAGCCCATTGTGTACATTTTTGAAGGGAAGATATTTCTGATTTGAGAGATTTTTGGCAACTTCTCTCCTCGAAGTCCACATACTGTATATGTTTGATGGCAATGAGCTTTAACGGTGGATTCATTGTCACGTAAAGGGGGGGGGGGGGGGGGAAGCAAATTTAGCCGAACCACTCCTTTAAAGACGAGCCAGGGTAAGGATATCTCAGTAATGACTGTGACATAAAAAAACAATGACATCAATAGAAACCACATTTCAACTGCTATAGTTTGAAGTCTAAAAACAGCTCAGTAACAAACAGTCAAAAATCTCTGTTTAAACCCTGTCTGACAGGTTCATGTGTGTGTGTGTGAGCTCATTAAAAATGCGTTAAAAAGCATAACACTTCCGCAAAACAGTTGAGAGGGAGAAAAACACCTCATTTAGTACAGACCACTTTACCATTAAACATGTATCAATAAACACAGCCTCAGTTCCTTGTTATTTCTTGCTTCATCTCCCCTTCGACTGTGAATATTCAATCAACTGTCTAGTTAAGACGAAAAGTCACTTTTGAACCTTCACCCCAGCGTTTCTGATCTGGCGCGGTTCAGACTGCGTTGTGAACGACGTTTTTCTCGGAAAAACTACAGAGAAAAAGATCCTTAATGGCAATTTGTGAAGCTGCTTGGCTGTCGGTGAATGAAGAGCCAACTTTTTAGAATTCATCAGTCAGGAGGCAAACCTGGTTCTGAAGAGTGAAGCCAAGGAGGAAGTGCCTTCAACCTGCTTTCTGTCTAATGACCTTCAGGAGGCGACTCCTCTCTGGTTGTATAGAAGTCTATGAGAAAATGGTCCTACTTCTCTCTGCTGGCCACCAGGGGGCGACTCCTCTCTGGTTGTATAGAAGTCTATGAGAAAATGGTCCTACTTCTCTCTGCTGGCCACCAGGGGGCGACTCCTCTCTGGTTGTATAGAAGTCTATGAGAAAATGGTCCTACTTCTCTCTGCTGGCCACCAGGGGCGACTCCTCTCTGGTTGTATAGAAGTCTATGAGAAAATGGTCCTACTTCTCTCTGCTGGCCACCAGGAGGCGACTCCTCTCTGGTTGTATAGAAGTCTATGAGAAAATGGTCCTACTTCTCTCTGCTGGCCACCAGGGGGCGACTCCTCTCTGGTTGTATAGAAGTCTATGAGAAAATGGTCCTACTTCTCTCTGCTGGCCACCAGGGGGCGACTCCTCTCTGGTTGTATAGAAGTCTATGAGAAAATGGTCCTACTTCTCTCTGCTGGCCACCAGGGGGCGACTCCTCTCTGGTTGTATAGAAGTCTATGAGAAAATGGTCCTACTTCTCTCTTGATGTATTATCTCAGTAAACATTGTAAACATGAGTTTATGGTCTCAATCTCTAGTTTCAAGTTGGAGTCCATGCTTCAAAATGACAATCCATGAACCTACAAGTGTACTTAGCTCCACCCTCTCATGTCACTTCTGGTTGCAAAAAAACTTAAAACCATGATGGCAATGACCAAAAACCATGATGGCAATTGTCATGACTGGGTTTTGCTGTTTTGGTTTCTGGGGTTTTTGGAGTCTTTCTGTCTTGTGTTGTCAGGTGTTTTTCTTGTCTTGTCTTTGTCATGTCTGTGGGGTTTTGTAGTGTTGGTTTCCTGTTTTATTTTGAAGTCCTTCTGTCTTGTGTTGTCACGTGCTTTGCTTCCTGCCTTGGTTTCCCTCCTTTTTTCTGTCTCCCAGCTGTGTCTCATTGTCTCGTCAGCCTTGCCTCTCGTTCTCCCATATCACCATAGTCTGCCCTTGTGTCTCCACACCTGTCTGCCGTTGACCAATCCGCCCTGTGTATTTAGTCTGTGTTTCTGTTCTGTCTTTGCTGGGTCGTCCTGTGTTATCCCGGATGTGTGGTCCTGATCTGTCCTGCCCATGTCTCCTGGTCTCTGTCTATGCTTTGCATTATTGTTGGTAAGTTCTTGCCTATGCTTTGACTTATCTTCTTTGTTTTTTGTTTTTGCCTGTTTGGCTTCCCTAAGTTTTTGGACTTTGTTTTTTGTTAGGTTATTATTTAAAAAAACTTTTTTTTACTGCATTCGGGTCCTTACCTCCTTCCTTCCGAGTACAACCGTGACAGCAATGACCAAAAACCAAGATGCCAATGACCAGGAGACCGACATATTTTATAGCCAAGGATATACTGAAGTTTAGAAGAGTAAGGATACCTCTGAGGCATTTGTGCTCCGGGGTATTGACGTAAGATGTGGGTGAGTTTGTGTTATGGCCTGTGTTTTACAGGTCAGATGGCATACTGATGGCATTTGGAGCTCACACAACAGAGAGACTGCAGGTGAAGGCCACTGAGGCAGCAGAGCAGGACACAAAGGGAGACATGAGAATGGCTGGAGTCAACCATTCGGTAGCAGGAAAACAAGGAGAAACCACATAAGCCCTTGCACACACACACACACACACACACATTCAGGCAGTGCATTAGCCAGAGCATTATCAGCCGCCGTTCCCGCTCTCGTCTTGGTGAGGGCTAAATCGCGGGGACGCAGAGTGTTACCAAACGCAGCGGTGATTTGTTTTGGGAACGCCACAGCTGTCAGCTCTCGTGGGCTATTCTGAGAGATGACAGCTCGGGTTGGCCAAGGTGACAGCGGCGTTTGCTCGGGGGCCGGCACACTTCAGGTCATGTTTAGCGAAGCTCTGCTCAACCTGATGGCTTGTAAGATCAGATAAATCCAAAGTGTCTCCCACGTCCGCCCGGACAAACACACCACCTATGAACGGCAGCAGAAGGGAGTGACGTTGACCACCGCTGAAACCTCTCTTTCACTCCCGAAAAAAAAAGAGTTTGATTAAAGTTTTGCTCACTCACAACCAAACTCTGAATGGCCTTTATTAAAGTCATAGAAGTACAGAATTGAGGAGGAGGAGGCAGGAGCTCATAGAAGAATGCAGAATGTCCCTCAGAGGCTCAAAAGCCAACTTTGACGCAAATGTTTTTATCCCCCGGCTCACGCACTTCTTAGAGACATCGCTCGGCGGTCTAACCTTGAGATATTCTTTCCTTTCTGCGTTGCCCTGATGGAGGTATTGAGAGTCTTCACCTCTCACCTTTCACCAGCTTCCCCTCCTCCCCTCGCTGCCATTCTTCTCTCAGGGCCACTGGGCACATCGAGTTGTATAGCCGCGGTCTATAAGATGGGTCCTTCTCGGAGCCACAGAAGAAAAGCCTCTTTTTTTTATTCCCGGAGAAAATAGCTCAATGCCTTCTATTCCTCGTTTTTTTTCCAGCCGATGTGATTGGTGAAACACAGGGTTGCCCTGCGGCTTTAATAATATATGTATGTATATACAGTATATATATGATACTGCAGCTGAGAGGGAGAGTTGAAAGAAAAGGCAGGTTCACCTAATCAACAGCTAGAAGAAAGGCGTTATTGCTGGCGTGTCACTCGGGGTCGAGGTCCTCCAGCCCTCCGTGTCCGACGACAAAGGCGAGCGGCGGGGGAAAATAACCGACATGCTCACGGCGGCCACAATCACTCGGCAAGAGTGGAAGAAGAACAAGATAAACAGGATTTCCATTCTAGTACAGTTCATTTTCTTAATTCATTGAAACAATAAATTAAATTAAAATAGTCACCTTATTGGGTGAAAGTGGAAATCTTGAAGGAAAAATAAAGCTGGATAGCATTTTAGATAATTGTGTAAATATAGCGACATATATTCTTTGTATTTTGGGTGAAGCAACCCTTTTAGGCAGTAAAACACAAACTTTGTAGACTCTTTGTGCACCAAAGTGTGGCTGCGAACGCAAACCTAAACAGTGTTAATGCCACGGCAACATTTAACAGAAAACAATGTTCATCGGAGGGTTAAAAACGACAGCAGAGGACTGAGAGGAAGAGAGGCAGAGAACTAATCAGATTTATTGCTTCAACAGACTCGGAGAGACGTTCTGAGTCAGTAGTTAGGCAGAGAAGAGGAACTTTAATGGAGAGCGCTTTGACCTCTAAACTCTTTGCTTGCCTAATTGGCTTGTTTAATTTCAGCATGTCCAATTCCCTCCAGTCAAAGACCCCTTTTTTCCAGATGAGCCAATCCCAACGCTCCCCTTACTGCAGCACATAAAAACCCACAAAAACCTTCTTTACTTGTTAATCAACATAAATAAGCAAATATCCATCCAAATATATTATAATCTCTCACACATTATTATTATTATTATTATGACTTTCAAACATTGAAAATAGCATAATAATTAACTATAGACAAATATAATAAATAAATATATAAATAATAATCAGACTGGTCTCAGGATACTATTAATAAAACGGGTAGCTTATATCAAGCAATCTGATTGGATAATAGCCGTAACATCCAGTATCGCTCCTCGTCTGAGAAATAAACGTTTTATTAATGAGTTGTCATGGTTGCTTAGCAACAGGGTCATGCGAGGGGATCACTCCCACCAACATGGAATAGATTAGATACAAAGTGAGTGGCTTAAACCTGCAAAACACGTACAAAAGGTGAAAGTGGAGGCTCCCATATGTATGTATGATGAGTGTATATAAAAATGTTTTTTTACTCATCTACCTGTATCCACCCTTTTACTTCTGTCACAATAAAGAGAACCATTGCGTCCCTATTTCTGTAAGTACACTGAGACTTTATCTTTCCTCAGACAGCTGCCCCGTCTCCAACGAGCTCCGACCATCGACGGGACCAACACTGTCTCCCTCACCATGTGAGTTCAGCCTTGATTTATAACACACACGCTTTTTTTGATGTTTTTAATCCAGATGTACACTTGACACGAGATGGGAAAGTAAGATAAAATGAACTTGTCAAACAAACAAGTGAAGAGAGAGCGAGAGAGCGAGAGATTTCTATGTCTCATCCAAAGCGCTGCTGCTGCAGCCGTCTCACCAAGGCTACAGAGACTAAAGCTTGCTTTCAGGATGTCACACAGCAGAGAGAAAAAAAAGCTTTTCAATCCTCGTGAAATTTCAGCATGAAAAAAAAGCAAGGAAAAAGTCATCAGGAGGCAGGCTGACAGTCTGAGCGCTTATTTGTGGTCAGAGATGATTGTTTGGGTAAAGCATGCCACCAGAGCTCCAAGTCCCTGTCACCCTTCTGAGGCCAAATCAAAAGTGACGGTCCTCCTTAACCCCCTCCTCCCCCCTCACACAACAACACAAACAATCAAGAGCCCCGTGTTCCCCTCAAACACACACACACACACACATCTTAAATACACAAAACACACACGTTTGCACGCTTAGCGAGGCCGTCGCCGCGTCACAGCCGGTTTGTCCTGGTCGCATCAACGCAAAGTCACTTTAGGCCTAAAGAGAGGAGACGTGTGATGGAGTGAGAGAATGGGGCTTCCTCCTTCTTGTCCCTCCGAGCCACTTCTCCGCCTCCTTGACCACGCAGGACCACGGGTGAGGGAGGGGGGAGGGAGGGGGAGGCGGCATGCAAGGTCCTTCTGGATCAAAGGCAGAGCGACACTTTGTACGTTAGCGACGTCATTTATCAACTAAAACACAAAGCACACTTTCTCCTTTTGCTGAAAACCGGATTCACTTCTCATTACTGTTCCTGCAGCAGCGTTCAACCCGGCTGCAGGTTCCTTCAGCATCCACTCACACACACACACACACTCACACACACACACACACACACACACACACACACTCAGTTATATTTATTTTTAAATTAAGGGATTTCCAGTCGGTCAGAGCAAATTATAATTTAGTGGCCAGACTAGCGCTTGCAAAAAAAAAAAAAAAAAAAATTGCCACCCTAAGCTAATCACTCTGCATTCAAATTGTGGCCCTCTGCTCAGCGGATGTAACAGTTCTGCTCATTATTTGATAAAAAAAGACTTTGGTTTGGACGAGCGTGTCGAACTCCAGCTCGCCGAGCCCCTTTTGTGCGAGCGGTGGAATAAATAAATAAATCCCATTAATAAATAAAGAGAACAAGCAGGCTGATAACACTTAGAAAGAAACATTTGACGGGCAGACTGAACTTGTTGTTTTGTCATTTTATAACCGCACCAATCAACTTATTTAATTTTAAAAATGTGTGGAATGCCTATGTACAGTGTGAAAGCTAATGTTGATGATAATTATCACCTGCAGGCGGTCTCGGCTCTACCGATGTTTTAGCATTTTTTAGCAAATGTTTTGGTTTCATGGACTGTAACTCGCCTTAAGCTTGCATTCTCTCTGCTGGCCATCAGGGGGCGACTCCTCTGGTTGCAAAAAGAAGTCTGATTGTATAGATGTGTGGTCCTACTTCTCTCTTGATTTATCTCAGTTAACGTTGTAAACATGAGTTTCTGTTTTAAATAGTTTCAAGTCTTCTTCAATCCAGCATGATGTTCATTTAGTACATTATGGTCCATTTTGATTCAAATAGACCACAAAGCAGGGGAGGTTTTAGGGGGCGGGGCTACCTGCTGATTGACAGGTTGCTACCACAGCAATGTTCTGTCTTCTGTGGTTTCACTTCGTAAATACTAACATTACGCCATAACTGCTGGGTGAGTTATGAGTAACTGATGTATTTACAGATTGTTAGGCTGCCCAGAGTGGCCGTGGGATTCTGTGTAATATTTGGTTTCACACAGATTCTACATATTAGTAAGAAGTTTGTCAGTTTACTCGAAACTGTTTGACGCACAACGATAAATCTCCAATATTCATGTACACCTTATCGGTTCGTATAATCTCTGCTACTATAAGTTCCTTCCTTTTCACATCTCTACTTTTATCTGGACACCGTCGTTTAAAATCAGCAGAGAAAACGCAGTAAAAAAAACTGTCCAGGGAGTGAAGTGGTGAATGGATGTGAAGAGGAAGAGGAAGGAGGAGGGGATATCGAGTCAGGATTCAGCAGCCGAGAGTTGGCATTTATCTTGTCAACCTTCCCAGCCTCATGCCTCCGCGACAACATTTTATCAGTTAAACTGGAAAAAAGCAACATGTTTCTTTTTTTTTTGGCACATTTTTTCCAGCAGTGACATGCACCAGAACGCCATCATATCATAGCAAGCCGTTTCTGTGGGGGAAAAAGGTGAAACAGGTTGGCAGGTCTGCACTCAATGAATTATGCATTATGTTAAGTTTTCAAAACAAAGTGAAATAAACGATGCCTCAAGAAAAAGATTACGAGAATTGCTGACGTTATATGCTAATACCTATGAAAAATTAAAAAGGTACATGAAGAAAAGAATTGGTTTGCTTTGCAAGTGGACATTTTCCCATATAATGAGAGAAAATACTGGGGGGGGGGAATGACAGCATGCATAAGTGGAATTAAAATGATATTTGGCCGGACAATGGAGGCAGTGTTCTTGGAACACATGACAGCATGATCGAGGACAGCCATTACTGTACTTCCCGGAGGTAAAATCCACTAGTTCTTCTATGAAAGTTGTATTAGACTTGGAAAGTTTTACCGCCATTATTTTCAGGTACGCGTTGTATAATCCCGTATGTGTCACAAACGTCAGGTGAACATGCAAATACGAGGCCGGCGAAAGGTCGAGTTGAGTCAGAGCAAAGTGAGAATGAGAGAAAACGATGTAGAGAAGTGGAAAACGGAGAGCGAGAGAGGAGACGAACAGGGAGACGGCAAGGCTCGAAAAAAAAGTTAGAGACGGAAGATAGAAAGAGGGGGAGACAGGAAGAGAGAGGAGAGTGACTCAGGCAGCCAATATTTTTAAACAGCTTTGCTTCCACTCAACTGGGCATCAAGGCCATTATCCCGGGGTTAATCCCCAATCCGACGGAGCTGGCAGCCTTCTGGGCCAAGCCAGGGTGGCAGCCCATCAACAAGGCAGGCACGGACAAAAATAACACACACACACACACACACATGTGCACACGGCAGGCATGCAAGCTGCAATTAGAAAAAAACACATCAAAGCTATTAGCTGCGAGTCTCCTTTTTTTTCTAAATTCTTTGTCCTTTGGATTTTAAAAGCACTGATGTTCGTCTCTCGTTTTGTCGTCTTCATGTCTCGCTGCATGTGTTCCCGTCTACAACCTTCCTTCTTTCCTTTATCCCACACAACCTCCATCTGTCCACCTTTGTTTTCTCCACCTTCTCCACCAGCTCCGACCACGCACACATTTTTACCGTCCCTTTCTCCGCTCGCTCTCTCTGCTTCTTTGGCCGGCATCCAGGAAGTCAAGGTGGAGGAAGAGATTGACTCAAAGAAGGATAGCCGTGTCGTGTGGAGAGGGACTGAAGAGGATCCAGGAGGCTTAGGGAGACTTAGCACTACTCTCTTCAACCCTGGCCTTCTTCCCCCGTTGGTACCCGCTTCCACGTACCGCCCCAAAAACCAAACCTGGTACCCCAACATCTACAACGTGCACCTGAAGAACTCCATGCTTCACATTCAGCACACCCACAGAAGGAACAGTTTCTCTAAGCCTCCTGTCTGGCTCTAATGTGTACGATTCAGCAACTCCAGGTGTCCTGTCGACCTTCAGCCACTCAGGTGTTGAGCTGAGACTGATCTTATGGAAATCCAGGCATAGTAAGGATGGACCGGGATCATCCCAGAGTGACCAGAAAAGAGATATAACTCTTTAAAACGTCCAGGTTGATGCCTGTTAGCCTGACTCACTAATGGCTGAGTGTGAACTTCACCTTGAGGTCTTCGAATGTGGTGCCCCCATAAACACAGGAGTGCTGCTGGTGTCCCTCAAACCACCGGTGCTCTTGCTAAGGGTAACTTAATCAAAAAGAAAAAAAGTACAGGCACTCAGGTGAGTTTGAAAAAGTTAAAAACCCTTTATTTCAGTGGGTAATTTTAAAAAAAAACACCAACACATGTCGGCTTGCGCCTTCCTCAAGGAGTATGTTTGAAAGAAACGTCAAAAGTGCCCTCTTGGATGCCCCTATGTTAGATAAAACATGATGAAGTGCCCTTCCAGTGGAGAAAACATGATGAAGTGCATTCTTGGATGACATTAGATAAAACATGATGAAGTGCCCTTAATGGTGCCCTTCCAGTGGAGAAAACATAATGAAGTGCCCTAAAGTGTGCCCTTCCAGTGGAGAAAACAATGGAGTGCCGTTAAGCGTGCCCTTCCAGTGGAGAAAACATAATGAAGTGCCCTAAAGTGTGCCCTTCCAGTGGAGAAAACATAATGAAGGGCCCTTAATAGTGCCTCTACCAGTGGAGAAAACAATGGAGTGCCGTTAAGCGTGCCCTTCCAGTGGAGAAAACAATGGAGTGCCGTTAAGTGTGCCCTTCCAGTGGAGAAAACATAATGAAGTGCCCTAAAGTGTGCCCTTCCAGTGGAGAAAATGTAAAGAAGTGCCCTTAATAGTGCCCTTCCAGTGGAGAAAACATAATAGTGCCCTTCCAGTGGCGAAAACGCTACCTAAGTGCTATAATTTTCTGCACGCCGTTTGCCCCGACACCTCAGACAGTCCACTCCTGGTCAATAATACCATTTGACAGAGCTTCAGAAGAAAACTGAAAGAAATGTCTCACACCACATCTACCTGTCTCCCTGTTTGTCTTTTCCCTATGCATGTAGTTTCTGGGCTATCTTCCTCTCTAGGCCCCTAAGCCTGCTATGTCTCCCATGGTAACTCCCTGACTGACGACCCGGGGCTTAGCCTAAATTCTCTCTCTATTAAAAGCTGTGAAATGCAAATAATGAAACATCTCATTACCACTGTCAGAGGACCCGAAATGAAAGGAGGAGGAGGGGGGAGCGGAGAGGGAGGACAGTAACAACGAACAACGAAGCGGCGGGAGAAAGAGGGCTTGGCGGGAGGGAGGAAGGGAGGGAGGGAGGAAGGGAGGGAGAAACAAAGGTGAGTGCCGGAAATAAAGGAGTGGAACGGGAGGAGGAAAGGATGGGAGAGAGGAAGGAGGGAGAGAGGGGGAGGCGACGGGAACAGATAGCCAGACAGTGAGTCTTTTGTGTGATACGTGTTGCTGTTAGCGTAGAGGCTAGCCGGGATCGTCCACCTATGCAAACAGGGGTGGAGTTAGGAGGTGTCATTCAAATGTCAAGCGCTCTTCCACTTATCTGCTTCACGCTCGCTCGAGTGAAACACACACCATCGGTCAACAGCTGCAGTGCAACCACAAGTAATGGATGTGCAAAATATAAGAATATGTCGTCAGCGTGGTGATTGATAATTTTATTATGCCCCTAGAGGATTAGTGGTTGCAGAGTCTTTTACTTTTTTTACTCCAACAGCTTCGTCATTAATCACCTCGGAAAGCAACGCGGCTAAACAAAAAAATTGCATACTTTCCTATGATTACTCAGGTTTAAGTGTAATTTTTAAGAACATATCTGTCTGGTACGTTGGAAGTGAAATCACCTTCGGGAAGCGGCTGTTTTTCTGCCTTTTTGCAGGTGGGGTTAGACACAAACCGCCGATATCACGAGGGAATTCTTGGGAGTTTATTTTTTTAAGGTGTGACATTTTATCGGCGAGATTAGTGACTTCTGGGAATTTTTGCGTGTTGTGAAATATGTTTTATTACTCAGATGCATCATCATTGTCTTTTCTTGGGTTGTCCATCTGGTCAATTCTCGTCAACCTGATGTGTAAGGAACGCCTGGAGGGAATTTCTTTTAAATTCGGCACAAACGTTCACAAGGACTCGAGGCAGAACTGGCCAAAGGTCATTGTGACCTCACAAAACTTTTCTTGGAATTCATACACCAAGTATGACAAGTTCACAGATGTCTGATAGGATAAGGACAAACAACCAAAAGGCAGTAATTCTAGTTTCCCATTCCTAATCAGGAGTTAGTGTAGAAACTAACCAGTCTTATGATGTGCATTTGTTATTTCATGGAAATGATTTAGTTTGGTTTGTCACGGGCTGCAAAGAACCCGGGTTTTATGGTTCTTGTTTGGAAGGGAAAAGGAAGTTACCAAAACCATGAAGCCAATTCGATTTTGAAGACTTTCCACAGTGCACACACACACACACACACACACAGTCCACATGTGATTGTTGAACGTCTCATCTTAAAAGCCATGGGCACGAATGTGCTGCTGGATCAGCCTCCGTTCCTCGAGGAAGAACCTGGCTGCAGTCGGGGTTTCAGTTCAGGCCGAAGGTGTTTGATGGGATTGAGAGTGAAGTCCGGTCAGCCTCACCAAACTCACAGAAAAACACATTTCTTTGTCGTGTTGAAACAGGAAAAAAAGCACACTGCCGATGTATGACTGTCCACATACTTTTGGCCAGATGATGTGATCCTGCAGTAAACTGGATTATAACTCTGGTTTCACCCTCATGTTATCATAAACATCTCTGGATGATCTTTTAATTCACCTCTCCTCCATCTAGCATCACTTTTCCATCCCTTCTGCCCTTTTTTCTCCTCCAGTTTCGTTTCATTTTTTTGTCATTTGGGGAATCTCAGTTCTGTTTTGAAAAGCACCAACTGGCTTTGTGGCTCAGCTGATGATGTCAATCTGAGACTATGGAGCTGCTCACAAGTCACATTCAACACCCATCCTGATCTCTCTCGCTCTCTCACTCTTTCAAGTGTGTGTGTGTGTGTCCAGAACCTTTCACAAGCCTTAAAGGAACAGTGCGAACGGGGATGTATTGGCAGAAATTAAATATAATATTAATAATTATGTTTTTCTTAGCGTAAAATCCCCTGAAACCAAGAATTGATGTGTTTCCTTTACGGCTGAACTTATTAGTCAACTATCATTAATAGAATTTTTGTCAAGTAATCGCTTAGTTGATACTTACAGTATCGGAGGCTGCTTGTTTTTACAGCATAAATATAGTTTAAATGGCTAAATATGCACTAAAATGAGCCAAACAACCAAAGCTGGATTTCCTTTCTGTTATAAAAAGGGCTGGATTTCCCCATGTGGACACACACACTGTAAATGTATATTAACACTATGGTTGCTTTCACTGCATGACATGACAAACTCAGCTCAGCTGTCACTAAACAGCTTACATTGTGTAACTGCAGGGTTGGTTTGTGTGTCTCTGCACTCAGCCAATATGAGGTAAGAGAACATTCTGTGACATCATCGCACAACAGTTCTGCTGCATCTATATCACAAAGTAAAACATAATTTTAATCTTACCTACTATATAGTTTTGAACCAGGACCTTCCTTAATTAGACTGAGTTAAGGGATTATCTGTAATCGTTTTCATAAAATACTGTTTTTTTAAATGCGATGCCTGCAGGAGCATCTATTGACGTGCATCAATTGTTCTTTTATTATTTATTTCAGTGCATTTGGGCCTTGAGTTTATCCGTTAAGAATCACACAAAAACAACACAAACGTTTGATGTGGGATGTGCTCATACTTTCCTTTTCATTCAGCATGAAAAAAAAAAAGACTCAAGAAAAAGTCAGCTAAGACCAAAACAAGCAACTCATCGACAAACAAATGACCGATTTGGTTCCCTTAATTAAATCAAGCCGTCTCTATCTACGTACGGTTCATCATCTCGGATCTGCCGTGTTTCTACAGAAGCCCAGAACGGACCAATCAAACACCGGCTCCACGTTTTCACTTCGGCCTTTAACATAAAACCTGTCAAAGCAAAAAGACAAGCAACCTGTCACGACTCAACGAGACACGACTGTACATGACTGTACCTCCCCAGACAGCCTGTTCCCGAGCTGTTAAACCAGCAGCTACACAGGTCTCACACACACACACACACACACACCGTACAAGTGTGCAGGAAATGAAACAAAGGGTCACCGCGAGGAAGTAAAATGTAAAAGTCGACATATGGTACGGCAACACCGCTCCTATGGGAAATCACGTCGACGGACTAAAAGCTAATTGTTTGTTAAAAATGTGTGCTTTTTTTTTTTAATGTGCAAAGTGAATGAGTGAAAAGCTGGTGACTCACTGCTGGTGGCCAGTTGCTATCTGGTGCCGAGGCGGGTGTCCAGAGTGTGTGTGTGTGTGTGTGTGTGTGTGTGTGTGTGTGTAACTTGGTGTGACTGTCTCTCTGTCAGACTGCAAACAGAGGCATCTTTCTCAAAATCCACGCTGGGCCGCGGCTTACAATGAGCTCATGCAAAGAGTGGAGCGAGAGAAGAAAAAAGAAAAGCCGCAGCTTAAGTGTGTACTCACAAGGACAACACCCCCCTCCCCCTCCCTCCCCTCCTCCGAGCAAATATTAAAAGAGACTTCACTCCCAGCTAATCTAATTCACAAACACTCCAGACGCGCACACAAACAAGAAAACACACATAATCTAACTACATTAACTTAGCCCTCAACACGCAACGCGTAGAACTTACCCCCGTTTTCTCCCGCACAACCAGCGAGCGCCGCCGTGATTTACATATAGATAGAGAAGTGTTTGTAAAAAACACACACATTTGTATATAATAGCCCGAGGCTGCGTTGTCACTCATCAAGCTGATCAAAAAAAACAAAAAAACAAGCAGCCACTGTACCACGCCGATGAATCTCTGAGCGTTTTATTTTTTTTTTTTTTTGGCGAATCTGTCCTTCAGCGGTAGGAGGAAAAAAAGAGGAGGTGAGATAAAGGGAGAGAAATCAAGGGGAGAGGAGAGGAGCATCTAAATATAGAGACTCACATTTTGGAGTCAGAAAAGAGACAGTGAAGGGTAAGAAAGAGGGAGGGGAGGATGAAAAAAGAAGGGGGAACAAATAGAGAAGACAGAAGTGATGCTGGAGAGCCATGGTGGGCTTCGTAGACCGCTGGAGATCCGCACATGGAGGACTCGGGAGTTCGATACCCTGCATGCTTTACATTGCAGCACCGTGGACGTTGGATACCGAGGTCTGCCCCCCCATAAGCGATCTTTCCAACAGCTTTATCTGAGTAGATTCAGTCCTTTGTCTTCCCGGTCTCTGTGCTGCGCTGTGATTGGCTCTTCACGAAGGGATCGCAAAAATCAAGTAAAGTTTGTCTCAACTTTTGGCGTGGGTGTCGCTCGAGGCCGCCGCTGATTGACGAAAGGGCGAGCGGACAAAACGCCTCACCTGGATCCTCGCTGCTGTCCCGTCCTCTCCCATCATCCCCCCCCCCCCTCCCTCATCCGTCCATCTCGTCGCGTTTACTTCAACGCTCTTTGACGTCTGACTGTCACCTGTTTGACGAACGCCTCGCAGGCTTTTTTGGGGGAGTCTTTCCTTTTTTATTCTTTATTCTAATGGAAATAACTGCAAATGCATGTGGAGTAAAGCCGTCGCCACATACAGTACAAAGAGAGAGAGACAGAGAGAGAGAGGGGGAGAGACAATAGGTCCACTGTGCAAACTCTCACCATCGCTAAAGGACAACACCCACCTCGGAAACCTAATTTTGAAGAAGTCACACATTCCCACAGTGTGAGGCAGTGCCAGTATCAGGTGTCCGTCCAAACCACCAACCACCACCAATCAACCCCCCCCCTTCGTGACACACCAGCGCACACACCAAAACAAGCGAGGGAGGGGGAGGGAGGAGGGATGAGACGGGAGACAGGAGGGGTGCGGGGGTGAGAAGGAGAGAGAGAGAGAGGGCGAGGGGAAGAGCCAACCAGAGACAAAAGGCAGAGAAAAATGACAAAAGGGAGGAAAAGGAAAAAGGAGAGGACGAGAGGAGGTGAAAAGCTCATTGCCAGCTCACCGTCTGCATTCACGGAGCCGGGAGGGAACACAAAGACGGCCACAATGAGCCCTCCACGTATATATATATATACACTATATATACTTTATATACTGTATATATATATATATAGTGTGTGTGTGTGTGTGTGTCGAGAAGGCCGTTAGTCGTTAGTTTGCCCCTCGCCCCTGAAAAGGGGATGTGAACCTACTCACTTCTGTCCACGTTAACGTCGGCTTCACCTCCCCGGTCCAGAAGGGGAACTGCACAGACGCTCGTACAGAGGCAAGACAACAATGGAGCTCCACTGTCCCCGTATTCAACGCTCACATATACACGAAAAACGGACGAATCCTAATACCACGACTTCCCCTTCTCAGACGTCAACCTAAAGCCAGGACCGTATTCCAATCCAGGCTCAAAAATGAAAATGAAAAATGAAATGTGTTTTAGCAGAATCCTGAAAGGAGACACGAAGTTTACCCTCGGGTTTTCGGTTTCTACGAGAGCTTAAATGTTCAAAAAAACTCATACTGAGTATAAATACTGAGTATAAATACTGAGTATAGCCGTATTCACCCTCTGTCTGAAACGGGACCGCGTTGCTCGGCAACAAACTGGGTCCATGTTAACTTCCTGTCAGCCGATGTCGTATCCATGACCGTAGAACTAAAATGGGGCATGTGTACTTTTATAAAGCACTGAGATCTGCTGTATATTGTATAAAAATCTCATTTTCTTTACAAATATTTGACATTTAAGATTTCAGTCCTGATTGATGTAGGATTTCTATTTGAGTGAAAACTACTGAGTTCAGCAGTCTGGAGGCTTTTTGTTGAAACACGAGCTGTGTGTGTTTACGGATGGATGGATGGATGGATGGTAGATGATAGATTCGTGGTGCACATGAACATTAAATGCATCCAGTCAGAGCTGTTGATGTCGTATGACGCAGTATGAAGGTGAGGTGGATGGATCTGAAAACCTTCGACCACCATGACAGCAGCGTTTGAGACCTAAGAGTTCGTTGTTGTTGGCGTTTCTTCCCTGAAAGCTGACAAAGTGGTTTTCTTGCCTAAACGTTGTAAAGTCGTGAGCGACGCGACAAAAAGACCCGGAGCTTTTACGACCTTTTTAACCGTTTAACCATTTCAAAGGGACTATTTAACAAACGAGCCGTGGAAGCTGCTGTGAGGGATTCTGGGCTCTGGAAGTCTTTGTTTGTGATGCAGATCTAGCGGGACTCGGGTCACCATGGTGTTACCTCCTTCAGCGACGCACAGCGACCTTACACACGTGTGTTTAAATGGAGATTGGCACTTTAAGGGGATGTATAAATATGAGCTCGGGTCAGGGGGAAGGATAAAAATGAGAAAGAGAACAGGGAGAGGGTAAAAATGAGAAAGGGAGTAGAGGAAGGGTAAAAATGAGAAATGGAGTAGGGGAGGCCACTGGAGGCACCTGGCCCACTTACAGCAGAGGAGGGGGTGGCGGAGGAGGTGAGGTGGGAGATTAAGGAGTGGGAGGGAACAGGGAGAAGGTGGGGGAGGAGGAGGAGGAGAGAGCAGAGGGCACAGGGAGGACGGGGGGGGGGGGGAGGAATGGGAAAAAGGTGAGGAGGAAAAAAGAAATGAACAGATGAAATAATGGGAAGGGGAGGAGGAGAAGAAGAGGTGGCCTTGTGAGGATGAGAATGGAGGTGGTGTGTGTGTGTGAATGTGTGTGTGTGTGTGTGTGGGTGTCTAAAAACGATGAAGAAAAAACTAACACCTCACCCAAAGTATGAATAAGCGACCACAACAGGCCGCCGTCGGTTCAGCCTCTCCTCCGGGCTGCCATACCACTAATATCCCACTAATACCACCCACAGTCCTGCTCCACCTCACAGCAATGAATATTTCATGTCCTGATGGCACTTTTAAAGCAAAAAAAACTAATTAGCAAATAATTGTATGTTGAGCAGGGGAGAGAATGTTAAACAGGCCTTGTTAGCAGCACTTTAGCACTCTAGTCAGAGTCCACGGCTGGATTACAACAAAGCAGCACACACACACACACACACACACACACACACATTTGAATGGGACAAACTTTATCCATTAATTAGAGTGTCGCCATCCATTCCACGGGGTCTGATGCTTATAGCTAAAGAAGAGAAACATATTACCAGTGTATCATGATATGTGGATTTAAATTCTTTGTTTAGAGGCTAGATACGTGTAACCATGGTAACCGGTGTTAAACCTCAGGTTTTGTGAGTGCATCTTGAAGTCTGAATACATTTTTTTGAAGCATTTAGCTCATGAACATGCGTCGTCCCTGGACAGGAAGCGAGAGAACAACATCTGCGTAGAGGGAATTACCGCCGCGGCGTAAAAACACGTAGTGACATCATCAGCAACCACAACAGACCAGCGTCGATGTTGGTTTCATCCAGAATTTAAACTCCGTGAGGCCGCAGCTCTCTCTCGTGTAACTCGCCACTGAGCTCCAGATGATAGTCGTTGAAAAGATATAGATTTTACACTTTTTTCACCACCACATTGCATTGTGGGATATGTATGCCGGCATAGTGTCGAGTGTTTGAATTTCGTAATCAAACCATTCGTTTCCGACATCCTGCTAAATCTGGCGTTGCTATAGCGACTAAATACGATGTTCATAATAGAATAAACAGCATATTTCCAAACACTTCAACATGTTTCTTTTGAAGAATAAAATCGCATAAAACCCCATTTTTCATCTCAGCTCGACTTGAACACAAGAAAGGAGCTCGACACCCGTTACCTTCAACCGGAGAAGCAAATACAAGAACTGTCAATAAATGAAAGTTGACTTCCCCTCTGAAATGAAAGTGCAACAGTGTTAAATATCCCCTTCCAACATGACGGGCAGAAACATCCCAGAATACACCAGCGCTCGGCTCGGCTGATGTTATTATAAACGGGGATCCCAACGTTGAGCCGAGGCTTGCGGGTCAGATGTTGGCGGGATCGGGGGATCAAACCACTTCCTGCTCGTAGAGAAGGAGTCTTTCCGACCTTCCCTCTGTGTGTGTGTTTTTTTAAATGCAGGAGTTTAGATTGAGACAGACAGCTCGAACACACACAGACTAAACTCAGCGACAGAATAACAAGAGCTGGAACTCCGTCTCACCACCTCCTCCTCCCTCCTTCCTCCTTCCTTCTCTCCCCCGTTTCCTCTCCTTCACGTTCCCTCTTTCCTTCCTCTCTTCTCTCACCTGAGCTTTGATATTGAAATGTCTCCCGGCCACAGCCCGAGGCCAGTTGACTGTCTCTAAAGATGTATTTGCTCAAAGCCGCTCAATTTCTCATCAAATGCTCACACTGTGTGTATAAAAGACAAACTCTTTGGCCGGGAAAATAACAACTAACAGCCGTCACACTTTAACAAAGAGACCCCCACCAAACCCACACCTTCAACTTCCTAACAGCTTATATAAATTCCTCTATAAAGATGGTGATCCCTGATTAAAGTGGCGAGCCGAGATCGCCGACGATGGCGTCGATAGAGACTCGGAGTTCTTCCCCCGTGGAAATTATCCCGCGTTAAGGATGCCCGCCGGCATTTAGAAACAAGCCAATCATTCAGGAATAACAAGACAAAAAAATGCTCAGTCCGTTCTAAAAGAAACAACAATAATCATCCCGGAGCTGCGACAGTTAATCGATGAGTCGTCAACGAATGGATCGCGTTTTTAGTGGCTTTCATGAAAAGCTTCTTAAAAGTGAATACTTTGTGTTTTATTGACTCCATGACAGAAAACTAAATATCTGTAAGAAAAGCAACATTTTATAGACCGAGCAACTGATCAACAGATAAATGGACAGTAATGGGGATCTGATGTTCATTATCGGAGAGGCTTGATGCTTTAAAACAGGCTCGAGTGTCAATGAGAAGCAAACAAACATAAAAGAAATCTGAAGTCAGATGACCCCTGAACCCTGAGGGAGTTCTGAGTTCATTGAATATGTGAAGCTTAATATGAACCGTTTAATACAGGGATGCCAGGGTAACGGCCCGCGGGCCGGACTCGCCCGACTGTACGTCACATCCGGACCGCGGTGATAAGGGGAGAATTTTTTTTTTTTATTATTATTTTATCTATTTTTTTTTTAAATATATACCGTAAATCCTCTAATACTGGCCTGTATTCTATTACCGGCCAGTCATTGGCCGGGGCAAGTGTCGACAGGCAGCGTTCCACCCTTCCCCTTCATTGTTAGGTTTGCGTCGCGAAGATTTTGGCTGAGGCTATATTAAAGGATTTACGGTATGCCCTGCATGCATTCGACTCACGGCGAGTGTGGAGAGACGGTGCGCCGCTGCCTCCCGCAAGCTCTCAAATCTTCTAAACTGAATGTTGTCGATCTAAAATAAAGACAGATTCATAAACTGCATCGCTTATTTCTCGCTTAAAATGTTTTCAGAAACACGTTTCGGTGAACTATTGTCGTAAAATAAGAGAACGTTTCCAAACGAGCCGCCATGTTGGTCGGTTTGAACTCCGGAGCAGACAGGACAGCTGTGACAGCGATCGTCCAATCAGGTGCAGCCATGAAGTGTGCACGTGATTGTATGAAGGAGAGCGCCTGTCAAGCATCCTCCTTTGTAATGCATGTCATTTAGGCCTCATTGTGAGGCTATTTTGGTGCCAACGTAATTTATTTTGATGTGTAGGCCTTCATGAATAATTTCAAACAGCCTACCTATCCATGTGTTGAGTCAATGTTTGGCCTTTTCAGTCCCAAAGTGTGATCCGGCCCCCTGAGTTCTCACCTGAAAGTCTGGCCCCCTGTCCAATTTCACCCTGGCATCCCTGCTTTAATACATGAAGGACGTGAATGTTTCTCTCTGTGAGAAACACTGGTGACATTTCTGTCCCTTCCTTTGTTCCTTCCTCGACACCAAAGGCTCGCTGGATCACCTGACGGCTGCTGTCGGCGCTCCGCTTGTCGCTTGTTTGTTTTGACAGCATCCGAAACGTCGGTAAATCAAACCAACAATTAGGAGCGCGCACAACGCAACAAAAATACATAAAACAGAAGGACGATTACAAGGACGGCCCCCTTACTTTGCAAGCAAGTGATAAAATGTGGTAATATTCCAGGATGTAACGTAACGAGGTGTGTGTTGGTTCGCGTCCCTAAATCTGCAGAGAAACACGGCGTGATGAAAAACACACGAGGCAGAAATCCCTCGTCTGTTTCCTGAGAATGTGAGACCCAGAAAGGTGTTCCGCAATATCAACAACTCCTCGCTCCACAACTCCTCCTCCCTTTGCATTTATTTATAGCAACAATCAAATTACTATTTCGCTTCTCAACTTTCAGTTATCGCTCGTCGATAATTAAAAAAAACACAAAATCAGAGGCAACGCGGCGAATCACCTTCCGATTGAAATATTCCAGGACAACAGAACAAAAGAAAAGAACAAGAGAGCTTATTGCTTTCATTGACGTCCACACACACACACACACACACACACACACACACACACACACACACACGCACACACACACACACAGCTATGAAATATTAACAGCATTTCTGCGTGGGGTTTGATGTGGTGGAGGTTTAAACTCACCTGTTCTCAGGGGGAGGGGCGGGGGAGCATGTCAGATAGGTAGATAGGGAAGACAGCTGTCTCACACACACACACACACACACACACACATCCCCCACAGCATCCATGTAACCCCTATGGGGATCAGGAACACCTGTATTCAGCCCTGCACAATGAGAGGCCATTAGGTTTGGGAGTTACTACATGGGGGGGGGGGGGGTTAGGGTGGAGCCAGTTTGGATACGGGGGGGGCGGGGTTAATGTGGGCCTCGACACCACATTAGACGTGAGATATGACAAATATTCATGAGTTGTCAGGGAAAACTCCAGAGAGACGCGGCTTCGTCACGCGAGCCGGTGTAAACGGTTCGTTTTGCAGCACGTTAGACAAACAGGTGTTCCCATTAACAAGTGAGCTCCTGGGGAGGGGGGGGGGGGGGGAGACAGGGATGAGATAACTGTCAGGGAGAGAGATGGAAACAGAGATGAACAAGGTTGCTAACAGGAAAACGGCTGAGGCTCCGCTGAGCATTTGCACATCCGCTTTGGAGGAGAGCGATTAAAACTAAAACACAGGAATAATAATTAGTATTATTGGTCGTCGCCCATTTTGGCTCTCAAAGAAACGCTGGGAGTAAATTTGAAGGTAACGCAGCGATGCTTGTATGTTTAGGGCTTTTATTGTGAAAGGTAAGAGTGGAAGGAGCTGAACCCAATTAGTGAACAAATAAAAGCCCTTAGTGGCCGTAAATATGTCTCCATCACTCTGCTCCCGTCCTTTCAGTGCAATGCATGATGGTCTATAATGGTATGCTAGTGACCATCGCTTGTACAAGATGCATTATGGGATACCCCGAGTCCTCTATAGGGAATAATAATGATAACGCATTCACGTGGCTTCAACTTAGACTAAAGCTGCTGCCACACAGTTCAGCCCACAACCTGCACGGGAGCAGCGAGCACCACCTACATACCAGGAGGCTCACACACACACACACACACACACACACACACACACACACAGTCCGAACTCAAGACCGCTTCTCGAAGGACTCAAAAACATCCACCATGTTTTCACTCCTGGTTGTCGTTTAATTCGGTGGAGACCACTGAACCAAATTGGTTGTTGCGTCGTCCGACCCGTTTGATATCATCGTAGAAAGAAAACATTCCCACACATAAACTCCACCACTGCAATGCCTAACCAGACAAGTCTACACGCACACAAACAGACAATACGGCAATAAAACCGGCGCTTGAAGAGGAATCCTCATTTGGTTTCTGAGGCTCGTTTTATGGGAGTGTGGATTCTTCAGATACATTTTTTTTAGGAGTGATGGTTTTGCATGTTCTGCATTTCATTGTACGTGTGTCATGAAGAGACTCAAACTGGTCTTGTTCCTGGTCTGGGTTTAAGTGGTCTTGGCTACACACACACACACACACACACAGCGAATGAGCTTCAAACCTGACTCCCACATCAACACCCACAAAGCTCCAAACTCCGGATAATACTCGGTGAAAACTAGCTCCGCCACCTTCAACAAACACAACTTTACACCAAATTCAACTCATTTATCTTGTTTAATCAACGCCCCCCCCCCCCCTTTTAAAAATGAAAAACAAAGCTCCATTCATGAGATAACACAAGTGGGAAAGTGCTTCAAATCCCTCCTTTGCAATCCCACAAGCAGCTAATATTTTTTCCATCTTTCGGCCGATCTCGCCTACACTCCTCCTCCACTCATCCTTGGAGCTGCTGTCTTGGTCTGTATTATATTTAATAACACAGATGGAGAAGGTGCATACGCACACACACACACACACACACACCAAAAAATAAAAATCACATATATGTCCACTGTGCCCTGATGCTCACAGCCATAAAACGCTCTGGGAGCCCGGGCCATGTGTGTGGCAAACGGCATTTAAATGGAGGATTTGTCAACATTTAAAAATGAAGATGAAGATATGATCTGCTCGTGCAGGACAGACGTGGACACGCTAATTGAATCGCTGAATAAAAGATGTTGGAGGGTTTATCATATCAAGAGCCAAAATCTTAACTCCGTTTGTCGGAAGGACAAAACAAAGCAGACAAATCCACTGAGGCCTGAGACAATTTAAGGATGGGGGGGGGGGGGGGGGATCACTATGGTCTCTTAATCCCAGAGATCCAGTTAGCCACTGTCAAACAGAGAGCAGAAAACTGAGAGGGAGCACTTAAGACCAGAGTCAGAAACGGCTGGCTGGCTGTGTTAAGTTCCTCAAACTGAAGTGGAATACAGAAGCGGACTGTTGTGAGAGGGTCTCCTTTAAGTAACTTTATTATCAACTAAGACCTGCTCCGGGGGCTGGATCTGGTCCTGTACAGGTCTGTAGTCCGTCACAGGTAGAGACACAACACGCTCACATTCACACCGACCAGCAATCATCCATCAACCTGCTGCACATCAGTCTTTCTATGGAAATGCACTAGAAAGCAACACATATATATAAATAATAATAATATGATATGCAAGACTTATCACAGGGTTTTTTTATTATTATTTTATTTATTTTGATCAACTAAACTTAGTAAGTGTTTTACTTCTACTAGTATTAGTGAATAAGTAAATAAATACATTTATTAAAAAAAACGCAAAAAATATAATTGTCCCATAAAAAATAATTTAAAAACATTTTTAAAAACTGTCTCTCACATTATGAAAAGTTTGCGTTTGCACCCCCCCCCCCCTCCCTCTCTCTCTCATGGTAGAAAATGGAGGAAGACGAGCTGACTGGCTGAGAGGAGACGCTTCCAGCTATTAGAAGCCAATAAACACAAAAACACTTTTCAATACGGATCAGATGATGAACTCAACAATTGGAGACAAAAAAGCAACACCCCCCCCAACCCCCCCTCCGTGTCTTGTCTGGTACGCTGGGGTTGGGTATTGACGCAGCAGAAATTTCCAGCTGGAGAAATCCCCCTTTGGAGGTTAAAAGAGGGGAGGAGGAGGAGGAGGAGGAGGAGGAGGGTTTAAGCTCTTGTCTTCGAGGCTCTTTCATTTTGAATCCCCTCCAGACAGCAGCATCAACCTTGTGTGTGTGTGTGTGTGTGTGTGTGTGTGTGTGTGTGTGTGTGTGTGCGTGTGTGTGGCATCATCATTCATATCCGTGTTCGAAAATTACCCCAAAACTTTGCAAATTTCACATCAAACTCCACATCAGCTGATGAACCCCTCCCCCTCCCAAAAAACCATCCAGCGTCTGCACGCGTCGCATCCATAACTCCATCATGCAACCATGCATGTGATGGATGTTTCCTAAAAGTAGACATGTGTGCAGGTGGATGTCATCCATTCAATGAAACCACCAGACACCGGATCCTCGCGCCGCCGCGTCATTAAAAACACGAAAAGTCCGTTCAGAAACACATGTTGACGCCGGATTACAAAGTAGATTATTTTTGTGTTTCCTCCCAAACAACCGGCGACACACAGCGTGCGTGAACGTGCGTGAACGTGCGTGTCCCGGACATCAACACAGCAGACAGCCGGCTGTCACGTCTGGAAACAGGTAGGCGGACTTCCACACTGTCGCCCCGCTCCCTCGGTCCGACCCCCGGCTGTCAGACACACACATGACCGCGGTGCTGCCCCGGTGGACCGGAGGAAGACGGACAGACAGGCCTCCACACACACACACACACACACACACACACAGCTTCTTCATATATCTATACAAACATCGAACTCGAGTTGCATCGCGTCATGTCTCCAACCTGCGCGCGCGCCCGCCAACTGTCAAGGCTCCGTAGCCGCGAGGCGACAACAACTAATTGTTGACATGATTAATAATAATAATAAAATCAAATAAAGAACGCGCCGCTGTCCGCCGCCTCCGCGGAGGGAAGCGGCGGGCTTCTCCCCCTTCTTTGCCGGGGCTACGTGTTCGGAAGTCAGACGTACCTGTTACCCCATGGGGGTCTGGGGTTGGACGCGGTGTCGGTCCTTCGGAGTCCAATCTGGTGTGACAGCCTGAGAGAAGAAAGGAGGGAGGAGAGGGAGGGAGGGAGGAGGGGGGGAGGTTTGTCCAAAGCACTACTGTCCTTCCCCTCCTCTGGATGCTCCTCTTTAAGTGTTATTCCCCCTGTTTTCTCCCACTCTCCCCGCTCTTCTTCTTCTTCTTCTTCCTCCTCCAGCCCCTTTCTCTCTCTCCCTCCCTGCTTTTCCGTGTCTTGGTATCAGGAGCCTCCCCCTCCTCCTCCTCCCCTGTGAGTGTGCATGTCTCTCTCTCTCTCTCTCTCTCTCTCTCTCTCTCTCTCTCTCTCTCTCTCTCTCTCTCTGGGCAGAGTCAGGAAATGAGACAACGTGAACGCACACACCGCGCGCATCCATCTGATCTGAGACCAGTCTTATCCCTCAAATGTATGTATTTTCATTTAAAACATGAGGAATTATCTTATTATTATTATTATTATTTTTAGTAGTATTTTTTTATTATGATTATTGTTATTGTTATTATTATGAATATTCTGTGTTATGATGTAAGCACGAGGGGGTGGGTTGGGGGTGGGGGTGGGGGGGTTGTCATGAGCCCGTGTCGCTCGTGGGTCTCCTGCTTGTGCGCCTGTTGCCATAGGGCTCAGTGAGGACCAGGGGCTTACTGTATCTTACCCCCTCTTGTGGCACAAACAAGAAAACACCAGCCAGTCACATGGTCCAGTCAACAAGACTGACATTTACAGTTTGACACAGTTTTGGCTGGAAAACACCTCCGAGAGCCATGTGATGTGAGCGTGAAGGCAAATCTTGTGGTCCAAAAGTCTGGGGTAATTCCACCAGCCCGACCTCCACACTCCACTCATGCTGGATTTTTTAATCTTTTTTCTTATTGCACGTTAAGTTATGGGGGAAATTTACAATTTATGATGTTTATGACGCTGGTGAGAGAAGGATGAGAAGTTTCCTCAACGGCTAATTAGTTCATGTGTTGCAATATAGGCCAACTTCCTGTTATTATACAGGATTGTACCTGCAAGTCAGAATCAACGTGATCCGCTCTTATAAAAGTACCAGAATAACAATATAAATACACCGTCAATCAATAGTAGGTAAATGTCCTGCAGTCGTCGTGAAGTCGTCATTGTGCAGAAAAGTATTTATTAGTAATTCAGCATACTTTTATCATCCTGACTCTGAGGAAATGAAGTGAACTAAACTGCACAACAACACGATGCTGACGAACCAAACGGAACAAGAAACGCTACAAAACCACGTAGTTAGGTTTAGGCATGAAAACCGGGCCGGACTTTCAAACACTTTGACACAGTTTGTTGGTTTAGTCCAATGGTTTCCAAGCTAGAGGTCAACATAACGTCAGAGGTCACCATCCAAACTGGTTTTGTATATTTTAAACTTCTCACATGGAAAGTAACGGGTTATTAAAGCGCTCAGATAAATGTTTTTCTCCTGAACGTAGCCGAGAAGAAGTCACACAAAATGGATTTACTTAAACAAAGCAAGTACTTCAAAGTAAATGTAATTAGTTACTTTCCAGCACTGCGAGTACTGCATGTTAACCCGTAGAAGGAATTTGACTCCATGCTGACCCGAGAACAGTTGAAAGTAACTCGTCAGGACGATATGAATATTTGACTTGGCGACTATCCTGGCCAAAATAACTCACGAATCTTACCCCGACAATCATCATCGAAACAGCTTCAAACTCTTAAAATGACAAACTGGCATCAATTTACATTTAGTTGAGGGACCAATATTTACATTGTGTTTGATTATTACAATCAAATAATCAAGAAAATGATCATAAATCATAAATAAAGGATGATACATTGTTCTAAGCTCTGTTTTTCACGTATCTACCGAGACAACGGCACGTAATCCCGATCCCGAGGTTAGCCCGATAATTCACGCATGAATTTATCGCTTTCTAAGATAAATTCCTACATCGTCAATACAAATGGTATTATTATACTTCAAATATAATAATAGACATCTTTCACAGTGGAAAAACAAGCACAATTAAAGACATTTTAAATCCAGACCGCAAACAAGACATGAATTTCAAAGTCCCGTATCAATGTGTGTGTGTGTGTGTGTGTGTGTGTGTGTATGTAGTAATGAGGAACCGTAGAGGGGGGTTTGTTTCTCAGGAAATAAAAGTGCGTGCTGTGACCAGGAATCGTTGTAGGTTTGAGGAAGTGGGAAAAGTTTATAGGGGAAGACAACGTGTGGGGAGTGCATGTGTGTGTGTGTGTGTGTGTGTGTGTGTGTGTGTGTGTGTGTGTGTGGAGAAAGTGATGCGTGGCATGACACAGCGGGGCGTCGAGCCTCCATCAGTCTGGGTGGGTGGCTGCTGAGGGCTGGATAACGGAGAATGTCAGGCCATGTGGATTAAGGCTGTAGGTCTGTAATGCCCAGGCACAGATCTCTCTCTCTCTCTCCCTCCCTCTCTCCCTCTCTCTCTC
>CM056829.1:1240000-1392500 GCA_029853015.1 Chelidonichthys spinosus | reverse complement strand
GAAATCTAAACACTCAGTGTTCAGCTAGAAAGCACGTTCTTGTGTTGTACAGTAAGCAGTCAGTGTCAGTGAAGGAGTAGAAAACAGAGATTTATTTATCAGAAACATTTCCAGGGTAGAATGCCGTGGTGGGAAAACCTCAACACTGACACTGAACTAGGAATTGAAGCACAAATGAAAGGTTTTGGGTGAGTTATGCAGTGCATTTAAAGTAGAATATCTCGCTCTCTTTTAAATGTAACGTCTATCTAAAGTTGAATAAGGAGGTTTTCCTCTGAAATGCAAAAGTATAAAGTAGCGTTTAATTACAGCACAGTTACGTTCAACCTTCTCCTGTGACTTGCTTCATTCTTTCTGCAAAAAAAAAAAAAGGACGGCGGGACATAGATATAGATAGATACAGGCTGATATGAACTGCTGGTTGTGAGCCTCTCAACCCAAATCGTGCAGCCAAAATTCCCTGTTACATCATCCATCTCCAATCCCTCCCTCCTCCTCCTCCTCCTCCTCCTCCTCGTTCTCTCCCTCTGCCATCCTCCTCTTTCTCTCTTATCTCTGCTGGCCCCGTCTCTTGGGGGTCGTTGGTTTTTTTTGTCATAATCACCTTGGAGATTGGGGACCGGTGCCCATGGCAGAGCTGAGCCGAGCGGAGAGGATGAGCAGTGGAGGACAGTCTTTCAGTGAGGGGGGGGGGGGGGGGGGGGGGTGACGGCTTGTCTGGCTCAGCCCTGGCTAATGTGAGGGGACAGCCTTGACTTTGCCTTAACCACACTTGCACCGTCGATGCCAGCCGGAGAGGAGAGGGGAAGCAGAGAATAGACGGATGAAACGCTCTCCTTTTCAGCGCTGCCTCCTCCCGCCCGCAGACCGACGCCGCATTCGGAGGCGCGTGGGGCCTCGATGTCACACCCTGTAGGTGTTTAAGCCGCTTACTTACACCAACAAGAGACGGGGAGATGAGGCAATCGGAGCGCTGGAGACAGAAAGAGGGAGAATGGGAGCTGGAAGAGGATTGGGAGGGGAGGCGGGGGGCGGAGGTCACGGTTTTAGGTTGTAATGTGTAAGTATCAGAGTTTGGCACACCAAGTATCATTATCATGTGGGGGGGGTCGGTGCCGTTCGGGTGTCTGTCATGCAATCTGAGCGTGACGATGATTCTGCACAAACCGGAAGAGTCATGAGGACGATAATGTGATAAATGTTTTCCTCCGGCCCCACCCCACTCTCACTCCTCTTCCCTCTCTCTCTGAGTTACTCCTCTTTCAGGGGGGGGGGGGGTGACTGGGGAGGCGTGGGATCCACCAGTGAGTCGCCAGGATAGGGGTCGAGGGTTTAAAAAAAAAGCCTGTGTGTGTTCAGGCCTGTTTGTCTCACCGAGGTGTGAGGGGGTGAGGATGACGCATGTTCGGGGGTGAGATGGAAGGGAGGGGGGAGGGGGAGGGGAGTTCAGCATGGGGGCGGCGAGAGATAAGGGTGGACACAAGAAAGGCTTTTGTTGGGATCATTTGGGGCTACAGACACTCGTATACAAGGGAGGGGTCAGGAGGTGACGGCCGTACAAAGACAACGCACACGCTCTCGCTCCTTTCTCCTCCTCTGGCCGTTTCTGTCCTCTCAGCAGCCCTCCTTGTTGATGCATGCTGGGTAGGTTCTCAGACACTCCCCTCCTCAGGTCACTGGCTCTTGTTTGTCCTAGCCCTCCTATTCCCTTCAACCCTCCCTCCACCCCAAACTCCTCTCCTCCTCGCCTGACCAGTTCCTCTAATTTGTTTTTTTCTTTTTGTTTTTTTATTCGCTGTACCTCATCTCCTTCTCCCTTCAGCTACATGACGGTGGAGGAAAGCCCCTCCCCTCGGCTGTGTTTGTGCTCGCTGTGTGTGTGTGTGTGTGTGTGTGTGTGTGTGTGTGTGTGTGCGGTGTGTGTGTATGTAAATATCCCAGAAGTACTCGAGGTTTGTAGCGGCGCGGCCCTTTTTCCTCAAAATGATGTTTTAACACCAGTGGCCTTTGGGAAAACAAGCCTCACATCCGACTCACGGTTAACATGCAGGGAAACATGTGGGCTAATGTCATCAGTACACACACACACACACACACACACACACACACACACACACAGTCAAGGGGAAAAAAGACTAGCAGATCACACAAATGTGTAAAATGTGAGCCGCAAGTCAGACTGCAGTTTTGTTATGCATCTGATTTTTTCCGAACCTCAATTGTGTGTGTGTGTGTGTGTGTGTGTGTGTGTGTGCGCTGTAAGAAGAGATTGAGCGCAGCACGGTGGAGGAGCTTACAGTAAATGGAGACATTTAGAAAAGCAGTAGATAGACAGACACAAACACACGGATCAAAGAGGTTTGAGCGTTACAGTACACCGGGGAACAAAAGGGAGAGAGACAGAGAGAGACAGAGAGAGAGAGAGGATGTGAGCGAAGGTGAATAGAAACCCCAATCAATACGCCATCCAAGAACAGCTTGAGCCAAGCGAAGGAGCAGGGAAACCGAAAAGAGAGAGATGGATGGAGGGAGGGAGGAAAAGTGGGTCAAATAATGGGAGGAAAGGATCGTTTGCAGAGAGGAGATGGAGGGCGAGAGTCAGGAGAGAGAGAAAAGAGCATGAACGAGGGAGCTGCGATCTCCCGACCCCCGCTGACCCCCCCTCAGCCAGAGGGGGGGGGTTTGGTAAGGGAGATGATATCGATGCGTGAGGGTGAGGGGTCAAAGGGGGGGAGAGAAGGGTTCAACGTGTGGTACGTCACTGTATGCCGCCTTTTACCTGTTTATCGTCACGGTAACCAGCTACTAAAACTCCACCTGAAGAGATGAACCAACTCGGCAAAAGCAGCCACCTGGCCTCTCAGAAAGGTTCCCAGAAATACCTGCAAAGCCCTTGCTGTGTCAACCAGAGAGCTTATTACTCATGTTTTAATATCTAATCATGCGTCCCCGTCTCAAAGAGGTGACCAACAGTCAGTCTGGCTGCAGTTTGCACCGAGTGTTTTAATGGAGTATAGTTTAAAACAAACTAAAGTCTAAATAATACATTGAATGATGGCTGAATTCCTTTTTTAGCCGTTTCCGTGTCGGGTCCCAAGACGGCACGTTGCAGAAGACGTGAATTCAAACAAAAGAAACAAAAATGGGATTTAGGCATAAAAAGTCTTGAACACATGGTCTAACACTTGTACAAGACCAGTACAATGTTTACTGAGATAATAAATCAAGTGAGAGGTAGGGTCATTTTCTCATAGACTTCTATACAATCGGAGAGGAGTCGCCCCCTGGTGGCCAGCGGAGAGAAAGCAAGTTTTGGCTTCACTTTTCTGTTAACCAAAACGGTTATGATATGATAGATGGAGGCAACAAACACAAACTAACTTTGGGACGTGAAGTCTCGAACACCGGTCTTGTGGTTGAAAGTCCTGTGTTTTGGTGGTTAGTCAGATTTAGGCAAGAATACCACTTTGTCTCGTTATTGTCGTTTCGTTTCGGCAGAAAGAGACTTTGATTGGTGCAGGAAGAACATCGTGGCTAGGTTTGAAAATAAGTAGAGCCGTAAAGTTTAGGGAACAAAAGCAAACAAACCTTTGGGACATGACGTCTTGAATACTGGTCTTGTGTTTGAAAGTCCTGTGTTTTTGGTGTTAGGGTTAAATAGTGTTAGTTAGATTTATGCAAGAAAACTACTTACGGTTAGGCTTGAAATAATTTCATACAGTTACAATTAAATGGTAAATGGCCTCATTTATATAGCTTTTATCCAAAGTGCTTTACAGTAATGACTGACATTCACCCATTCACACACACATTCACACACTGACGGGGGAGTCGCAGGGCGACAGCCAGCTCGTCAGGGGCAATTAGGGTGAGGTGTGTTGCTCAGGGACACCAGGCACTCAGCTAGGAGGAGCTGGGGATCGAACCAGCAATCTTGCGGTTGCCAGCCAACCCGCTCTACCTCCTGAGCTAAACCCCCCACGAATCAGGCACCAAAACTCTATAGTTTTAGGCAAAATAAACAAACAAAGTTTGGAACACAGTCTCGTGGTTTAAAGTCTTGTGTTTGTGAACCCTTCCACCTCCACAGCCGCCCACCATGAGTGGTTTGAATCTTCCATCACCAGCTCTGACTGTTGCATAGTCACGTGGACGTGTTTAGTCCGTGTTCGATTCCCCAATCGTCTTTCCATCGGCATTAGTTTCCCGTTCTGAGCGACGTGAAGGATTAAAAAAAACATGACAATCTGCGTCCCATGTAAAAGAAACTAATAGATTTAATTGTGATTATTTTTCGCACAGAATAGGGAGGCTTTTTTGAAAACACCAACGTCTTTTTCCCTTTACAATTGGCTCCGATGTGCTTATTGTGTGTGTATCGAGGCGGATCAATACGTATATTACAGGATGCTGAGTATTGCTGTGGAAACATTTCCCCCTCCCGCTGCTCTTCCCGTATACCTCCCATCCTCTTCTCCCACACCCCAACTTCATCTCTCTGTCTGTCTATCCTCCCATCCTTACCCCTCCCCCCTTTTTTTGTTTTTTTTCTCTCACCCACACACACACACACACACACACACACACTCCTTGTCTTCAGCCTCCTCACAGTCCAGATGGCCTAGCTGCCCCCACACTCACTCCCCCACATACACTCACTGCATGCACTCCGCCCCACTCTTCGTCTCCCCTACGGGAACAGCACTCCCTTTAGAGAAGTAGACCCCCCCTCCCATCCTCAAACATCACTACCACTGTGCTTTCCACGTTCACAATGCCCCCCCCACCTCTTCAACACATCTCTGCTGTCCCTCCACAGACCACAGGCTTATATACTCCCACTCACATACGCGCTGACGCAGAAGATCTCGTTCACAATTCTGCTCTTCTGCAGCACAATGCCTGATGGGAGAATCGTAGGAATGATGCTTGTAGGTGTGATGAATGGCACGGTGAGACATGGTCGTTCTCACACATTTTCTTTTTTGTGGGGAGGTTAGTTTACTGTTTTATTCTCTTCAGTCAATCACACAATATAGAATAATAGGATCATATTTTTATCTCTTCTTGTATCTGCCTCAGTGGTGACTCAGCCTGAGCAGGATCTTTAGGATGACTTTCAATGAGCTGACATGACGAGGAACTGGCAAAGAGACTTACGCCACACGTTATGCGCTAGTCGACAAATCTGCCCCGAGATAAATGTTTTCTTAATCCCGTTTCATTCTAATTTCAGATCATTTTGTCGCAACTCTCAACTCAACTCTCGCCTCGCACAGTGTACGTCACCATCACGGCCGTTAGCTACGTTCCATCACTTACGTAACGCTTTCTCGTGTTTTTATCCAGCGACTCTTTTTATCAGCCGGGGAGGAGAAAGAAGGAGCGAGGCCTGTTTGTTAGCATGAGTTAACGTTACATCCTGGTACCGAACACACCGCATCGTAGCTTCAGAGAGAGACCACACTGTCGGCTTTATAATTACGTTTAGTTTACTACAACAAAATTCCACTTTCTTGACTTGAAAATGTGTCCTTTAAATTGACAAACATCATCATAGGTATAATTTTTTTGTCTGACGCCGTTGTTACATTCTTTTCCGAAATAAGTTCCAATGGTGTTCCACCGGAAGGGGCGGGGCTTCAACTCATGAGTGCAAACTCAGAACCATCTGAGAAGCCCATAGAGAGTGAAAATCCATCGAGACTCAGTGTCGTTCTTTGCTCTTCTTTCAATGAAGAAGCTGTTAATGTAGCATCTATGCTATCCTCTTCAGGAGCCACCATTGTTGTTTAGAGCGACGCGTCACACCCACCTAAGCCCCGCCCCCAGCTCCTCACAGGACGCCGTCTGGCTTACCGGACACAAACGCGTTACTCGAAGCCTGACAAGATGGATTTCCACATGATATCTCACCCCGACCATTCTCACGCGATCTCACGGTGAGAATCGAACTGCCGTGCAACGCAACAGGCAGGGAGAGAAGCTGAGGGATGGTTGAGAGAGGATCAGAAGAGAGAGAGAGAGAGAGGTGTGACTACTACAGTGTGAGGGAACTGTTGTTGGAGTGTGTGCTTGTGTTGATTGGCCCGGGAATAAAGGAGGAAGAGGGGAGAGTCGGTGCACGGAGCAGAGTGTTTTCGAGGGCTCGCTGTGTGGTGGTGGTGTGAGGGGGTGTAGGCCAGGGGAGGAGGGTGTGGTTAACGGTTATAGCGCTCACAGGAAGCCGCAAGGCAGGGAAAAGGGAAGTGAACCACCCCCACACTGTTCCAAGGTCGTGGCGGCGCTCTCCTCGGGGCTGGAACTAACTGACCTCAGCTCACAGCTCCACCACACCTTTAACCCTCTCTCTCTCCCACTCTGAAGATATCACTGCTTCTTTCCTTCCAATCCAACTTTCATTTCAGACACATACAAAGAGATATAATCATCGAGGCATACCTTGTGTCACTTTGTGTAAAAGCCATTATCATCACATTCTTTTAAATCAGTCAGTCGGTATGCAGATTTACTTGAACGCAGCATGAACGGTGGGAACATTATGACTTGCCCATCTCGAGATGCATCATTAAATTGACACCTTCATCATCATCTTCGTCATCACAGATCATTCCTGATGATGTGATCAAACATTTCACCTTGTTCACCACACAGCCTGGACTGCCGTAAAGAATGAAGGAAAAGTACAGGTTTTGGCAATCATGATAAGAGTTTCAGTTTTTTACACACTCATTGTGGAATTTGGCTACAAGTCAAATAAGACAGTTGGAGATAAACATCTCACTTCTGTGTCAAAATGAAAATGTGATGATCCTTTTTCAAAATGACAATTTACTGCACAAATGACGCACACAGATTGAATTATTCTTTCCAGGCAGCTTATTACAGCAACAAACAAACAGAGAAAAGTACAGTAATTAATGCAACATGTTACTGTAAACCCACTGAAAGTAGTAGGGGGGGGGGGGGGGGGGGGGGTTAGCTCAGGAGGTAGAGCTGGTTGGCTGAATGTGTGAGTGAATGGGTGAATGTCAGTCATTACTGTAAAGCGCTTTGGACAAAAGTGCTATATAAATGAGGCCATTTATCATTGACATACCATGTAAAACACGTTGCTCTGCATTCACAATGTTACTCAAGTAAAAGTACAAAAGTATTAGCTTCAAAATAAAGTACAAAAAGTATACTGATTATGCAGAATGGTCCATTTCAAATACGATATTTACTTTACCATTGGATTATAACTATTGATGCATTGTTGCTGCCTCACAGCTATGAAGATAAAGTTAACTCTAACTTCTTTATGTGCTTAATAATCATCATCTAGTATTTATAGTTGATTGATATTAAGAATATGAATCTGAAAAGTTCAGTCAGGAAGAATTCGGCCGGCCTTTATTCCTCACACATCCTGTCATTCACTCCCCTCACACATGCTCACTCATAATTTCCATGCTGTTGTATTTTGGGGCTGTTCTCATCAGCTGGTCTCTTCTGTCCAATAGCGTGACACCATCATTGTAAGCCTATCATCTTACATATGTTTGTCTCTCTCTTCCTCTAGTACGTTGATACTCGACCTCCCATCACCATCCAGTCGTCCCAGCTTCATCAGCCTCCACCACGGGGGTGGGTTCCCTCAGGAAGACCCCCCTCTGATCGCAAATCACCCTGTCAAGTTAAAGGCCCAAAGACTCTGTTGAGACTTTATCATCACACATCATCGTTAGTAAAAAAATGAATACACTACTTTCTTTTCTTCATTATCTTGTCTCTCCTGATTGGACTATCAGATATCAGATAAATGTAGTGATCCAGCCTCTCGATGTGGCACTTTGAGTGCATTTAATCTAACTTTATAGTGCATTTAACCTTAAATTTTCTTCTGGGGAAGCAGGACCCGGACCCCCTAAAGGGTCCAATCTCCACCCTCCTTTGCTCACAAAATCCCCGTTGGAAACCACTGCTTCACGTTTGGTTGCAAATCTATGCAGATCTATTCATTTCTCACCAAAACGGAAGAGCATCTCAGGGGCGTGTTCACTTACCATCTTAGTTCAGACTTTGTTAAGTCTATAAACCAACTTAACTTTGATTTTATATGACAGAAATGAACTCATAAAGCTGTCATTGCCACAAAGACTTCACTGAAGGTGGCAACAGACTTGGAATGTATGAATGGAGCTTTAAAACTGAACAATATGTCAAATCCCCTGCCAATTTCTGGCACATATTCCCTCTAACTATGTTTGACAAACTGGTGTGGGCAAAGAGGTGGATTGTTTGTGGCCTAACTTTAGGCCTGAATATAATTTAAATGAGTTGTATAAAATTGACCCCCTGTACAGTTGTCATGAATGTGGATTTTAAACTGTTGTTTTTGTACCATGCTGTAATTTTTTTTTTATTATTCTGCTGTAAAGTTGGGCATTTTCAAAAAGTTTCTCTACAGGGATTTACTCGTTTGTATTTGTTGAACTGTAGTTATACTTCTCTTGTATTGTTTGGCAAGATATATGTACATTTATCTCTCAATATATCAACTCTGAATTTTCCCTTACATATGAAAATGTATTGTTTGTTTTTTTCCAATATTCTTCCACCAAATCAAACCAATACAATATTATGCATTTGATACTATTACTTGCAAAATGTCATATACATAAATCTAAATGTTCAATTCATACATGACTATTTTTAATTTTCGAAATTGAATTCAAACAATCAGTCAATTTAAATTCTAAAAACAAAAAAATGACTAAAATCTTCCATCTCTGTACCCGATATAACATTTAACAAACTAAGTTATGATTTCTGGCTATATTCTGATCCTCTGGTATTTCTGTTATGTTTGTATATGTTTTGTGTTAATGAATAAATAAAAATAATAACAATAAAAAAAACCCGCAGTCATATGGCATTTCCACGTTTTTTTCAATGGACGACGCCGACTGGTGTCACGTGTCGTCCACTCCCTCTCGCTCCGGCTCGGCGCCACTCGGCGCTCTTCGGAGTAGCACCTAGCGGCTAACGGCTAACAGCTAACAGCTAACGGCTGGCCGCGCATTGATATGTCTCACTTCAGAAGTTTTTCAGGGGGAAAATGAGCTTCGGTCGCTAATGGAAAATGAGCTTCGGTCGCTAACGCTGAACCAACGCGGTCCAAGCGGAAGGAGCCAAAGATACTTTTCAAGAAGAAGGACCGGCTAAGCTAGCTAGCTTTCCTGTTTCCTCCCCCTCTCCAGCTAGCGGCAGCAGGTGGATTAAAGTGGAACAATATACCAAGAGTTCTGCTAAAAACACGGAAAAAATAATCCACCGACCAAGCACTCTCGGGCCGGTTTGGAAATCCTTCTGCAAGAGTCGCGTTAGCAAAAGTGCTAACGTTAGCATGTCGGTGAACCGAGGAAAGCTGTCAATCAAGGAGATTATGTGGAACCGTTGGCACTAAATAAGAGGAGTTGGACACACATTTAAGCTCCTTGACTGTGTAATTTGACCTGTTATCGAGTTTTCTTGTTGTTTAAGGAGTCTTAAAATGACAATAAACAAGGCTCGTTATCGCTGGTGTTCATGCTAACAAGGAGGAGTCAAATACGGCACTAACGTCTGATCGGGTTGGATTTTCACCAACAAACCAAGGAATGACGCCCTTTTTGGACAGTTGTGTGCAGGATATTGTACTTGTACCTGTACTGCTGTACGTGTACTACTGTGCGTGTACCTCATACCACCTGATCCGTGGAGAGGACCTCTTCAGCCTTAAGGAACATAGAGACCTCCAGCCCTAACAGAACACAGACAGAAAAGGATTTCGTCCTTGGATCATATTTCCCCTGAAAAGATTAGACTTATGAAACCAGAGAATTCACCAGACAAGGAGGACTCACAACAAAGTAGCTGACATCTTTGACCAGAGGCACGAAGTCCTACAGAAATAGTAAGTACCTGCTTTAAAAATAAAATAAAACTGTGTGTGTATATATATATACTTTTATTTATTTGTATATATTTATATGAATACATATTAAGAGCTGCACCCAACAGTAGGCCTACCATTTGGAAGTCCTCGTAAATCTCAGTCCAAAAGTAAGAATTATATATGACATTCATTCTAAAACCCTCGATAGAAGCTTCACATGTAAAAAAATAAAAAATAAATTCAGCCCTTAATATGTAAACCATGTATTTATTAGTTTTTGTGTATGTTTCATTATGTTGGCCTACGCTCCACTGATATATCTCTTTATTGAAATGTATCCTGGTGCGCCGTCACCAGTGGCTCGCTGTGTGTGTGGTTATCTGTGCGTTTGGTTGGAGAGAATCAGCTGTTTTCCACTGTTGCTGCACCTCTATCTATCTAGAGCTTTCTGTTGGCATTTATCCTGTTGTATGTTTTTTTTAGGGTCACCAAATAATACATTTGCAGAATTACTTCCATGGTCTTTTTTTATTATTAAAGATTCATATTTGCAGTACACCTTTTGATTTCTTTCAAGATAATGTGATCCGGAAATGGCAGTTAAAGTGGTCGAGAAGGTTCATATACGCATCAATTTGCTGTTTTGTCTTCTGTGAATTACGTGAAGATGGTTTGTCATTTCTAAAAAGATGCGGGTGACTCTCTGGGTGATGCTATGAACTCAGACAGGATGCTGTTTGTTTCCTAGCATACCTGGGACTTCACAACATGTACAGAGCAGCAATAGTGGTTATTTCAGTCCCCAATGTAACGCTTTTATTATTGGGAGTAGAAGAGAGAATTATTAGAAACATGTATGACACACACACAAGATTAACATGACAGTCACATACAATACAAGATGATTAAGTATGTATTGTGATAGAAGAACTATCTTGATTTTTTATTATTTCTGTATGTTGATTTTCATACTGTGGCTAAAGCTACAGTGCCCAGAAGGTAGACAAATTGTTGTAGGAAATGGGCTTGAATACTAAATTATAAAATCCTCCAAAACATGACAGTTCTGTAGTATGTGTGGCACCAAACGATCTGATGATGATGTGACAGAGAGAGATTTTGAAGTCTTTCGCTCAGTGACACAAGCTGACCTGACCCTCCTCGCTGAGCCAGAGACGGCGCTCCATGCCAGCCGCCCCGGCTCACACTTGGCCACCGTGATCTGGCTTTTCAGTCGGCGCACACGTTCATTCAGCTCGTTCATTCAGAACCAGCTGCCCCCCCAGGCGACGTGGCTCAGCCCCTTCAAACTCCGGTCGGCTGACTCACAAACGGAACGCTGCGGGGCGACAGAGGTTAAAACCAGGAGAGCATGCGTATAAAAAACACACAGCCCATGCTGGTTGTTATAATCCAAACATTTATTATTACTTGAGACAGATTACAACATGAAGACACATTTCACCCCAAAAGATACACATTACCTTCTTCACCCATAAGATAAACGGGGGGCGTGTAATGTGATATAAGAGTTCACCCATGTGACCCTGGTCACCCTGGTTACACATTATGTTACCTTGGTGACTGGGTTTAATCTCTCCACAGAGAGCTGGATCCCAATCTGACCCTTAACCCCGATGAAAGAGAGGTCGCCGGGGTCACACACTCCATGGGTCTATTTTCTGCATGACCATTTTCCTCTGAAAGGTCTTGTTTCGTCGGGCGAAAAGAAAGCTGATGTGAATGTGTTTTAACCATAACAAAGTTGTGTCAGACTAAAAAGGGGCTGGGCTTTTGTGCTGGTAGGGAAACAAAGATGGCAACACTCCATTTGTGCTTTGAATATCGGTGGGTTGGGCGTGCGTGCACTTGCTGTCTCTTTAGACCCGGTTCATAAAGACTCACAAGCTCAAACAATACCCGAAAGCCAATAAAAAAGACCAGTGACAGACATTTATTGCACACACAATCAAACCGGAAGCAAATGTCGTACATCCAGTTAGTTTTTAACACCACATCAAAATTTACAACCCTCTCTAAAAATCACAAGATGCCTCATTTCTTATCCGGTCTTGGCAGAAAATAATGACTGCAGCTCTGTCTTAAGAGATGCCAAAGGTCTTTTTTTCTTTTCTTTTTCATCATAACTGCATGATTTCCATTGTCATGGAATGTGGCTCATACATACACCGTGAGGAGTAACACAGCCTGTATCTTGTATGGGAACAGTCGCCGGGATAGCTGGTGGAAAGCTTCCACCTAAAAACGACACTGGACAACGATTCAATGCCATCATTTATTGTTTTTTAATACAATTGCATTTTGAGGAAATCAATCAATTCCGTCATCAAAAATTGATAATGACAAGCACACACTAACTTAAATTTAAATATCTCGAATAATCTGAATTGGTAATAATTCTGCTTCCTCGTTGAATCAAACTTGTCATAATCTGATTACTGTGTTTGTGTGCATGCATGTAAACAGTCTGTGCTGGAAATATAATTTAACTTAAAAACACTTTTAACGTCTATTGATTTATTTAACTAGAAAACGTGCTGTAGCTTGACTTGTATGGTTGTTGAGGTATCAACTGTATCACTCAGCCCTAATTGGATGCATCAAGGTTCCTCCACTTCATTTGATGCCTCCTTTTGTACGTGTGATTTTTATTTTAGATTGAATTATTGAATGAATCTCTGTGTGAGACAAGGCTGTAAGAAGATATATTTGCCTGAAAGGGTATGCACATGCCACAGAAACATCAGACCGATTTAAAGAAGAAGAAAAAAACGTCCTTCACAGGGTTCAATGATGGTTTTGTTCCCATTCCTGTGTAAAAATAATTTTGACCTTTTGATTTTGAAAAAAGAATCTGAGAAGTGACAAAGCTGTGAGCAGAAACGTCAAGAAGTCTTTCAGAGAGAGGAAAAAGGAAATTGTAGAGCTACAACTATCGTTTTTAAGAAAAAGAATAAGCCGGAGCTTTTAATCAGTTCTGTCAATGAGAAGTATCCACATACATTTATCATTTTATCAATGTTTTTGTGAATCACAGATTTTATATCCTTGCTGCCTTCAGTTCGTTTTTATGGAAGATGATTCACTAATGTTATAAAATAACTGAAAACTAAATTTAGGATTTAATTTAAGGATTTGGGGCTCTTGCTGTATAATCTACACACAGAAATGATGATTATGCATTGATTCATGTCATACACATTAACATTTAGAAACAATTTAACATAAAAATGTATTTCCTGAAACTAAATCCAACTGCTGCAGTTTTATTATTTTAAAGTTTCATTAAATTTGTCCAAATTAGATTTACCGCATGCCTATATATTTGCACACCCCGTATACATTGTGCAAGTATGACTTTATATATAATATTCACATTCTTATCCTGCACCGGCATTTCTTGTCCCTATGATCACTGTGATTATTAACAACGTCTAAATGTCTTCTGCAGACGTCGACAGCAGAAATGATTAACGGCTTCATACTTGGATGGCGTGGGTAAATGTATCATTATCAGAAATAGTCTCAGGGTATTTTTAATAAAAATATCACATTTTAGCTGTGGCAGTGCGGTTGCCGGTTGCTATGATATGGAAGCGCTGTGCGAGGTGACCTTCAACGAGTCCCTTTTCAGTCGTGAAGTAACCATTCTTGGAGACATTTAAACAAAATCATTTGAATGGGTGATTCAGGTGATGTGGCTCCGAGATTAAAATCTAAATGATGGTCTGCTGCTTTGTTAGTGTGTCTGCTGCTCCCTCTACTGGTGGACGGGCAGTCATGTTGGAGGAGACTCAACACCAAGACTGCAGAGATGCTGCCCGAGGTTTTTAATGTAGAATTTTACCGCTCCAATGATAACAATGTGGTTTCTTTTACTCCGCTATGCTGATGTGCAATATCCAACTTCAAAAGTTTGTTGTTGTTGACCGTAACGTAAATTAAATATTCAGATGGTGAACGCTATTAGCACCACATTAGATACTGTATGTGTATATGTGGATGCCAAGTAGATTTTGTGCCCAAACATAACCAAGTATTTATATATAAAATGAAAACCGAAAATAAGTGAACTAAGAATAAAACAATACCTCACAATTATCCTGGCCAATATAATGTGATACACTTTTACCCCAATAATCTTGTTTGTTTGTTTGTTGTCGTGAAAATTCTTTTTCAGTCAAAAACAATCAAATAATATTAAAATGAAATATGATGACCATAAATCATAAGGTCTCCCTGTATAAATAATAAGATAAATAAATACAAATCAGTCCTGTATTTTTAAAATCAGGCTCTATTTTCCACTTCTCTACCATGATAGCTGCTGGGCGACTTTTTTAAGTAATTTGTGGCGATATTAACGATTATGCCGAAAGTAGAAATTCATCACGATCTACTTATCGTGAGTGTTTTTTGAGAAACATTTTTTATTGCGATCTTCGCTTAACTCCTTGTGACATCCCGAGTCCCGGCACTCAAACCCCAGTATCTGGGTGTACACCGAGTGTGACCCGTTCATCCACCGCAACCTACTCCCTAAACATACTTCATCACTCTTTATACCACTGCTACTGTTACTACTACTACTAAAGCTAAGAAGCTAACTGTTGTTAAACGTAGTAGCATATTCAACTTGGTCTGGTGTTAACAGCTGCACGGCTGCCGTGCGACTTCACATGCGGCTGAAAATAACGTAGTTGTCTATATATTTAGCAGATATCTGAAAACATTGTTCAGTGCAGTCCAGGTTTTTTTTTGTGTTGTTGCTCTTAATCTGCTGCAGTGAGTTAGCTTTTCATGGGCTGACGAACCTGAGATTGAGCCTGAAATCACCATTCTCAGGTCGGACAGTCCTCGAAAGAACCACTCGAGAGTTACAGCAGGACTCGCTGTGTTTCCTCGCTCAGCCAAAACTCCTTTTTGACAGAAACAACACCACTTTGTTTAAAAAAGATGAATACTTCTGCTCTGTTTACACATCTGAAAATGATACACTGGTGGGTGTTAGAGTTTTCTGCATAATATAAATGTTCAGCTGCACAAAGGTGCACTTTCATAACCTGAGTGAAGAGAGGTAGTTTCAGATAATACTGTATGAAACCCTCAATGTATCTGCTCAATATTTTTGATTATATTTTATGTTATATGATTGTAGGCTAAAATAATCCATCATGGCACCAGAAACAAAGTTCATCCACTGAGAATAAAACAGAAAATACACTAAAAGGAAGTAGTAATTAAATAGTGATTTTTGTTAATAGTGGTTATGTAATTTCACTTCCTGCTGTTCCCATTCTAAAATCATCTTTCCCAAAATGCATTTAAAACAACAGATCTGGCTGTGGGCAAATGTTCTCATTCAGAAAACTCTGAAGTTTAACACCACATCTGGCTCTCTGTTGTTCACTAAACCTGCACTGAAACCACTCGGAGAGCAATTAAACACTCGGACGGAGCCTAATGCACAACCGCATCTCATATTAAAAACATCTAAATCACCCCGGCCTGACTTTATGAGGATGGTCCCAGCTCTTAGAGATGGTACTCTCGTGATAAACTATGCAGATGGAGAGCAGGGGAGGAAGAGGAAGGGAAAGACAATACTTTACCCTCTTCAACAGACTAATCCAAACCCCTCATGTCATGAGAAATACTTCACCGTCTGAATTATTCATCGTTCGACCATCCGCATCTGTGCTGCACCGGCCGCCTCGTGCCACCATTCAGCGCATTAACTAAACAAATAACAACAATAAATACACAGCGACTCTCCATGCTTCCTGCCTTTTTTATCTAGCAACAATCATTACGAGACTGTGGCAGAGTCTGTGAAGTCTCCTGTCGGTTACTTCTTACCCACATGGGGGACGCTGCCGACTCCTCAGGCCCAGCCAATCAAAGCAGACGGTCTTCATCACTGTGAAGTCGAGAGCAAAAGAAGTGCACACAGGAAGAGAGCAGAGCAACCTGGAGCCAAGCTGGTGACACGAGGATGAAGAAGAATCAAGAGTGAGAAAAGGCCACTCCTGCTGTCTACTGAGCTGTGACCTCATCGTGTGCTGTACTACCAATGGGGACACACACACACACACACACACACATTTAGACACACACTCACTCGCACACCACCTTCCTGTTTGTCAGCCCTGGTGGTAAACTTTCCACTGACATCTCCATTCAGAGGACCAATATGAAGTTATCATGTGTTTTGACATTAAGAAATAACAATGCATTGCATTGACTTGAAATATTAGTTAGGAAACAAATGTCATCATGCAATTGAAAATAAAACTCAAATTATTGCAAATTTAAGCAAATTTAACAAAGCAATTTTACAGAGAAATAAATGTACTGTACTGATTTAAAAAGATAAAAATAAAATCAAGCTTTTTGATATTCTTAGCTCTCGGCCCTCATCAGCCCCCCCACCCCCTCTTGTGGTTCAATATCTGCCTAATAGGCTGCTGGTTTGTAATTGTCCATCAGCCTCATCAACTGCGCGTCAATCATACTTTAGCTGGGCTGCCGTCTCGACAGCTGTCAGGGTGATAATTATGGAAAGTGATGGAAGATATCAAGGTTCCTTTCCATGAGAAGAGGACAACCACAATATCCTTCCTGTTCATTTTTTTCAAAGTGTAGATAATGTCTTCTCTGTCTTAAAGCTGTTGATAAAAGGAAAAATATACGCAGGTGACGGTGACAAGTTGACCTTGGTGTGACTGAAGAAATGTTGAGCATCGAGGAACAATAGATGACACCAATCACGTAAATGAAATGATACACTCCGAGTAAATTAAAACCTCTTCTGCACTTTTATTAAGCATATATTTAAAAAAACAAACAACATGCAGCAACAGTGGTAAACAAAACAGCAGGATTTTCAGTAAGGAGTGATTCACTAACAGCTGTGTTTGGGCAGCAAAGCCTGTTCCGCATGGTAGCTGGTGACTAAATGGGAAAGTAACGGTGAGCCAACAGTAGTAACAGCACTCGTAGCTAATGTGGCTACAAGTTGCCATTTCATTTTTTTATTTACCACCTTAATGTTGTCTATTTTACGATATGTAAAAATAAATACAATGCTATACAAATCATCCCTTCAAATCCATATAATTTAGAACGTAATGAAACCACATAATGATATCAAAATGAGCCAGAAACCTTCCTTGTTCGTGTTTCATTGCATCGGTTCAGATAAACGTTGTGGAGTGAATGTCTGGCAAACAAAATAACAAGGCAATATTACAGAGGCACCAACAGATGGATCGGATTCATTTCAATACTGATACCAAGTATGAATATCGGACACGAGCAGGGCGTAAAGACATGTTCTGAGTTCATATGTATCCTCTGCTTTTTTCAAAAACCAAACAACCCTTGTATGAAATAAAGAGGCACAAATCAGGATGTGACTAAAGACTGAAACAAACACTCAATCTACGTTTGTTAAATTCAGACGAACCGTTTTCATAGAACAGCAACAAAAAAATTGCATGACTTGGCTGCTGACATGGTCATGTCTACCCATAGAAGAACATATGTAAATGAAGAACATGCTGCATAAATATACACGGCAAGTGCACACTTTTAGCTGTATAATGAAAAAAGGTTTTTTTCCAACACCCGTTTCAACTGGTTAGGTCAGCTTCCACAAAAAAGAAAAAAGGGTGAACCAGAGAGATAAAAAAAACAAAAAAACGGATACACCCACACGTTTTCCGATTGAATGGTCCTTCAGAAAGTGCTCATGGCGATGAAAGTTGAGTTCATGTTCCGATTTTTACTTGTGTGAAAGTTGTGAGGAAGGTATGTGGTAAAGAATAAGGTTGAAAGCTTTTTCTTTTTACGGCACGTGTAAATTCACATTCAGTTGTGTCGCCCACAGTGCATGGCTTAAGGCTAGATATGTCTCGTCAAAGCAACATGCCTGCAAATGTCAGAGATTGTCAATTTAAAAAATAAAAATATTTAATAATAACAGACTGTACATATAAAAATATTTCATAATTTCATAACGCAAAGTTTCACAACAGAATTAACATTTAAAGTTAAAATAATATCCGTCAAGATGTCAACAAGGCGACTGTAAGCAGTGTTGTTTTTAGTCCAGTTGATTTCTCAGGGTGCCTTGTTTGATGTTACGGCCAAACAGACGGTCTAACGGAGTACAGTGTGTCCTCATATTGTCCTCCGAGGGCCACGGCCCCCATTCAGCTCAAAAGTTAGTGCCAATAACTCAATCAATAACTGGGCTCATCCATCTCTTCATCGCTCCAGTCGGGCGGTGCGTCTGTTCCAAAGTATCGATCCCCGAAGTTTCCTACAAGAACAAACAAAACATCGGCATCAGTTAAAACTGAAAAATACACATCCCGGATTCAGAAACTGAACCTTCTTTTTTCTTTTAGAGTTGAGCTGAAATTTAAATAATTAAACAAATGGTTTTTTTAGATTGCATCCCCAGTTATCAATATATGCAGAAAATTACCAAAAATCAATTTGATTATTTTGGTCATCTATTTGTTCTTTTAAGGACTTTTAAGGAATGTCCTTAGGTCACCTAGTATCAACCAATTTCAGCCAGTATTAATGACATTCATCCATTAATCCAGCACATTTCAGTGATAAGGAAGGGTGGAGACACAGTCTCCTGTAGCTTTGTATCCCCCTACATCCTGAGCCCACCCACTTTTTAGCGGTCCAATCAAAGGTGTAGGATTTGATCTTAATGGACAGTGCTCCAATATTCCGTGTCACTGGGGAATTTGTCACAGTACAGAAGGTAACGGAGATTCCTCTTCCACTGTGCCTTTAAACGAGCCGCCAGGATTTCCGTCCAGTTATGAGGTCACCGCTACACAATATAACGACCAGTTTTAAACGTTCTAGCATTCTGAATGCAACCCAGTTTATTTCCGGTTGTGAACTACGTCAGCAGACAGGAACTAATCATGGATTCGAGGTGTTGCTTAGCGACGCAACTCCATTGAAACGTGGAGATTTTTCAGTCAGACGACAGGTACATTCAGGCAGCCGGTATGTATGGTATGGATGAATGCAAACATGCTTTAATAGGAATGTACAAGTACAAGTGTGAACCTAGAAATGAGCAGAATGTCTCCTTTAATATCAGGAATGTGGAGAAAAATGTACATATAACGCAATAAATACCATGTCTTCTTGTCACCCGTAAGCCTAGGTTATACTTCTCTAATGCTAACTGAGGCGGAATTAAATAACGCTGTACTCACCTATACCAGGTATGATGTGAAAGAGGTCGTTGACCTTCTTGTCGACAGCTGTCGTGATGATTTTGACCTGTGGGAATGCGTAGGCCACTGAATGGACTCCCATTTCCGCCATCAGCAAAGACACCAGCAGGATCTTGTCCTCCTGAACGTCGTGGTCCTGAAAATGAAAACGCACACAAGAACACGTGAGGAACGCGGTTCATCGCAGGCTACATGGTACTTGTGAGGCGGGATCACCCACCAGCAGGACCCGGACAGCCATCATGGCAGCAGCTCCAGTGGACACAGTACAGTCCATCAGGATCACGTGGTCTTCACTGATGTCTTTGGGTAGACGCAAGTAGTGAAGCTGGAGATGGTTGGAGACAGGATGTGGTTTAATACCAACGTGTAAAATACATGAGCTGTAGCTATAACGTGGGTGGTGCGATGCAGAAACCCCCCCTACCCGACAATTTCCTAGAAAGGACATGAAGACGAGCAAAACGTATGATGAAGCAACAGGACCAGACTGCAAGAAGCTCATGAGATATTATGTGTTTGTGTGTTCTCACCAAAAAACATATCATAATCTCGTTGATTCAACCTCTGTTAGCTTTAGCTCAGTTATAAGCAAGACTGTGATACGGAGGGACTGTCTGTGACTTCTCTGAGCAGCAGCATGGGAATGAAGGACGATATAAGTGAAGAATAATCTAACATTAGATGATCTTAAATCATGACGTCTCCCTGCACAATTGATGGATAAATAATTTTAGAAAAGGTATTTTTGTATCATGCATTTTTAAATCTGTTTTTTCTTTTTACTTCTCTACCATGGTAACTTTTTTAGGTCACTCCATATTTATGATTTAAAGTGATAATAGAAACTCATCACGATAAACGTATTTTTTACCGCGATCCGACTTAAAATCCTGTGTTCCATCACTAACTTTTGCTGTCACTTAGTTATTTATATACGTAGTGTTTTGCGTCTTTGCTGCTGTATTGTAAATTTCCCAATCATGGGACTAATGAAGGTTTATCTAACCTTATTTTATCTCATCTAGCCTTTTAGTTAAGTATGAAACTGATCGACCATTCAGCTAAAAGCTTGGTGGGTTTAGATCGGCAGCCGTTGGATCGTGCATCTCTAACAAAGGTGTTTGTAGAGCAACTGTGGCAAAATGTTTTCCACACATTCTGTAGCCCACGAGCCACGATTTTAAATCTGTACCTCTGGCTCTCCTGTATCCTGGTTGGTTTGGATGAGGATCTTTCCGATGCGGACGTCTTTGCAGACGGCCCTCAGCGCCGGCTCCATGGTCTCCCCGGCTCGCAAGATGGACACGCCTGTGATCTGAAGAAAAAAACAAAAATTAAAGAGAGGTTAATTGCATCCGTTAAGGTAGAGACAAAACTCTTAAATTAAATTTGAAAAAAAAAAAAGACTGCAGGAGGTAAATGGAGTTCACTCACCCTCTTCCCGTGGAACGTCCTGCCTTCATAATCCTCTCCCTGGGGGGTCTGGACTACGTGGACCTGAGATAATAATAAAAATCATAACGACGTGAGCACAATGCTGATCACAGCGCTACAGTGGAGTAATAGGAGTCATCATTTTAATTTTCACGTTTCAGGATGAAAAAAAATCCACTTTAGGAAGTTCAATACGCCGCTGGTAAACAAGCTTTCAGCCTGTGTGTGTGTGTGTGTGTGTGTGTGTGTGTGTGTGTAATGCAAACCTCTACTATATGGTTAAGGTATGGAAACTTTCCACTGTGGTGACTCGTAAATTTCCGTGCTCACGCTGCACTACGTTTATGTTGATCCCATTCTCTTTTTATACAAGCACTTGCACTTTTTCCATTCATCTCTCTTTCCCCACGTCAAGGCCACATAATGTGCTGCGTCTCGCTCTGTCACTGTGTCTCTGCATCGGGTATCTGACGCTTTCTTGCTCCCACTCGTGTCCTCGTTCATGCCCAGCTATCTCGTGGTTCAGAGTCCTACTTAATACAGAGGATTACAGCGCCTTCACGCAGCGCTATGAATTAATTAAGTGTGCATCTTGGTGTTCGGGCACCTGCGAGGGGAGGAAGGAGAGCGCTCGCTCGATCAACAGACGCATCAACCTCTTGGAGTAGAAGATGAACTCGTCACGGCTGGTTTCCTTGTTTCTAAAAGGTGATTAAGGAAAGAGGTGTTTTTAATGATGGAAGCTGCACTTCACCACAAAACGGAGACATATGTAGTTGTTAAATGTGTGAGGCTCATACCTGATGATGGTGTGCATGCCCCTGACCTGGGGTGTACTCTCCAGAACGCTGAGGGTCTGGGGGAGGGGTTGGGCCTGGTGTGCAGACGCCAGGGCTGCCCTGTAACCACGGCAACAAATGGTAGAGCGGGGGCGTGCGCAGGGCGAGAGAGGAGCGGAAAGAGCCAAGACGGACAGACACATGAATACAACACAGAAATACAGTGCAGTTAACACTTCTCTCTCGTCAGGTTAGATACCCCCCGAGAACAAAGCACAATATTCATATTCTTCTGAACAAATATGTTTTAGAGCTAATGGGGTTATTCAGAATCACCACCCCAGAAAAACCTTATGGATGTTTCTGAGACGATCCCAACTAAATGTAAATTAATACACCAATCAAAAGACCTTCATATTCTACCCCCCCAGCTAATTGTACTATGTACATCTCGATGCCCACTATGACACCACATTTGGGATGAATCGAAGCTTATTTAATTAACGGGCTGCGTCTTTTGCAGGGAAATATTTCAAAAGGAGAAGCCGTTTCATATATAGGAGACCTAAGAAGAGAATATTAAAGACATTATTGTGCTTTGTTCTACCTCTGGTATCTCAACATTATGCCTTCACACTGGCTTATATGTGCAGGTTTACACACAAACAGGTTCTGTGTGCACAGTCAGAAAACAAGCGCACACGGATGTGTAAGTACGTGCAAAAAAAAAACCTAAATAGATCACAAATAGGGGGTAACGGTACACACATTCGTACCGGGATTGTGCGGTTCGGTACACAACATAGTCTCGGTCAAGCTCATTGTATCACGATTTGTGTCGATCTGCGTGTCCAACCAAAGTCGGGGTCATCTGAGGTCACACTTCAGACCACTTCAGATCACCACAGAGACAAACTAATGACTCTAAACTGATATCAAAATGACATCATATGGTCAAAGTTTCAGCTCCGGAGTTATCAACGGGTCAGTCTTATGACGGAGAATTACACAATCGGAAGTATCTTCATGACCCCGGTGAAAAATCGGGTTACATTTACATTAGACATTTTTCTATTTATTTATATATTAATTGACAAAATGCAAGTACTTGAGTATCTTAACTGTTGAAGCAACAATTATAGCCAATGAGCAACTGTTGATTCGTTGTAATGTTTTGTTCAAACCGCGAACTTTGTGCACCGTTACACGCCCGATCATAAATAATTTTTCAGTCGTAGTTAATTAAAGGAAAGTTGAAAATGGTAGTGTGCATCTAATGTATTATTAGGATTGCTTGGGGGGAGGGGGGAAAGGCAGACGCTCAAAATGGCAAAAGCACACAGTGCCAGTGTTTTAAGTGGGGAAAATGACCACAGCACGGAGACCATGACGATGGAAAATACACTCAAGCTATTCAGTGGAACTTAATCCATGTGTGGATTTGGTCATAAATGAATGCAAGATTGTTATTTTCCTCGGTAGGTCTCGGTAGGTTACTCGTTTTCATAATTCACACATTAACATTAGGTTTGAGTATCTAGTTAGCCTAGCCTCAGACACACGGTGATGCAGTCATGTTGACACTACAGTATCCACCATGTCACTGAGATACACGTTAGCCAGATGCAAAGAAAAGGAAAGAAATCATAGCAAATCTGCTCACATATCCCAGCGAAGTTTCCTCTATAGGGAGAGTTTTTTTTGTGTTTTTGGGGGGACGAAACACAACAACAGTCACGACAGAGGGGACACAGAAAGACGAAAAAACAACGGACAAGAGGAAGGGGGGAAAATGAGAAGAGACATAACATTAGGTGGATGAAGGGATTATCAAGCACAGTGAAAAGTGTGACAGCTGAAAATCTCGCTTTAAATCTTATTGTTCTGGTTGGCCATTAGTATGCATGATGATTGAGGGAAGTAGAAATACCAGGCCGTGCTTTAAAACATCTCTACAGCTATTAAGAGGAGTTTGTTTTGTCTTTTTTGGACGCGTGTCATGCTGTCACACTTTCACTGTGTAAAATCAGCAGAGGTTGGTATTTCAGCTCACAGGCCCCAGCACATCCTGTGTCTAAAGACAGGCACCGAGCTCACTTCCTGTCTCTCTCTCTCTCTCCGTGTCTCACACACTGTGGCCAACATTCAATGGAAAAACTCAGCGCTTTGTAGTAGGGTATTGGAAACTTTCTCTGTGGCTGAGGTATGCGATAGTCAACAATAGCTGAAGCAAGAGCTTCCTCTCTCTCTCGCTTTCTGTCAGTGGCTCTCGCTCTCTCCCGTCCTCGCCGCCGCTGAAAGGAGGGGTCAGTGACTTGACTCAGTGGTGTATTTTTAGACACAGAAGGCAGGAAGAGCGTAAGATGTCGTTTCTGTACGAGGTAGAGAGAAGGTAAACCAACGTCTTTTACGTTGAAATGCTGGCTGCACCACACCACACCACTACTCATCTGGTTTTACAGATGTTCACTGTGGCTTTCATTCACTTTTGTTTTTGGTCATTTGTTCCATGCTGGCATGGACCGAGTCTTGACAGTATTTATGGAGAGGTCTCGCACTCTCACCACTGATCACTAATCAGCCACACTTGCTCTAAAGATACAACAGTGCCGCCTGGTGATGTGCCACGGCAGCCAGCAGATCAGCGGAAGGTCGAGGTTGGTTTTGCCGGCGTCGTGTCCTCGCTCTCCCAGTAAGAGGACAGATGGTGAGGAGAGACTGATAGACAGGATAAAGGCCACTCTACCTGACGCTGAGCTCGCGCTGAGAGCCATGGAGGGATTTGGGGTGGAGGGGGGAGGGGGAGAGAGGGTGAGAAAGCAGTCCATCAGTGGTGTGTGTGTGTGTGTGTGTGTGTGTGTGTGTGGTGGGGAGAAAACAAAGCATTGTGGCACAATGCCCCTCCCCCTCCCAAGCATCAATTAGTGACAATTAATGCTCGTTGCACCACAAATCCAAAAGTCAAAATGGCACATATGGTTTATTCTGAAAGGGAAGCAGGATGAACCATGCTATTAATCGCAATTATTTCCCAATAATAAATGTTATGTGATACTTTTAATTCACCAGAAAACATATTTACAGATCTAAAAACTAATCTTGAATATAGTTTAATATGGATGAATATCAACCAGGGGTTAATGCTGTTAAATCAAATACATAATTAAAATAATAAAATATAATGCAAAAATTCAAATTGGAGCAATGTCTGAAGATGATAATAATTGATCCAAAAAAAGCCCCTGTCTATTTAAAGGGCTATATTCTTATTTATAACAGTTGGACCTGTAGGACATCGTCACTTAAAGGAATGGTGAAGCAGAGAAACTCAAAAAAACTGATTATAGAAAATGTAATTGAAAATATATTACTTGTGTAGTACAAGCTAATTGTAGACGTAACAAGACAGTCAAAGAGTAAAGAGTATATCGGTGGTACTTTGCACCAAATTCTAAGTGAGTGCCATTTAAAAACGTCTATACAGCAATACTTACAATAATAATGATAACAGTAATAATACAAATGTGTATTTGTATCTAATATTTCTGTTCACACCTAGTCAGCAAGCCAAGCGCAATCATGCACATTCATCCTGCTCTGAAATGTGTGCAGTGTGTTTTCCATCCACTAGAGGGCGGGATGGTGCTTGTAATTACTGTTGAAAAGATGGTTGCAGGTGCTGGTTGCAGATACACCATTTCTGAGTGCGGATCATTCCAACAATATACTCAAACTGCTTCAGCTCCAACAGAAACCAAGCAGGAAGGTTGACTGAAGGCTCATGAAGTTCCACTCTTACTTATTGTCATATAAACCGGTATGACACATCCTCTGTGTGAGTGTATGTGCGTCTAATACCTCCTCCAGCTGACTGTGGACGTGCTGCACGATCAAATCGATGGCCACCATGTTGCCACCACCTGACAGGAGCGACAAAAGGGAAATGAAGCGCTGTTCAGGATAATCGTGCCATGACATTTTTTCACGTCGTCCTATGTCGTGGATGCATGTACGCACCGCGCGGCACCACAATGTCCGCCAGGCGCATGGTGGGTTCAATGTACTGCTCGAACGCTGGCTTCACAAACTTGTTGTACTGTTTGATGACGCCTTCAATGTCTCGGCCCCGATCCGAAATGTCCCTCCTCAACCGACGCACCAGCCGGATGTCCGAGTCCGTGTCCACAAAAATCTTCATGTCCAGCAGCTGTGAGGGGAAGATGAGAAGGAGGGAAAGCGTGAAGCTTTAAGGCCTTTGCATTGGGAGTGTCGCGCATTTGCACTTCGCCAGCAGAGAACTTTATTTACGGCTTATACATGCATGAATTATGACTAATGCATTTAACCCATCCTAAGCATACTAATTTGGGGTTCAGTGTCTTGCTCAAGGACCCTTAGGTGACGTTTGGTGAAACACTGTGCTCGCCACTGTTGATTTTTAACTTTCTGTCCAATCAGAGTAGAGCAGGGGCGGGACAAGTGCTGAACAGTAGCAACAACGTGGGAGAACCTACATGGGCAGTGTATCCGTATCATAGCAACCACTGGGGGGGAAAAACACGCCTCATTGGCTTTTTGTGTTCTGCATTATTATACCTAATAATACACTAACAATACATCTTATGTTTACAGCACTATGCAATTTGCACGAAGAAGGATAATAATATAATGAGCGAATCATTATCCTCACACGGGAAACTCCTTCAGCGCTTCAGTGTCGCCAACGCTCATTTACAAAAGATAATGTTAAAATAGGCAAGCTAAATATATCTGCTTCAGTCTACTTTTAGCTTCTTTGTGGGATTTAGGTCAAACGGTTGTGTCATGATATTTATATTATTAATTTGCTTTAAAGTGTACGGTGCTTGAAAATGTGATATTTCCTTTTTTTATTCTCTCGCAACCAGCGTGAAATATATCATGAAACGAGCCCGACAATTCAGCTGCTGAAACACTGTTTTCTTTTCAAATAAATGATCACGTTGGAGCTGCAAGTGTGTGGCGCGATTAATCTTTATAATTAGTTCTGTTCTTTGGTCAGCTGCTACTTCATTACAACGGTATCCTGAACCTACTTCTGCGTGAAATGTAACACTAAAAGGTCATTGGTTTTAATCAATTTCAGCTATAATCACATTCATGCAGTATCCTATTGAACAGACAGACTTGATTCAGTATTATAGTGTCATTATTTAAAATACTGCTATTCTTCCATTGTTTATAATCACCTCTGATATCAAAAAAACCTTTTAAAAAGTACCAGAAGACATTAACTATTTTATTATTCTGTGCATTAAAAATAAGCATAATTCCTTTTAATTAAGTGCCATTTCACAGACAAATAAACATGTCAGTGCTCTCTGGTGGACAAAGTGGGTAAAGTCAGGTACATCTGTCATATCAGTCCAGTGTTTTTCATTTGTTACATATCAATAACTGATTCAAAACACTTTGCTTTTGCATAAACAACACTGGTTGGTGTGGTGAAATTGAAAGACATGTTTGACCACATGCTCACAGATAATCCACCGAACAAGTGAGAGGATGATAACCTCTGTCCTACCTGCAAGAGCTTTTTATCTGCAAAGGCCATGATTCCCTCAAAGATGATAACGCTGGCTCCATATACGGTTTTCTGCAGTGGAAACACGTGCATGGATTATGACTTTTGTACAGTACATGGGTATACACACACGGCACAATTAGAGCTGCGTCCATTGCAAATATTTAAATACTAGCTTATAAAAATAATTGATATTATTAGTTTTAATTATATAGTAAGAGCTGCTGAGAGTTTGAGTTAAACAAGTCATAATTCCCTCTTTAATATCTATTTCACATTGCTGTGAAAACATCTCTTTCATGCAACTGGATTTATTTACGTTTCTCGCTAAAAACTGTTGTGCAGGATTACATTTGGACACATGATTCCATCGCTGTTAACATTGGCAGCTAGCTCCGTCATAAGCAGGACGGTGCGAGGGGAGAGACTCTTGATGGTAATATAGTTTGATTAAGTAGTTGTTCCAAACGTTTTTGAGTAAGTTCCTCCACTTATTTTGGATTTGCATATCTGTTACTATCCGGCAGCACAAGTGTGTAAACGAGAAATCTGAAACCGGGCAGCGAATCAGTCAAATTGGTGCATTTCTAATCATACTGAATGATAACTTGAACGGTGCCACTGATGAACATGAAAGTATTGAAAACAATCAGAACGGCAGCTCGTCAGTGACCATCTGGAGGAGCAGATTTGCAATGTGAACCTCTGGGGAGGGAGATTAAAAACCTCTTAGGTAATGGAGAAACTGAGATTATACGCAGCAGCTTCACCAACTCCCAAAGTGCATTGCCACGTGTTTGGACGTTCATCCTTACCCACTCCTTCTGCCTCCCGTGAGTTGTGAAGTCGTACACAGGGATTTTCACGCTCTTGCCCTGCTTGAGTTTGCGCAGCGTGTGTGTCAGCAAATCAAAGTCGAAGGCGTCGGGGTGGTCGAAGTTGTAGTCGTTGCTGGCGGCCAGAATCTGCTGTTCTGGGGTCAGAACCTGAGGAATGATAAATCACTTTATAGCAAACGTTTCATGCTCTGTCTCAGTTTCTGGTTTTTGCTTATTCATCCACACGCATTAACGTTTGCACAACAATTTAAAACAAATGTTTACACTCACATAATGGTTTGAACCATTAGCATAAGCTTTGTGCAAAACCACGGAGACACAGATCACAGTTCAAGAGCAGTTGAAGTTAGCGGGCTAAATTTAGGAGAGGATCACGCGCCACTGTGACGTACGTGTGTGTGTGTCTGCGTGTGTCTGAGCCCTGAGGGTGGTTGGGCATTAAAAACCTCAGACCTGGTGCTTGGCAGTTTCAAAACAGCAACACCCTCTTCTCAAGTGAACTGATAATGTGCTCGATACGATAAACCGGTGCAACTCTGATGTGAATCTGCAAAGACGTGAATGTTTTGGATGTGGACCTCGGGTGCGGAAGGGTGCAGACTAAGAACTGTTACCACTGGTCAACTGGTTACCCCCCACTCTGCGCCCTCCAACTATGACAGGATTACATAACCGAGTGTGGGTGGATGTATGGGGGGAAGGGGGTGCAAGGATGATTTTTCTCTCCCCTAATTCGCTCACCACGGTGCTTTTTTCTAGACTTGTTCCTTTCCATCTCCCGTCACCCCTCTAATCCTCGTTTCCCTTTGGGGATGGAAAGGAAATCCTAATTCTTCCACTTTGTCTTCTGCACTCACTCTTCCCCTTCCTTCAGGTCACTCGGGGTTTAGACAGAGACCACGTAATAATTAAAGAGATGGGTGATTTATTTAAAGATTTTAAGTGGGGGACACCAGAGTTGAATAGGATAAAAAAAATGTAACCATGAAACTTCCCCAGTTGATTACTTCCATTAAGACAAGTATGTTTTGTTATCTTATCAAATATGTGGTCATTTGCATACATTTCCAGTAGAAGAATACTAAAAATGTTTCCCAAAAGCGTAAATCAATAGAGCTCTGCTTTCAATTTTACGTCGTGCTACATTCTGGCTACTTAACTTAAAAATAAAATGACATAAAGGAAATATATTCCAGGTTCATACTTTTTATTATGTGGGGTCTCTACAGGAACATGTTGACATGCTTTAATGTTCAAAAGCCTCTTTATTTTTCTCATACTGTTCATCTGAATTTCCTGTATTCACCCTCTTTCCGTAATGCTGATCTAATGTTGTGTTCAATAGAATTCCGTTGCTCGGCAACAGCTTGGGTTCATGTTTACTTCCTGTCGGCTGATGTAATTCAGGCTGTGTATTTCTTCACGGATTGAGTATTTGGATACTTTGACAGTGTTTTTAAAAGTATTTAGACCTGCTTTATAATAAAAAAAGACATGAAAATCAATTTCAAAATACATCTTTTTGTGTGACCACATACAAGGAATTAGGAATATACAGTATATTACTCTTCTTCTCTGGACTGAGCTCCCTTTCATTTCTCTCTCCCCCTGGTGGCCGGCTGTTAGTTTAGCAAGCACTTGATATGATGATGATTTTATTTTACGAACTTTAATCGCCATTATCGCAGTCGATCACTCATTTAAATGTGGGATGGTAAAATCGTGATTAATATCTGTTCAACTGTGCAGCCATAAAAAAACATGCCACACATTGTGATAACATATACGCACCTTGTAAAACGAGTCCATTGATAGAAGTACAACCCAGGGAACATCGAGGGCTTCAATGATTTTCCTGGCTACCGTCGTCTTTCCTGAGGCGCTGCCGCCACACAGACCTGCGACGGAAAGGTGACGGAAAGACGTAAGGTTTCATACGTGTTTGATTGCAAAAAGGAACATTAAAATACCTCTGCATGCTATGCAAGCACTAGCTTGACGAGGCGCCCTGCATGCATGTTGAGATTGCTTTGGGCTATAACTTGCAGACAGGCAGAAACAAGATACCCCAGCTTTGTTTGACGTAAACATCCCCAATGATGGTAGAGAAGCAGAACTACCTCAGTTTAAGTGTCAATAACAGTTCTGAAGGAGCTTCTCTATACACGCACACAAAAGACGGTTTTAATTGGGATCAACACATAAATATTCCTATGTCAACATGTTTCAAGTTCAAAAGCATACCGGTAACGTCCTCAATTCTTTAGATTCACACTTTGGACTCTGGTTTTAGTCTCAGGCTGTTTTTTCCTTCAGTTGGAGAATGTTTGGGAGAATGTAAAGGAGACAAAGATGGCGTGCGTCCTACCGATGACGAAGGCCTCTTTGGACTGCGCTCCATGTTCGTTGTACCAGGGTGGGCGGCCGGCGGTGTAGATGGTTCGTTTGGAGGTGCGTAGGAGAGGTGGCTCCGACTTGCACTGACTGGTAGTCCTTTTCCTGGGGGAAAGGCCTGTGCTTACTGAGGGGAGAAGCCGGTCCAGCGATCCTTCCCCGCCTCCGCTGCAAAGCAACAAACAACAAAGCCCACCATCACGGTCTGGTTTTGATTTGACTTTTGGCGGCGTATTGTTTTATAGGCAAATTACTAGTTTTGAATACAACTCCATAACTATAAAAAGCAGCCCGAGCTGAATCACCATCATTATCAACAATTACATCTCATCAAGAGTTATATACAGCCCTTAGTCACAGTGTGAGAAAGATTTCTTATCTGCAGGATCATCTTTGAGAAAAGGTCCTTCATGTGGCCAAACAAATGCTCAGTCAGTTTGGTTGTTTAGCTTTGGGTGAGAAGTGCAGATGGACTGCAAAGACCTAGCTACAGTGAAGTGTTGTTGTCTCAAGCCGGAGGTTAATGTTTAGTTTCTACATCTTCAGCCGGTGAGCTTTGTCCACTCGTGTACGTTATATCTGCTGCTGGGACACAAAGTACACGATATGTTCACTCAGCTTTGCAGAAACATGACAACGTGACTACAGTCCAACAATGTGTTACTCTGTAAACTGTTTTTGGCAAGTGGGGAGGCATGCATGTCCGCTTCAGGGGAAGTGAAAAACAAATGTGATCCTCATTAGCATCCGTTACCGGATGATAAACGGTAAAAAATAACCGATTTGGGAGGCCAATAACTGTAGCTGTTCTGTCATGCTTGGCTCAATAACGTCGCTAAAGGCGCTATTAAGTAAAGATAAGTCAAAGGTATTTATATAATTATGTTGTTATGACATGTGCAAGTTTCAAGTTAAAACAGGTAGGAGCCTCTAACAGAATGAATTTGCATGGAATGTTCAAACTAAAAACAGTGAAGAATTTTGCAACTGAAGAATTTCGACAGAAAATCAAGTATTTCCACAGCGTCTACATGCTTTTGTAATTTGCACTTGCTCCACACAGAGGACAAGAGTTCAAGTTTGCAAGAGGAGAGTGGAGAAGAATGAACCAGACTTTCAGTTAATGTTCGTGACTTATTAAAATTCATGATGATACAAAGGAACTGGTCTGACTCGTTGCTGAGTCAGACCAGTTTCTAGTCTGACTCGGCTTCCACCTCAAAAGTCTGTGTAGTGCTACATTATCTTGAATTAAATATTAAAGCCCGGACAAAAGACTACTTGGACATAATCGGTGACCAAACACTTTGAATTCACCGATGTTATGAATGATAAATATGAGTTATTTTTCTGATAACAGATGACTTACTGCAGTATTCGAGCCATCCGCACTTCACCGAGTGAGGATTGTAAAAAGCCAGATGCCATTAGCTGTCGTGAGTTGTGTAAGAGAGGAGTCCTACTCCCAGATTTCCCTCTAGTCTATTTACTGAGCTCTCAGCTTCCACATCTTTATATAGAGGCCTACACCTCACCAGGTGGAGTGTCGCGAGGTCAGATACCAAGCAAACAAGAGAGAGCAAAGATCTCACGTATCCCATAAAGGCTCAGCCGAGCTCGGACGGATCCAAAGATCGGGCGATGACTGAGAGGACGCGCAGGCCGTGAGCCGGCACGTCGTTATCAGCCGGAGCCACACCGCGGTGCCATAAAAGATAAGCCCAGTTGACTGTGCTGAATCATAGCCTTGTGCGGTGGCTGCAGTCACAGGACGCGGTGTAATAAACATTACGTATGCTCCTCTATGAATGTGACTTTGTGGAAAGATAAAGCTTGCCAGATCTCACCTGGGAGGAGCAGACGTGGGGACCGGTGGTCAGCACGTGTTTACACCAGACGCAAAGCAAATTTTCATGCAAAGTCAATGCAAAGATGCAAAAAACGCCCCATTCACACGAGGCGACATAGTTAAACTCGAACAAGAAATTTCAGCATTGAGAGCTGACCCACCAAAGCATGACTTCAAACCTAATATGCCCTCCTCAAAGCCACGACACTCCAGACTGAAACAGTTATTTTTTAATGCTGGGAATCATCAGTTATTATCACAAGACGATATTATCACAAGACGATATTATCACGATACTTAATTCACGATAGCTTTATCTGATTGAAAAAAGGACCCATGTGCAGAAATGTAGAAAAACGGAGAATCGTTGACAGATTAGTTGTAATCGAATCGTGAAACCAGAGGTGATTAAAGGCCCTGACACACCAATCCAAATGCCGATCGTCATCAGAAAAGGCAGTCGGACTGATCAGTTGGCTTCCGTCTCACCGACACGGTCAAAAAAGTGCCTCAAACGACTCCTGACTTGAGCGTACGTTCTGCGCTTGTGTGAGGCATAATCCCTCCATAACAGCAGGCAACGCTAGTCGCCCCCCAAAAAAAGAAAACCGGAAATGACGGAACATCTGTAGACCAAAACACAGAGCACGCATGAGCATGTGTTGCCATTGTCCGCGCTTCATTTTGTTTGTTTACCATTGTCGCATCCGGTCTTCTCGTTCACTGATTCGCTAGTCAAGGGCTAGCTCTCCACTAGGGTTGGGCATCGAGATCCGGTTCCGGAACCGTTAAGAAGCTGTTGGAATTGTGATCCTTTTTTTTCGGTTCTTAAACGTCCGCACTAATTTGTTTGTTTTACTCCGCTCGCACTACTTTGTTGGTGGCAGAAGAAGACGTCACTCGAAAGTCTGGCTTCATTTTAATTTGAACAAAGATGGATTAGCACAGTGCAACATATGTGGAAAACTACTCACTACCAAAGGAGGGTGCACGACAAACATGGCAAAACACCTTCGCCTGCATGGTATCATAATGAAGGAGGAGTGTTCTGTGTTTGACTCGTTGCGTCGATCTCCTGCTCCAGTCGTTTCCTCAAGTTCCTCCACTTCGGACAGTCAACCTTCAGCCTCGTTTCAAACGGAATCAGGTGCGTGACAATTATGGCTGTTGTCTTGTATTTTTAACAGACTAGCTGAAGTTGTAGGCTAACTGTTGCTATTGCTAAAACTTGTGAAATAAGTTGTGACCTGTTGACCTGCACCTCAAAGAATCAGAATCGAGAATCGTTTAGAACAGGAATCGAACAGAGGATTGGGATCGGTAAAATCCAAATGATGCCCAACCATACTCTCCACCAATTAGATTGGTCAGACTGAAGGACTTGGTCGTGGCCGATTCGACGTGTGGAATTGGCTGAAAAGAACGCAGACTCGACGACGGCCGATGGCACAGAACAGACTCGTGACACTGACGTCGGCAGACTGTCCAACGGCCGATAATCGACTTGGTGTGTCAGTTAACACCTCTAGTGGTCAGTGATAGTAGCAGCAAGATCATGGCTGACACTACATCCTCTTTTGTTTTCCCTCCATTGAAACCACAGGACTCTTGGCTTAGTCGAGGAACTTATGGATAAAAGGCAACATATGGCATTACTTTGACAAAACCCAACCGCAAATCTGTGGAGCGTGACGACAGCCCCTCAGTTCAGTTAGGGTTAGGGGTTCTAACCAATGAAAAACATGTTGCTACACATTTATGATAATTTGACGTATTTCTACACAACTTAATGCAAAATAATGACATGTTCATCTCAATGAACAGTATTTTGCAGTTTGACAAAACTGTTTGCACACCTAAAACAACGCTTTACTTTCTTGTATTACAATTTGAACTGTAAAACAACAACATCGTACAGTCATATCATCACAATATCCCACAGAAACCCGAGGCATCGGCAAAAAAGCAACCGGCACAGCCACTCACAGCAGATTTATGTGACAGACGCAAACTCTCCCAAAGCATGTCATCAAAAAAAACCTTTCAAGGAGAGCTGCAGTCGTCTCTCCTGTCCGTCCACTTTTCTGAAGCCTCTCGCAAGGTGGAAGAAAAACAGAGGAGAAAAAAACCATACAAAAATAAAATAAAATGCACTTACCTGCCATCAGATCTTAGATTCCAACAGCCAGATATTCTAGCTCCTGATTCGTACGGTAGAGAATTCATAACTGGAAAAAAAATATAAGTGTGTGCTCCGCAAGTTGTGTTTTTTAATCCTGAATTACTGCCAACTCGTGTACTCGTGTGTATATATATACACACACAGTCCTTGCATAATAACGCACTTAACAGCAGTGCACTGTGGTACAACACCGGAGAGACACACAAGAGATGGAGGTTGGGCAATATAGAGGGGACTCGGATCAGATGAGAAACGAAACTTTAATCATCTGTTTAGCTTTCTGTTTCCTCCATTGAGTGGAGCGACTAGGGAACGAGCGAAGGCACTGCAGCGCGGCTATTCCATGTGAAACTACGGCAGCAGCTTTTCCCTCCTCTTTCACTCGCCCTGCACTCCTCCCCTCTGTCGTCAGGCCAACAAATGTAAGAGGATAACCTGCCCGGCAGATTATGTTCATTAGGTGGTATTAATAGCATCAGGCTAGACCACTCCTGACACACACACATATATATATAAACACACACACACATGCCAAGCATGGGTCATCTGTTTTTGACAGTCAGTGTCGCAATACGTTGCCGGAGCTGAACCAGAGAGCGGCAGTTAAGTCGACAAACAAACCGAGCTGGTGCTTCAGGTGGTGTTGAGGAGGGGTTTCCTACTTGTTTTGTTTGTTTTCCCCCCAGCAGGGACTCGCTGTGTCTCCATGAGCCATACACCAGAGTCTGGAGACGTCAGCACAGACGGAGACGTCCCCTCCCTAACTTCACTCGCAGCGAGTGGAGGGTGGGGAATAAACAGGCATGATGAAACCCAACACTACTGCTCTATCAGCTGACGGAGGAACAACCCGAGGCAATGCACACATGCGTAAACACACACACCAACCCGCGCAACTCGCACACAGACAAACAAATCATTATTCCCAGAGATCAGGGGAGGCCGACCCGGCTAATTGTTTCATAGTGGAGCAACAACAAACTCACCAACCACGCCAAGCTGACTCACATTTAAAGCTTATTTGGAGAACGGACATCACAAGTCCTGGTTTTTAGTTTGCTCCCTTGTTAAAACCACAGGAAATTCTGTGTTTGTCTCTAATCTTTAGTGTGGTTTTTGGTTGCTTTTACTGTTTTTGCTGTTGCTTGAAACGGCAGTCAGAAGACAGCTGCAAAGCAAGAAGCCTGAACGAGTTGCTATGCCAAACATTCAGCTGTCTTTCTATGGTTACAGAGACACCCAGAAGGGTCACTGGCCCGAGTGACAGAAACGTTGAACGCGGCATATATACGGTGGAATGAACAACCCATTTGTGTCCCATTTAAACTTTGATCATTTCTACAATATAATCTGAATTTGCTCGTCATATGCTTATTCTTACAATCGTGTGCTTCAATAGTTTCCCAACAAAATACAACTTTCCTGTCTATCGACAAACATAATTCATCACACAAATCACATGTCTTTCTCTCTGCATTGACTTTCATTGTATTATTATTATTATTGTCATCACCCACTTAAAACGCAGTCTGTAAGTTATTTCACAGCTTCAAAATAATAATGTGTAAAAGCTTTATTACAATGGTAACGCTCATACATGAAATTTAACCAGCCGTAAATATACCTCCACCCATGTTAACATCTAATAACTTGAGTGCAACTTGTAATGCTTGTGCAGTTTGTTTTGGTTGAGTTCACCAAAACAGGAAGCAGTCCTCAGTGGAGAAAGCGATGCTGCGACGCCCTCTAGTGGCTCAGCAGTGTATCGTGTTTATTCTTCCTTATTTAGCTGTATGTGGTCACAGAGAGAGAGCTGACTAACTGGGTCATTCACACAGCGTGACATCATGTATATTCAGACACAGTGTTAGCCACCTAGCTGCACCAGCCTCTACGGTAGGGTTTCTTCCGAGAGGGGCGTGTTATTTATGCCACAAGGCCAGCAGAAAAACACCTCTCTCCCGCAATGAAAGCTCGCCTTTCACAGCGCCTGGCTTTCTCTCGCGCTACGTCGTTACGTCACGTCGAATAATGATCGCGTTTTTCTGGTTTGAGAATATGACGGTGGAGTTCTTTCTGTCACGAGGACGCCTCGTGTAAAATATGACAAGCGGTTATAACCAAGTAAAAACAGGTGGAATAAAAACGACTGTTTGTTCATACATTGTAATAAACAGCGAACGCACGTTATAACGTCCTTTCTGCCATGACAGCGACGTGTTAACTACTTTGTGTCCAGTACAAGATAACGTGACGGGGACTGTAAGCCGTTTACGTAAAGATGCTCCATCCAACTGTCACTTAAAATGTGTTGACGCGTCTGTAATGATGTCGTTTGATGAAGCGTATGATTCCCGGTAGAGAAACGCCGCCGGTTGTAACCGGTTTTACCTGTTCGGCGCGGATGAACATCTCTCTTCGTTCTCCATCTTTGAGAGCCTGTCGTCGCCGCTAACGGCGGACATCGCTACTCTGTTGACAATCAGATGTCGAGGGGCAGAGTTGGCGTGAGCCCCGAGGCATCATGGGACTTGTAGGCGCATCGCGTTTCATCGTCGAGAGGCATCGCCGGCAACTGACTTCAAGCCCCACAATGCATCCCGCTGGCGTTCATTCTCGCAGCATGCACGGCGTGTGTACGTGGATCCGAATATTATGTTTATTACACACATGTATATGTTTTATTACAGTTCCGTGTAGTTCAGGTTTGTTTATTATCATTACAAATAATACAATAAAATCATAATAATTCACTTTTTTATTATTACATTTTAAACTTTATTTTATTATTGGCTTGTTTTAATGTGTTTTTCCTTCAATGCTTTTAATGTTTTATGTAAAGCACTTTGATTTGCCCTGTTGTTGAACGGTGCTATACAAATAAAATTGCCTTGACTTACTGTTGATACAAATAATCCACCCGTGGGTCTAAAGTGTAGTAATAATAATCCATCAGATTTATATACTGTAAATAAATCCTACATTCGGACACAAGCCAACATGAGATTGTGAAATAACTTGCACGCTATGAACACAGGGGCAAACCCTTCTGTAACACTGCAAGCCATATTATTATTAGGATTAATTAGTATTATTATTAATAACATTTTATCAAAAAATCTGTTGTTTTGACCTGCCTGTAACATGCTGTCCTGCAGATGAAAATTAGGCTAACTCTGGTACAATGCATCAAATGTTTCATATTGTACCTTTACAGATAAAATAACTAGAAATAAATTATGATGTATTTTATACTTGGTCTCAAACATGGTCCCATGCTGGTCCACCAGAAGGGGGCAGGGGTTCTCCTCCATATTAATCTTATGAGACAAAATGTCCACTGCGAGAAAAGCCCAGTACATCCAGTCATCGAAGCTTAATTAAAGGTCGACACAATAATAGTCAACAAACTTTTATTAATTAGTTGAGGGATACTAATGCACAGGTAATACAACAAGTTTGGGAGAAAAACTCAAAGGAGGTGTTGACGCCTCCTTATGTTATGTTCTATACAGCTTTATTTCAGATATGGAAATCTTTTTAATACACCGTTAGTCTCATTTCATCCATTACCTATATATCATAACCAGTTATGAGCCACAACATCATCTCTTAAAACTCTTTCATCACAATGGCCCCCGGCGACAGAGGCGGGCGCCATTTTCCTGCATGTGAAGTAGGTAGCATATAAAAGGAACCGCTGTTGTCCAAATAAAAGGGTTGAACTCTCAGGCTGTTTTTTTAAAGGATTAACCTTGGGGGGGGGGGGGTTTGGAAACAACATCGCTGACAAAAGGGAAGACACTTGAGCCTGCTGTTTCCCCCGGGTACAAAAAAGTCACACCACACACAGTCAGGGTAACTAGAAAGCTCCAACGACACTCCTATTTCAAGCCTATTTCATGGTATAGTAAGTGCACTAAATACAGAAACAAACACACGTACATATGCCTTGTTGTCCCATAATGAGTAGATTAATAATAAAGGACTCTCTCAATGTGTTTGTCATCGTGTGCTGGAAAAAAAAAAGCCCAATTCATGTGCGTCATCAGAAATGGATAAAATAACAGTGTATGCCGACATATAGGCCTACAATGTTCTTTGTGGTCTACAAATTTTTTTTTATATATTTTTTTTATTTCATAATGTGTAAAAAGCGTTTTTCAAAGCAAACACAAAAGTAGAGGGGAGTTGAGAGAAAAAAAGCCATACAATTTTGAGAAGACACATCAATATCAAAATATCAGCAAGCCAACAAAACCCAGCTAAATATGGTGTATTGCTGTACTCTCTAAACATCGTTGCAGTTAGCTCACACTGCGGGATAGATATGTGTTCCACATCGTAGGAAGACGGATAGTAAAGGGTGTGATAAAATATAAAATACTCACTGTTAAAAGCAGTGCCTAACTATCAATATTGCAACACCGAAGCTTGTCAGGTAAACACAGTCAATGTGACGTTATCAATGAAACGAGGAACAAGCAGCTGATGAACTGATTCTGTGCCACAGCATAACACTCAACCAAAAAGTCTTACCATTTCTGACATCCAGTCATTACAAAGGTGCTAACTGTTTGTGTACACACACACACACACACACACACACACACACAAGGTCGGAGGCCTGTACCACGAAGCAGGATTTGGGGTTAGCAAGGTAACTTTGGGTTTAACTTCAGGGTTTTTAGTCCTGCGACGTCAGTTCACTTCTTACTGGGGTCAATCGCCATGGTAACTAACGCTCCTTGTCTGGAGCATAAGTTAAAGCACCGCCTACTGGCCAATCAGAGCATGTGTGCAAGGATTGTGAGACAATCAGCGTCTCCCTATCCAGCGTCCTTCGCGGTCTACACCTGTTCTTTTAGCATTTGGTGGTTTAAACTGTTTCTTTCAGCCTGGATGACGACTAAAGCCTCGGTTATGCTTCCGCTTAGTGATCACGCAACGGCCATGCAGTTGCTTGGAGACCGTGATGGTTCTGCGTTGGGTTTACGCGTCGAAATGCAATTCAATGCCACACCGGTAGAGGGCGCTATGTTTTTTGTAAAGACTGACCGACCGACCGAGACTCTTGACGTATATCGTCGTTAGCCTCGTTATAGCCTATTTGTTTACTTTCCGGCTTTAAACATCCACAATTTTTCAGAACTTGGTGTTTTATTTCTTTGTACAAAAGCGACAAGGTGCAAACAATAAAACGAGGTGCAAACAATAAAAGTAGCCTATTAAAAGTTTAAATGGCGGTGTTTATGAGTGGAAACCGGATAGCGGTCTCCAGCGGATGTAGTTAGCGGACCAATCACAGCCAATGCCGCTGCGTTGGTGTTGCGTCGCCTCGACGCGCGTCTAGGATTTTTGGGAGGTGCACGTCGGGCCCTTGCGTTGGACGTAAGGGGGGTCCGCAAGGACGTAAGGGGTCCGCAAGCCCCCTTGCGTTGTGTCGACGTGGAAGCATAACTTGGGTTGAGTTGGGCTGTGAAGGATCCAAACGATCAGCTGGCAAAAACTTGTAGAATCTGTGAGTTCATAAAAGAATGGGCTTAACATATCGCTGCCTCATACGGCTGCTTTTATTTCTGCTGTGTAGAAGTCTTCTTACCACCTTCAATTATGTCTTCATGTTCATGCTATTTATTTGTTTAAAGTTAGTTTCACCCCACCGGTGGCACAGCTGAAAGAAAAAGGCTAAATGGTCCTGTGTGCAATAGTTTTCCCAAGAGAATACATTAAGTCTCTTATATATTCTAAGCAACACATTCATTTAGTGGAACACACAAACGTAATTGCAGTCAGATCTACTTGCTAATCAATAAATCAATTAATTAATGCGTCTGCACAGTCTGTGATTGATTGCCAGCTTTTCGTGTTTGTCCACTATTATGCCGCTGTGCTGACGGTGTTTGTGTCGACCCACGGAGATGATCGATGCCGTCGTAGGGCTGTTTGGCCGGATCGTTTGGGTCAGCTACCAAAGAAACCTCGGTATGTTGAACCCGCTTCGCAGCACAGGCCTCGGGACAACTCAAATCTGAAAAAAGGGTCCGAGGACCGATCAGTGCTTGTCTAACTCATCCCTTCCATCAGTTGAACCTGGATAGAAGATAAAAGGTCCATCCCGCCAACAGAGATGGCCTCATGCATAATCACCCCACCCAAATAGACTCCATCGGTTGATTAAGGATGGAGGAATTCAGCTGAAATCTTTGCTTTACAATATAAAGTTTTCCACTTCAATGTTGGTGAAAACGCTCCGCTGACGTCTGTGCTCCATTTTTTTTAAAAATGATGGTTTTTGTCGGTGCAATGTTACGAAGACTTGCCAGTAAAGGAGAAGAGGGCGGGGTGGATCAGGTCCTTAAGGTAGACTGGCAAGTAAAGCACCCTCGTTATCTCACCAGGACATCCCCACATCACTACCTAATCCAAAACTATCAGATTGCTACATGGGTAACACACTTGAGAATATAAAATAGATTTATGATATCTGTGTCTTTTTTATTATATATTTAAATGAGCAATTTTTATGGACATAGATTAATCAAACATTTCCCCATTTGCTCAATTTGGTGATATAAGTGTGGATTCAAGTACTTTAAACGTGTTAAAGTGAAAATATTCTCTGATTGCACACATTTTTTTAGAATTACTTTTTTGTAAAATCTGAAGCTCGACTAACTAAGTGGCAGAGCAGCTTTTAAAATTCAACAAGACCCGTTATGGCTTTGTGTGGCGAGTCATAATCGTTGCAGATGCCGTCTAGAAAGAGTCGAGCGTGCTGCACATTACCCGACGTCGAGACAAATTTAGTTAGGTTTCCTTTTTTCATTTAATCATTCGCCAGAGTAAAATAATCCTGCTCCGACGGCCTGCAGTGCAAATATACAAGAGGGGAGCGAGAGGGGGTTCAAGGGTTAAAGTGCAAGGCGATAACTTTGAGCATCCAGGAATTAATTCATAAACATCCTTTTTATAAGTGAATCTTCATTTGCAAATTATTATTTTTCCTGTTTAATAAAAGATTATTTCCCCTCAACCTCTCTCTATAAAAGATATTTTTCTTTTTAATTCTCTCCCCAACTCTTTGATTCAAGCTAAAGGTGCAGCCAAAAATATGGCCCTCCTTTTTTATTTTTCTTAAATGGTGTTGCATCATTTGATTGTGCTGCAATGGTGCAACAAGCTTCACACACAATTCATCCCTCCGTCCAACACTTGGCTTTGCCACCGTCCTATTTTAGACAGAATTCTTCAAGTTTGTTTCGTTTAAATCAGTTAAACAATGCCGTATTAAAGTACACCTTACCGATGAAAATCTAAGTCACTTATTCTAATTTTTTTGTTTGTTTTTACATATTCTGCTTATCGACTTCAGTGTAAAAGAATTATAGAAATAATCTTTTTACACTTCATTACGGTCATCAAAATACCTCTTCATCGTCACGTGATGCAGATGAAAACAAACCGAGCGGAATATGAGTAACAACTGACCGACATTTTAGCTTATATGACATTTGCTTACTTGTAACATGAAAAAAATAAAAAAGAAGTAAAACCAGAAAAAAAGAAAATAAGAAAATCAGGTTCAAAACAACATTGCACTAACAGCACACACTGCAAAAAATAAATTTAAATCTGACTGCTCATGATCCAATAGGACGTGTCAGGCTTTAAAATGACAAATGGCATCATTGCTTTGAGTATATAGATATATATAGATATAGATATTGTTTATGTACACAGTACAGTATATATGTGGAAAAACAAATGTGAAAACACTAGCTATCATTAAATGACTTCACCATGCTAATAGAATATCCTTTTTAAAACCTCTCAAACACAACATGAATATCGCAGAGTTTCCTCTGCGTTCATTGGGAACATGATCTCTGAAAAAACGCTCTCCGTGTAGAAGTCGGGATCCGTCATGAAACGACCGACACCCCTGCTGTGACGACAGAAAACCAAAATGTGCGCCTTGAAAAGGAGACGAAGGTGGAATGGAGAAATAAAGCACTGCTGTAACTCGAGCGCCGTTTCTAACATGGACCACTGTGTGTTTCCAAAAGGTCCGTACTAAATGTTTGACTTGTTAAGGGGTTGGGGGTCTTCTCGCTGCCGAGTCCTTGTGGAGCTAGAAAGGTCTTATAGCTTCCCGGCGCCACATTGTACAGTTAGCGTCCTGGGACAGCGACGGCCTCTAGGGTTTGCTCCGTCTGGCGGCGGAGGGGATTGGCTGTCTGTTTTGGCCTGAAATAGCGCTGTCCGTTGGGTCGGGGATCCGGGTGGGGGACTGTGACGGGGTCACGGCAGCAGGGGTTGAGTTTTGTGTCGTGGGTGGTGCTTCAGTGTTAGTTTGGAGAGGCGAGACCATGGGCGGGCGCTCCTTGGGCTTGCGGCCCCTCTTCTTACCAGTGGTGGCGCCGTTCCTCACCTCGACTTGGATCCCGTTCACGTTCTCTGGCGCTTTACTCTTCGTACCGGAGACCACTTGAGTGGCGGCTGCTCGGAACCAGTTCTAAGGTCATAAAAACACACATACACAGTCAAGAGCGCTCATTACTGGGCCGTCGCTAAGCCCCACCCCCTGCTGCTACACCCTCATGATGTCACAGCTACCATGGAGCCCATGTTGTCACTAACTGCGCTCATTGACTAAAATATCAAAAAAATTTAAATTTAAAGATTCAACAGTGATTTAATAGATAAATATGGAAGCTAATGCTACAGATCAGTGTAAAAGTCTAATATTTGTTTTAATTAATGACGCCAGAAAAACTTCTACTCACGCATTTCAGAGCCTTTTCACTTTTACTGGACTAAAGAAGTTAAATCAATACCAATACTTTTACCAGACAACTATATGTACTTCTTCTGGATTATAGAACGTTGAAACCTCTGCTGTTCCACTCCTGTTTCATTTCTATGGTTCCACATATTTGAGGGAACAAAGCTCAGCACTTAGTCTGTGTTAATTAGTTCCCATAAGTTCAGGTTTGTTTGTCTAGATCTATGCATGCGACTCCTCAGCAGAGTTTTACTGCATGTTAACGGAAATGAAGAATGCTGCGTTCTTTAAATGATCTAAGTGATCCAGAGGCTAACGGGACCGACCCACCTGTGAGTGCGTCTTGCTGATGTGGTACTTCACACCGCTCTCTGAGCTAAACTCCTTCTGACAGATCAGACAGGTGTACTTTCCCAGTTCTCCACCGCTCTGCAACACACAGTATATATACACGTATTAACCTAAAAGGAATTATCATCAGCATCATCAACATTGTGTGGGCCTGTTTTTTTAATTATGTTGCTTCCTGTATTTTTTAAGTCTCTATTTTTCACTTCTCTACTACACAGTCGCTTGTGACGATATTTACATTTTTTTGTATCCAGATTTGCCAATATATTCCCGGTAACAACCTTTACGCCTCCTCTATATTACTAATATTTAGATGATACATGTCTTTTGCAATTCTTCTACTTCTATTTTATTTGTCAGTCAGCGGGACAAGCAGGCTGCAGAGGCAAAGCACTTTACAGAAGACCGACTAAACAAAAACCAGAAGTTAACGACGTGAGCACAAACAGTCCTGACCTGGCTATGAACTCGAGTGTGTGTGTGTTGTTTTTACTAGAGCATCCATAGAGACTAATGTAATGAGACTCCAGGTGAGTGTTGATACCTGGCTGCAGTTGGCAAGGTGAGCTTTTAGTCCTGACACACTGGAATAGACGGCTTCACAGTTCTGAGACGAAAACAGAAATACAATGAAAACAGCCTGAAGATGACAAACCAAGTGTTCAACATTAAGACAGATCTCTCGAATCCTCTTACTTCGTTGATGCAGCAGATGAAGCCCTTCTCCTTGACTTGGGTCTTCCAGGTCTCCAACAGCTCTGGGCTGAAGTTGGGGAGACCAGGACGGGTGTAGTTTAGCTGCGGGGACAGAGAACATCCACATCAGTGTCCCGGTGGTGTAACGTGTGTGAGTGTGTGTGTTTTTATTTGCCGTTGATGCGTGGCAGCATGGAAAACCTGATTGTGCTTCATAGTCGTGATGCTGCCACGTGTCATAGTCATGGAAACCAGAAACAGATGGCAGCAATGTCAATTATTAATGATTAATCGCGCCGCTTAAACATCATACCGTGAAAAAAGTTTTATTGATGATTGTTTTCAGCTGATATTCAATAACAAATACAGGATGAGGAGATTGGCACAAAGGATCCATGACTGTGATGGAGTGACGTAGGGAGCTTCTGTTACATTATGATGCATTCAGTAAAACTAATAACATAAATATTTGAGTTGATGAACTATATTAGAAATATTCAGATTAATGTGCACTCTCCAGTGTTTACACCAGGGCTTTTCTTTAGCCCTGTCTGCTATTATTCATCATAACATGCTTTTCATCTACAGTCTAATAACACTAATTATCTCCTATAACAGTTATTTCTTCCTTATTTACCCGTCAGTCTGTAACACTTCATCAGCGTGAACAGGAGCTGGATGAAAATGCAACAATGCACATTTCTTTTAGCTGTTGATCCAGACCAAACGAAGCCCGACTACAGGATGTGACACGTTAATGTGTGGGGGATGTGGGTCATGTGTGCTCAGTGCGTCCTCACCCTCTTGCTGTCGGGCACCAGGTCATCCTTGATGCGGCGCTTGGTGCCCCAGTCTTTGGCCAGCTCGTCCTCCGCTATCTCCTGCAGGTGAAACACGGCCACCTGAGCCGAGCGGCGCCTCACTCTGCCACTGGGGGTCCGTTCAAAGTCGTCCCCTTGGCTCGCAGCCTGCGGCGCCTTTTCTTTGACTCGCTCCCTCTCCTTGTCCTTGTCCCTGGCGTCTCGTTCCTTGTCCTTGGGCTGGCCGCTCGGTGCTTTCTCTTGCCAGTTTGTCCTCTCAGCCTGGCTTTGATCCTTCTTGCCTAATGATGGAGCCTCCGCTGAGACCACCTGGGGGGGCAGAAGTACACTTCTTTGAGTGGAGAATGTTTGGCCAGTTACAGTAAGTGTAACATGATCGAGGGTCGGCTTGATCCGATTATATTTACTTTAATGACAGCGTAAACATCTAAACAACCGGCATATGAAAAGCGTCTTCCGTAACCAAGGCAACAACACATTATCTGCTCTGTGTTACAATGTTACAGTTGCTGTAGCAACATTAGTTCCGTTATATAAACTATATGACAGTTAGTATATATTATAGTATAGTAAGTAGAATAATAACATATCATTTTACATAGAGTAGAAAAATTAGGTGCATCACTCATGGAAACATAATTTGTCCACTAATTTGTTCATGAGATCTTGTCCGGCGGGATCTTACCCTCTCTTTGCCGGTGTTGTTGTTGGTGTCAGTGATGATGTCCTTGTTGTTGTTGTTGTTGAGGGCGGCGGCGGCGGCTGGCATGGCGGTGACGATAGTCGGCGAGTGTTCGGTACGCACGTGGTAATCCCTGCCAGCCTTGGAGTGGTAGGTTTTCCCACAGTGCTGGCACAGAAACACAGGCTTCTCATCGTCGGAGAACTCTCTCCCACAACGTTTCTGGTGGTACTGGTAGCCCATCAGGCTGGAGAAGTGGGCCGAACAGCCCTGTGTGTGTGTGTGTGTGTGTGTGTGTGTGTGTGTGTGTGTGTGTGTGTGAAGCCAGTGACAGAAACGAGACAGAATGAAAACACTCATTAAAGCAGGAAAATGGTTAAGTAAGCATAATGCAACAGCATTACTGCAGTTTGTCAATATTTTGTCGTTTAAAAAAAAAGAAGAAACGGCAGGAAAATGCTGATTTTTCCGTGTGAGGACACGTCACACTGTCTTTTTTTTAAGGGGAGTTTTTCTGCAGCTCTTTTGTCTTCCTCCCTGCCTGTTGCTCTGTAGTGTGAGTAATGGGAAGCAGAGTGTTGATGCGGTTTTGGGCAACATGTCAAGTACAAGGCATAAAAGGGGAAAAAGGAGGGGGGGTTGAGGCAGAAAAAGAAGAGCCAGAGGAAAAGGGAGAAACACAATCCAGACCAGGAGGAGGAGGTTGAACAAAAGGAAGCGTACCTCACTGGGACACTTGATTCTTCCCATCTGTTTGAGCACTCGCCGCAGCCTCTCTCTCTCCTCGTGGTTGTCGCCCGTCCGGCCTTCGCTCGCCGAGGGCTGATGAACGAACACAACGTTGCATTAAAGCGTGTCCTGCCATAACCCCCCCCCCCCCTCTCACTATAAAGAAGGAAAAAAAGGTGACGAAAATGTGTTTTCCATCTCGGGTTTTCACACTGTGTGCTTGGATCATTAAATGGCTTCATGGTGAGGCTGTTACTCAAGGCACGTTTATGACAACTGTCAAACGCGTGTTTTCACTCGAGTGCCGGCTGGTGCCAAAACCCCAGCCGGGACCAGAGCGACAGATGGCAGGGCTGCCGGGGAGGAAAGAAAGCGTGAGGATCACAGGGGGGACCGAAGAAAAGCTGGACTCGCCGAGGAGTCCCGGTGGAGCAAAACTTCACGTGTTCTCATGTGTCGCAACAGCTTTCTAGAAAGGTGAAACGCAGATGAGAGAACGCAGATCGCCTCACTAAATCCTACTCAGGCCTGCAGGGGAAGAGATCAGACACAAAGCTCAGCCATTGATTTCCACCGGCGGCAGAAGGAGCCGTGAAACTACATCAGCATGTGTTCCTAATGCCTCGATCAGAGACGGAGAAAGAAACGGCGGCGGCAGCAACATCAAGGTCAAACTCAGTAGGCGACCCCGGCCCTTCTGTTCAGTCCTCTGCGTTTTCCCACACTGCACTGGGGCTCTGCACGTGACCGCACTGACAACACGCTGGACCCGGGGGGTTAGCACAGACGCCGTAGCAAATCAAGCTTCATAGCAACAGTTGCTAATACAAGAGTGAAGTACAAACAATAGTAAAAAAACACACGTCAATACTTTGATAAAGATACTGTACCAACTCATTAGAACACTGGAAAACACAATTTACAAGTACATTATCCTATTTACTTTAAAATATCTGGACATTTTAAAATATTTATTATTTATTAACCGGAACAGCAGCTCTGTTTGTGGCCGACTTATTCAAACGGTCCCAAAGTAAAACATTCTTAATGTTAACCTTTGCTTTATTTGCATAAAAACACACTTCAAATGGTAAAGAAATAAATAATTGTACATGTATTATATGTAAAAAATAAAATAATTGGCAATTTCTAGTCTTAATTATATATTTTAAGTTGACGAGCCACAATCAAAGTGTCTCCTGAGCAGCATGGAAGTGGCGTTAACATACAGGAATACATTAAAGGTCCTCATAACGACAAACTGTTGTCGCTAGTAACTGCAAAACTAAGTAAAAACTTCTCCCTCACTGCTAAGCGATTCTGTGATTCTCCTTCTGGTCTTTTTCATTTTGAATTTACTGCCATCACTGTTCTTGTAGAAAGAAAAGAGAAATAAACAGTGTGAAAGCTGCCTTTACTCAGATTCTGTGCACAATCACAGACGGCACAGCTTGTCCCAAAAAGTTTGAATGATCTGATCTGAAAAATGTTGCAGAAAAGTTTGCTGAATAAGGGGTTTGCTGAAGAGGAACACCAGATGAGACCTTTTGAGTGTCTTTAGTTTTCACTGCCGGACTCAACACAACAGGTCCACACTGAAGACGGATGTTGGTATCAAACCGTTTAACTCGGCCGACGCTGTCAGGCCGGTCATCGATCATCACCGTGAAACTGATAAATAAAGGCCGTCGCACAGAAACATCACAAACACTACAAGGTTGGCTGCACGTACGTTCATTAATCTTTCATGGTCGTTTTTTGAAACGGGGCAGTGTTGAATAATTTAGCAAACTTCATAGCGCTGCCGTTGCTCTAATGCAGGAGTGTCATGGTAATATCTAAATGAAGCTCGTTGAGACGGCTGCAGAAACAACCGATCAACGGTTCAACACATCGCTGTGTTCATCACGCTGACGATGAATATGTAACGGATTAAATGTCATAAAGCTCATGTGTACATGCAGGACAGACCAGTCACACTCGCTGTAGCTGGACGGTGGATGGAGCATGCACGTGTTGCTATGGTGATTATAAAAGTAAAGTTACTTTTGTGTCTACTATCTATGTAATTATTTTAGATTTTTTATTTAACATGTCAAAATGAATACAGAAAGTGTCATACAGAAAATAAAATATTACAAGCCTAGAAAGCATAGGAATATGAATATGAATAGATATTTTTTTACATGTCCGAAAAGGAGTGGGAAGACGTATACACTTGTTTAATTCCACCCCTTCTCCATCATTCATATCCTGTCATACATACGTTATTTTATGTTTAGTGAATTCCTTATCATTAGATTGAAGAAATCTGAAATTCTTTTTTACTTTACTGAAGTCTTTTTTTCTCATGTAGTCCTTTTTATTTTAGAGATGCATGTTGCTATGAAACCTCTCCAAATATTCGATTGCAAGCTTTCTCACTGTGTGAGTGAGCGACATAAGATCCTGCCCTCGTCCACTTAAATGCTATCCGGTTCGCCGTGTGTCTGATTCCCCATGAATGCAGCATACGTCTGCCTGCTCTGGTTTCTATTAATAACCAGCCGCCCTGTTCAGTGTGTCAGTGTGACAGCGGCGAAACATTAGATCTCTGCGTTCCCAACGCATCCTCATCTGGACCCCTGAGTGACGGATTAGAGGGCAAATATCAGTCTAAAAAAAGTCTGTTGGGTCAATTTCCGGGTTTCATCATGACACGTTCTGGCAAATGAAAAAGTCATCATCAGACATCAGCAACCTTTATTTTGACTAAGTCTAACTTGTAATGCCTTATTTTTAAGGTAAGCAATGTGACAACAGGATTAACATGATATTACATGTTTGTTTATAAATGGATTAATGTCTGACGGAGCTCATCTTGTGTTCTCTAGTAAAATGAATGTGTTATTTGGGGTGACGAGGTGAGACTCGGGGGGAGGCCTTTACACACCAGGAGTGTGACGAATAAACTACATCAAAATGCTAAAATACTGGCTGCGAAAAGTCAGCTAAACGTATTCATACCGACAGTTGCTTGACTTTAATTAAAGGTTTGATTCTGGCGTTCAGGACCGACGACCAGGATCCTATGACCCAGAGTCTGGCCTGGTCTGAGGTGGACTGGTTGTGTGGACGTACCTTGGTGCTGTGTTCGGCCATGGTGTGGTAGTTGAGGCCCGCCTTGGACCTGAATTGTTTGTGGCACTGCTGGCACTTCAGGGCGTCCTGGAGCTGTAGAGGATCAAATCACACTTCTGTGAACGGAAAAACTCACCAGCGACCGGCTATCCCTCTGTCTTTATTAGATCTAACTAATATCACACTGCAGTGCTGGAACGTGTAACCTGATAAAGTTTGTCATCCGTTGAGAAAATGCTGGTCAAAACAAAGAACAGAGGCCACGTCAATTTAACACAAAGTGTTCCTTTTTTTTGTTGCAGATTGCTCTCCTCGCCTCCGTATTGATTCGGAGAGCGAGGTGTTTTGATGGTGAGTGACCCGGCGGTAATGTGACAATTCTGTCTTTGCTTTACGGCGGACTGTCACTTTAATGGAGTCACACGGGCCACTGGGCCAAGAAGCCATTAAAATGGCTGTAGTAGCACGTCTCCGAGGGTCCGGGGGCGGCGGCTGCTGCTGCTGCACCACTCCGGCTGGTTTGTCCTCCGTAAAATACTCAATACCATGCACTTGGATGAACTCCGTCCCCGCTTCGCCCCCCGTGTCCTTTATTGCTGCTACTGACCACAATTAAGTGCGACGCGAACAAACCGCAGAAGTGCACGCTGTCCTTTTCCCTTCATCTATTTCCACTGATATCAGCTTTCAGATGCCTGAAGGATATTACACAAGTAAACGGGTTCAGATCACTGTACCGAGATACCCCCCCCCATGTTATTTCTACAGCAGTCCAATCAATATCATTACTGTAAAGGCTCCCTCGACTCGGCACAACAGAGTCCTCCGGGACGCGTGTCTAATAACGTTGCATTGGAAGTTATATTCCAACGTGGAAATTACAGCTCTGGGTCGAGGACTTTGTTTCATACAGCAGAGGTGCTTTATTAACAATTGTGCTTCACACTGCGTACGACGATATGTAAATTATTACAGTATGTGGTGTTGTGAAAATAGATACTTTAATAGCTGACATCATCGGAAATAAAATTGGAAATGCTGGCAACCAAAGCAGCGTTTTGCCGCAGCCTATCCAGATCAAGCTTGGAGGGTTGAATTAAAACTGCTGGCGGCGTCAAAACGTCTGGTTGTCATCATAGTATTGCATCATGTTAGACAGGATCCACAACATTCAGCAGGTATTATTCCAAATTTGTAGCACGAATGCATACGTATGTGGAAGCAAATGCAGGGACATTGTACTGTGGTGTTTGTCTTTGGAGAGTTTTAACTCTGATTTTCGCTCACTGACCTTCTGGCAAATCTCCATGTGTTTCTTGAGGCCGTGGACCGTTTTCCTGGTGACGACGGAGCAGGTGGGACACACCACCTCACCTCGCTCGTGGATCGCTCGCTGCCACTGGGTGTCGCCGCCTTAGAAAGGCGTGGAAACAGTATTATGATGCCAGATAGCCGATCACATATCTCTGCTTGTGGTTGATACCAATATCTAGAGCTTTACAGTAAATGGGCTAATTGCCTAATTGAATAAAAACTGATGTGGGTGTTCACCAGAGCTGCTGGTAGCTGGATCTTTCTTGGAGGACTGACTGGAAGCAGGTCTCCTCTGGGGCTCCTCGCTGAACCCGCCCCCTTCAGATCTCTTGGCACGGCCGGCCTTCAGCTTCTCCTCCACTTTACTCATACCTACAACACACACGGCCATAATCAGTGATCAATATTGAAGGGAATATTGATCCATTGAAGGGACAGATGGAGGACAGCGCTGACATAAGAGAAAATCTAAATAAATAAAAAGGAAAGATACTGGATATAAAAAAAGGAAGTTGTTTTGAATTATACTGAATGATAACAGATGTGCTGAAAGAGAGAGAGAGAGAGAGAGAGAGAGAGAGTCCTGCGAACGCTGAGTGGATTGTCTGATAAGTAGTTTACAGGCCTTTCTGCTGCGTGAGTCACAGTTTCAGCATGAGAATGAGTCAGAAAGAGAGTCCCACATGAAAACATCTACAGTCGCCTCGATAGCGCCGTTCAAAGACTGGCAGCAGCAGGGGAAACGTTCAAAATCACAGGAAGCTCTTCTTCTCAACAAACCCACAACCCTCAAATCTTTTAATGATTTTCATTCTAACCAAAACCCGAGAATTCACATGATTTTACACTAAAGGTGCGTTCACACCACTCCAAGTCAATGCGATGGATGTCATGATATGAGTGATTGAATTGGTTGGTACTAGCTGATGTAAGCATGCATCATATTTCTGTTTTCCAGGGAGAAAAGATGACGGGTTTTTGATATAGGAATAAATAGTGAGTTGTAACACTCAATCACACCACGTGGTGTACTTTTCTAGTTTCATTAGAAAACATAATTTATGATTATTTTTTCTGAGTATACCTTTCAATCCAAATGTCCCCGATATAGAAGGCTGCTCTCCAGTGAATTTCTTAGGGGTTTTCTGCTTCCGTCCTGGCTCAGGAGAAAAAATAACAGAGCGAGGAATGGTCAAAAACATACAAGAACACAGAGGCTTAGTCCCGCCCCTTCCTGTGTGCATGTGACCTTATTTGGGGGAGAAATATGTACGGCAGTAAGCGGCGAGAGTCAAAAATATGTGTAATTTGTGTCACAATTCAAATGGGATCAAAACATTATTTGTCTCTCACCGTTGATTCCCATACTTTTTAGGTTTTTTTCCCCACAGGAAGGGGCGGGACTTATCCCTCTCCATAATGACAACTTGTGCTCCATTTCAAAATATACGTTGTAATCTTACTGTGCCTCATTCGCTCCGGGTCTTCGTCGGGGAAAGAAGGGGGGAGGCTGTCCCCATCGCTGTCGCTGCCCTCCTCCTCCTCCTCTTCTTCCTCCTCCTCCTCCTCCTCTTCCTCCGACGTGCTGTGGGAGTGCTGGGAGTGAGGCTGGACTGGCTGGGACTGGTGCGTCTGCTGGGAAGGCTGACTGTGGCTGTGCTGTTTCCTGTCGTTCCTCTGGTGGGCCAGCTCTCCGTTGTGAGAGGGCGTGGACACCTCGTGGGTCTTTTTCACTTTGAAGAACATTGGAGAGGGGGGGCTGTTCTCCATGGGTCTGGATTCACAGACCGAGGGAGGACAGGCGTTAGGACGTTACTAAAGGCCTTCTCACACTGAGGCTGGTTTATTTGCATCCATCATCTTATAGAATTTGTACACTGAAAACTTGCACACTGAGTCTGATGCATTTTTTTTTATATATGTATATCTAATGCAGAAACAAAAAGTACAGTGAGGGAGCTGCACAACTATCCTGACTGGTTCCAGGTGGACTAGGATGGTGGTGGTCCAGTTTGCAGCACTACTGGGACTGCTTGTCCCCGATCCCAAGCTGCTCGGCTATCGCTTGCCACAATCTGTCCTTCATCTCTGCATCTTTATCGTCATCAGACTATTACAGTGCCCCGCTTTGAGCGAGGAGGTGGATTTCGGATGTTTGCTACGGTGGCTCTGAATGTCAAACGACTCTCTAAAAGCCTTTTGACAGATGCAAAAATTTACACAAAATTTAACCTGCTCCGAAAACTTTTTTTAAGGGACTAAAGATTTGGAGACGGTTTGAGCTCTGAATCCCAGTCACCTTTTCTTGGTGTTGGACTTGACGGGGGTCTTCTGCAGCCTCAGCGGCTCGTCCTTGGGCTGCATGCTGACCCTGTCTGGGTGGTTCCACAGCTTGTGCTTCTGCAGGCGCACCTTTGTGGCGAACGCCGCCTCGCAGTAGGGACAGCCATGGCTCAGCCTCTCGGCTACGGTGGCCTGGTACAAACACATGGATAGAGGGGATTCAGGGGGAGCTCTGGCCCAACGTGGAATAAAATGACTTAACACTGTTCGTTCGGCAGCCATGTGTGGTCATAAAATATCTGTGGTGTTAGCATTTTTAAAGGATCTAGTTTAGTGTAAACACCCTGACTGATTTAAAGTCCGGGTAAAGCAAAAATAAATGTTTGTCACACCGTAGAAAAATGTGTTACTCACCAAATTTTAATGATATAAAAAAAAGTGTACGTATGAACTGCCCAATCGTGAGTTGATTATGTATATTATGTACAGATGCAGTGTAAACACTTTTGCAGAATGCACATTGGAGACCATCAACTAGCGCCTTAGCCCGATGCTAACTCAAATGGCGATAAATAATGAATGCCTGTGGCTCTAACTCACAAACTTTAATTTCACATCTACGTGTTTTTGCTCGATTTGCCTGTATGAAACCGTGGAATCAGACCGTGAGCTTTACATCAGCCCTCGCCATGACCTCGCCGCTTCCTGGGGCTGTGAACTCAGTACTCGCTTCACCACTCTCTCCCTGCAGGAAGGATCTTTCTTTTTGTGAACATCCTGTTTGTGAAAAACAGTCCAATAATCTTTTAATAAGATGATCCTAAATCATAGGTCACCCTGTATAAACAAATAAAAAAATACAGGATACAAAATATCCTGTATATTCCATTTCTCTGCCACGATAGCAAGCTTTGTTCAAGTTACTCGTGCTGATGTTTACGATAATCCCAATAATGGAAATTCACCCCAAACGTATCGTGAGTTTTCTTTTTTTTTAATCGCGATCTGCGATCCTATATCGTCCTATTGCTGGTCCAGAGTGGGAGGGGCCTGCAGCTACCCTGTCTGATGATATATCGCAGGAGAACAATATGGCAATGTCCGTTTTCTCCCCGTATCATACAGACCAAGACGTTACATGCTCTAGTTGAATAAACTTGAACACAAAAACTGTCCAACTCTACAATTTAGTGCCATATAGCTCACATAACGAGTTTGGAAACAAAAATCTCTGGTTTTCCTTTCCCCGGACTTTAAACCGACTCTCCAGGTAACTTGATGCTTTTCTCCAACACTGTGATCCACGATTAAAAAACACGATTCTGAAGCACGAGGTAGAAATAGCCGCATAACAGGAAAGAACAGAGGTTAGTGACTCACCCCCTGGCAGCGTTGATAGTGGTACTTGACGCCATAGATGCTGGGAAACTCTAACCAGCAGCCTGAACACGGACACTTAACCCTGGAGCGCCGCTTAAACTCTTCCTTCCATTGTACTATCATATGGGCCTGCTCGGGGGGTGAGGAAGAGATGGTTCAATACATGACGATTATGGCTATACTGTACTGTATGTCGTGCATATTCATGGGGAGCTGCCGACTCCGCAGGAGAGAACATGAAGCCCACTTCACAACGCCCACTGGGTTCAAAGAGAGGTACTCACAGGGATGCTTCTCAGCTCCTGCACTTCTGCTTTAGGGCGACCTTTCCTCTTCCCCTCTGCTGGCTCATCACACACCGAACCTGGGAGAATGAGAGAGGACTATTTATCTGCTTCATATTCATGGAAAATCAATATTAACTCATTCTATCGACATGCGAGCACATCTAGATATGTTCTTGACATTTTTCAGAGCAACACAAATACCCAACTTTTAGCAAAATACATTTTTTTTTTTCAAACCTCGGAAATCCCTGAATCCGCTCACATATGCAAACTAAATATGGACACGAACACATGGTGAAAACAATTAGATACAGCTGAGTGTTGTCACAATACCACATTGCGACGGGTACCCTGCCTACATATCTTGATGGCGATACTGAAGCCAAACCATGGTAGAAATATAAAACGTCAGCAAAAGTGATGACGACGGAACATTTCCTGTTAGTTAAAACATAGTAATCAAGAAATGTACATAGTATGCAGTAATCTGGTATGCCCTTAACTTGAGTTTTGTGATTTGTTAGATAGTTAGCATTAGTGTTTTATAATCATTTTATTTGTAAAACAGCGCCCCCACTGCCAGATGAGTAACAGTTCAGGTGGAGAGTGGTACTGCAGCACGGGAGATGAAGAAAGGCTTCCAAAACAAACCAGGAAAAAACTATTCTGATGAAGTTCTGTGAGAAGTTGTGAAACCAGGAGGAAACCACAGTGACCGTAGAAAGCGTTCTGTTTGTGAAGAAAATGTCACTCTTGCTGACGGACTGCTTTTCCTTTCCGTACACTTCACATTAATGAGTAACATAGTAAAATAACACAGATGCTGTGGCGGATCACGGGTTTGCAGAATTACAGGAGACACGTGGACAGATTCAGAAAAGGTGGCAAGTCTAATTTTATTGGTACATTTGGTCGGTAATTAGGGCAGCATTGTTATTTTCCTTGTTTTTTAACCACAGTTCTGCCATTACAGACACCAGCTCTTTGTTAAAACACTGTTTTTAATGGCAGGGTCTTGCAATACTACTACCGTGTGACACTAATACCACTATGACAACGGAATATTCACAATTTGTGACAGTACAATCATCAACATGTGCTTAAAATGGCAGCAAAACATACCTGATTCATTTTCGTACTTTAGTGAAGATTGTAAATTACGAAGAATACATATATCAAGGTGGGATTCTGCTCTTTGTGATAATTCCAAGAGGCCTATTTTCTTTAAATCAGGTCCTACTTTTTAACTTCTCGACCATGATGGCGAGCTGGACGTTCTTTTTAATTCCCTCATGTGATATTCACGATTGTTCAAACAACGGAAAGTCACCACGATGAACTTATCGTGAGTCCTTTATCCTCCATCCCTGCAAGAGAGGGGATGTGTGTTTTCGGGGAAGAGAGGGCAATGAGGGTAAATCACTAGCAACTAAAAATACGACCCTCTGACACAGCTCTCTCTCTCTCTCTCAGCTACTCCCTCCCTCCCTCCCTCCCTCCCTCAAACCAGCTCATCCCTCTTTTCTCACCTCCTGTCTTGCTTTCTCACTTCCCCTTCCTGATCTTTCTCCATGCTTCACGAGGACAGGCTTCATTACCGCTCTCTTCTCTGCTACAATTAGACCACTGCGCACTATTTCCTCCATACGGTGCTGGTGTGGAGGGAGGGAGCTGAGGGTGAATGTATGCATGTGGGAGGGAGGGAGGGAGGGAAGGATGCTGAGGGTGAATGTAGGCATGTGGGAGGGAGGGAGGGAGGGAGGGAAGGATGCTGAGGGAGAGCAGAGAACTGCAGAGGCAGACGACTTCTTCCTCTGACCAAGCAGAATACTGAATGACAGTGCTGCAGGTAGCGGCGGAGGCTGTGCTCTGCTCCTCAGCATCATATATCTTCACATAAGCTCTCGACCCGCCTGCATTGATCTGCTAACCCTGGCGAGCAGCAGCAGCAGAAACAAAAGCCAACAGCAGAGAGAGCTGCTGCTCGAGCCCATTCACTGGTATCAGATCGAGAAAATGTCAAAGGAAAGGACTCAAAGTCGAGATGATAGTCGTTGGTTGTGAAGTGGGATGAGGCAGCAGAGGCTTTACACAGAGATGCAGTGATAAGGTGGGATATCTGGGCTGGTACAGGGCCGACCTCATATTATATAAACTATTCACATTGCAAATACAAATGAAAGGTTTTGGTAACAAATGTTGAAAACTTAATAGATAAAATAAAACAGATGTTGGCAAACTGCATATTCTGTAATAGAAAGAAAAAGGCAAATAATTACAAATCGCAATACTCAGCATATCGCAAATTGTTTAAAATCGATAAAAAAAAAAGTTCCTGCTTAAGTTTTTACCAATTTGTTGCTGCATCCAAAAATGTTTTCGTACTTCTTGTTGCATATTGTTTGACTGATTTTGTAACGCAATGTTTAAGTCGAGCCTCGTGTTTCAGGCATAGATCTTGTACATTATGAATTAAACTCTTCCTGTCTTAGAAAATAAAGGTCTTAAGAAAAGGCATAAATAATTCCCCCAAGCTCGGGTACCAGTCCCGGGACTGACGTCTTCAGCGTAGATGACCATTTGAATCAGGACGTTGTGTCTGGCGGCTGCTTCCTCCTCCTCCTCATTGACGAGCAGCGACGGGATGCACACATGCCCGGTGCAGCTCTTATGATCCAGATCACAAATCAGTCAGCCTTCGAGGATTATACAAACGGCTGGAAGACTTTTCCTACCATCGTTGCTCATAGAAAGGAGGCCGACCCCAAAAAAAACATCTCTCCGTGACGCCGATGTCAATGTGTGTAAAAATGCAATCCAGGCCTCACCTGCCATGACCTCCCCGTCTCATCTGTTTTAATCACACGCCATCAACTCCCCCCCTCACTTCCTCTCCTTTTTGTTTCACACTAGAGCGCAGATGCAAAAAACGCAGGCTGACGGATTATGTGTAATCTTTTGCTCCCAATAATAAGGCAGGAAGAAAATAAGGCAAGGCTGAATAAGAATGAGCACAGTATCGCCGGCTGTGTTTGGGAATAGTTCGTGACACGTAAAAAGCACCCACAAACAGGTACACGAAGCCATTACCAGGTCTGTGCGAGTGTGTGATTTGTGTGCACAGATACGGGTGTATTAATATTCTCCAGGCGACGGAGCGTTTCTCTATTAGCTGTCTGGGTAGCAGCTGGGGAGGTGATGCAGTCGGCGGTGCCGAGGAGGAAATTGAGCATGCATTCTAATTCCTGTCTTAGAAAATAAAGGTCTTGTAAAAGAAAGGCATAATTAATGAATTCTGCTCTTGGGGAAAGCTATGTTCTTGTTGCTATGGGAATAAGATCCACTTGTCTTAGTTACTGCTATCAGAGGCCTCTTTCCACCAAGCAGGACTATTAAGCCGGAGCAGGCAAGGGGCAAAGAGGCATGTACACACACAAGCCGAGGGAGCGCTGCTGCAGATTTAACTGTGAAAAGATGAAATAAACAACAGCACACTTGTCTTTCCTGGGGTGAAATATGCAAACGCAATAAAATGTGGTCAGTGTCTTTTACTTTGCTCTGCTTGCTTGAGGATGCTAACAGACAGGTGGCAACCTGCAGGTCTGAAAAGTGATGCCACGTGGAAGTAACTTAAACTTGTATTCTTTCTCATGGCTAATAAAAGTCTGATTGTATGGAAGTCAATGAGAAAATGACCCCACTTATATACTTTTTTTATTATATTTTATTATAGTAGACATAGTAAAGATGAGTTTATGGTCTCAATTAGGGCTGAACGTTTTATCGTATCGATATCTCGATATGAACATTCAAGATATTAATATCGAAAAAGCAACGATATAAACAATATAGGTTTCCCCCGCGCTCGCCCTGCATGTACAGCTCTGGCAGTCACAATAAACTTCATTTTTACGATTGCACTTGAATGCACCGCTATGGCCAGCCAACCACAAACCTTATTTCATACTTGCTGTGGATCGACAGCTGAAGCCAACCAATGACGAACATACAAGGGCGGGACTCCCGCCACGGAGGCCACTAGAGGATGATTGACAGGCGCTCTCCTTCAAACAATCACGCGTACAGTTCATGGCTGCACCTGATTGGACGATCGCGGAGTTCACGCAGACCAACATGGTGGCTCGTTTGGAAACTTTCTCTTATTTTATGAAAATAGTTCACCGAAAGGTGTTTCTGAAAACATTTTAAGCGAGAAATAAGCTATGCAGTTGCTGAATCTGTCTTTATTTTAGATCCACAACATTCAGTTTAGAAGATTTTCGCGAGCGTTTGCGAGCGTTCCCGAGGAGGCGAGTCGAGCCCGGCGCCTCTGATTAGCATAAAGTAGATTAGACTTCAACTTTTCAACCCGATGCAGTTTCCACATTCTTTTGTATTATGATGTTTTTATTTTTCTGAAAAATATAGTAGTCATATCGTATCGATATCGAGATATCTGGCATGAATATCGAGATATGAAATTTTGTCCATATCGTTCAGCCCTAGTCTCAATCTCTAGTTTCAAGTCTTCTTCAATCCAGCATGATGTTCATTTAGTACATTATGGTCCATTTAGAGTCCACCAGACCAGAAAGCAGGGGATGCTTTAGGGGGCGGGGCTTACCTGCTGATTGACAGGTCCATTTAGAGTCCAACGGACCAGAAAGAAGGGGATGCTTTAGGGGCGGGGCTTACCTGCTGATTGACAGGTCACTACAATGGCATTATTGGAAGTTGTGTTTTGTTTGTCTCACAACTTTAACCCTTTCACGGTGTGCGTTTATTGTAACATGTAGGCTGCGCTCCACATCCTCGTGTTGCTTCTGGTTGCAATAAGACGGCAGCAGGCAAAAACCAAGGTGGCGGCAGCTAAAATCCATGATGGCGATGCATCTTGGATTTTGCCCCCCAAAAAAACTAAGTTGGCAACTGCCTAAAAGCCAAGGCGGGGACCATAAAAACCGTCGTCCACACACCAACAGGTGATGTCACGGCGACTGCATCAACTTCTCATAGACGGCCTATGGCAGCACACTCAATGGCACTCAGCAATCAACACCATTGTCTTGGTATGAAACAAAGCAGCCCCATTGTGTCAAATCTAAAGCCCCGGTTCTCAGGGATAAAACAGCTGTTCCACTAATGCCAGAGTACGACTCCCAGCTGTCTGCAACTGTTGCTCCTCGCCGGTTCACCCCGATGCCACAGGAGCGACGAGGAGAGCCGGGACCCAGGAGTCCCAGCAGCTGCCTAACGATCTCAAATAACCTCCGAGATCTCCTAGCTACGCCCGCCACTGCTCCCACAAACACACAACACAGGCACACACACACAAACACACAACACAGGCACAGTCATTTGTTTTCCTGGACAAACGCTCACACTAGAGCCTTTGTCTGCAGCGCGGGTCTGGACGTACTGTTGTTCAGAGACAAACACCGCGACACAACTCCACCGTCACGACTTCCTCAATCTCCACAGACGACAGATGGAGAGACTGATACAGCTTACCATCTCCCAAATGTGGAAGCTGTACTGGTTTACAGTCACTGTGTTTTTACAACTTTCCCCGTCCTCACACACACACACACCTATTTTCCTTCACCTTGTTTTCCTTCCTCCACATCCTCTCACAGTGCACACCCTCGTCTTCATTGCGTACCTCTCTTTGACGACGTCCCCATGATTCCGCCCCGCAGGCCTGATTCCCGACGCCGAGCAAGACGGAGAGAGTAGAGTAGAACCAGAACAGTCTTGTGACCCAGACGCTGACTAACTGAAAGAAAACCTCAGTGAGTCCGGCTCTCACTCTCTTTGTTTTTCCTCTCTCTCGCTCGGTCTCTCTCGGCCCTCCCTCTCTCTGTGTATCCGTGATAATCTCTGACACAGATACACTTGACAACAAGACACACATAATTGCTTTAACTCATTAGTTTTATTTTTCACAATTCTTTTAATGTCATTTTGTGTTCGGGTTTGTGATATTTCATGAGCACACGGCCAAATTCTGGCACAAACGTCCAGCTGATCAGATTTTGGTCACAGTGAAATCACCAAACCCGTTCTTGGCCATAATTCAAGAGTTCGTATTACCTCGCATGGCCAATTTGATTGACAGACCTGCCAAGTATCTCTTTCAAATCTGCCCATTTCCAAACCGTCTCTAATGAAGGCTTCTCAGTTGGCCGGTTAGGTTATAATTCATATGCTAATTGCGACAATTTCCCACAAATAGGATAAAATGATGAAGTGATTTTGGATGGATGTGGATGTTAAACTGCAACTTGACTGGTCGGCGAATGCATACAACCACAAGGCGGCAATTTTAGTTCTGAAAACGCAGCAAAATGACGTAGCAATGAAGAGATTCTTACTAAGTAAGTGGTATTTAGTGCCCTGTCTAAGTGCGCGTTGCCTTCACTGCCCTCAGCGGTCTGGACTACTATACTGGGAATCCCTTTGTGTCGAGGCCAGGAATTACAACACAGACCCGTGGTGGGCTCAGTTTACTAGCACCACTAACCCCACACTTGAAGCAGCCAATACACAGCTACACAATCCAGTGACTCTTCAGACCTGTATCGATTTTACAGCCTTCCACATCAGCTGCATGCTTCATATTATTGGAAACCCAATCCATCGCCTGATGCCCATTTGGCTCACAGCCAATGGTATGTTTAGTGACATCCAATCACAACAGCGTCAGGTGACCGGCCGCATATGCGGCCGTGGATTCCTGGCGGTGTGATGGTGAAGGTGAGCCGACAGCACGGCAAATAAAACACTTGATGTTCATTTAGTAAAGTAGTCCATTTAGAGTCGTACTACAAAGTAGGGTATGCTTAAGGGCGGGGCTTCATGGTGATTGACCGGTCGGTACCACAGTGTTCTCTGCTCTGGGAGTTGTCCGTGGTTCAACCCTTTCACGGTGTGTTTTCAGTTCATGAAAGTTTATTGTAACATTTTGGTTGCCTAGAATTGTCTTATTAAGCGTTTGATTGTTCCTAACTCCTTCCTCGTCAATTCTGGTTGCAAAAAGGCGAGGTGGCGACGGCCAAAAAATAGCAATGGCCAATAGCCAAGGTGGGGCCGGCCCAAAATTTTAAAAAAAGTGATGGCCAAAAGCCAAAATGCTGAACTCAAGACGGTAGTCCACAAACCAATGGGTGACGTCACACGGACTACGTTCCCTTTCTGCATACAAGCAGTGCATCCACCAGCGCCCATGGAAACAGGCACATACAGTATACAGGAGCCAGACAGACAATGCCGGCTCCAGACTGTTTGCAGTGTCCTCCTTATGGACAGTGACTCACCAACTCAATCGCTTTCCCTGTACTCCTTCTCCTCTGCCATCCACAAGCCTGCCAGATAAAAGGTGTGACAACGATGACAAAGGACTGTCTTTGGGGAAACGAGATGCAGCATCAGGCTGAGAAAAGCACCAGAATCCAATCCCAAACCAAAACAAACATTCTCCAAATCCTTAGCTCTTTATCGGTTTTATCTTTTGGTATTTCACCAAATCCCGAGACTCAAAAGCATCAGCGGGCGAGAACTGTGGAAGGGAAGAGAGATGAGTCGTGAGGATGGTGGGTGAGGAGGGTTTTGGGGATTGGAAGGTGGTGTGGATAGTGAGGTTGCAGGCCTGGTGATTCGCCGCTGCCGATCACACTGAGAAGAATAAGGCGTCTGAGGGAGGATGAAAAGGAAAAGGTAGTGACAGTTATGTGTGGAGAATGGGAGAACAAACGCGTGGGAGAAAGCGAGGGATTGAGTCCTCAGATGGCATCAAATGAAGGTCCTGCAGTCAGAGGACCCTCATTTGTCTGCACACGGAGACGTGTAAACGCAAACATAAACAGCACATTAAACATTCACACTGAGCCACGTATCATACTCTGAAAACAATGCCCACCGGAGGGCGCCACAACATGCAACAAAGGGCTGAAATGCTAACAAATGCCTGTCGCTAGCTGAAATGTTAGGAACACTTAAAATGTATAATTAAAAGGCAAGTTCAGATGAATAGGTAAATCATAAGGCCATGTTTATGTTGTTTGTAGACAAAAGTGACAAACGGACACCTTCACGCAATGCCAAGTCAATGGATGAATAGTTTCACAATTGAAAAATGACATCAGGTAGTGAAGAGAACCACTCTCTAAAGGAGGATGGACACACACACACACACACACACACACACACACCACTCATATATTCTTGCTTTAATATTTGCACAAAGGAACCTAATTTCAGGCTTTGCCTAAAGCTGTTGGGTCGATCAGCATAAGTTCTGTCCAAATACTTTCCCTGTAGCTTGTTTAACAGCTTAAACTGCTCGTGGAGAGAAGGAAAAAAGACTAAACTAGGCCTCTAATAAGATGTTAATGTGGAAAAAAAAGTGTGAGAGCAAGAAAAGAAACTCGAGGGACAAAGAGAGAGCAAGTCACCCTCAAGCACCACATCCTTCCCTACAAGCTATCTGGTGTGGCGAGGTGACAGCTCAACCACACCGCTTCAGGAAAGCAAGCAAACAAACCCCGATGTGCAGCAGCCTTTTGTTTCCATGCAGAACATCACAAAAGGATTTCAGGAAACCGCAAGTACAGAAGGAAAAAAAGAAGAAACAGTCCAGCCAGACAGGATTTCTTCATAGTTACATCATGCAAAGTTTCCGACAAGGACGTTTAGCCCCATCGATCGGCACGAGGATAATTCACCGAGGTGGAACGGTCCAAACTTTCCATGGACCTGGAATAGAAAATGAAAGGTGAGCGGTGGGAAGAGGGCAGATAATGTGCTACCTGGCTGTGTGGAGAGCACAAACATAGGCCGAGCACTGAAGGCCTCCACAGGGAGCCTTAGATACTGATGCCTTTGTTTCTGCCGGCCGAGACCCGCCGTCCCCCCGGAGACAGACGAGCTAGTGCCGGGCTCATTATGATTAGCACTGTAGCATCCCCCCCCCTCCCCTCATCATTAGCTACAGAAAGCTCAAGCCAGAAGCCTGATGAGTAATAAAGCAACAGAGGCCGGGTTTAAACGGCATTGTGCTGCTGGAGGAACCAGAGAGTCCAATCACAGTCTCTGAGTATCTTGTAGTGGAGTGTGCTGGGAAAGGAAGTACAAGTGTCACCGTTATCCGGCGCCCTTTTGAGATGAAAATGTAAAACTCCTCGTGAATTTCTGCAGCTCTGCTTCGTGTCAAAATCAATTCCTCGTGTTCCTGTCGCCTCGTGTTTCCCCTTCAGGTTGCTGGGTGTTCCCCGAAGATCTTCAAATATCATCACGTAAAACTCACTGGTTGGGTCTGACATGTACAACTCCTTCTTTAAATAGAGGACTATGTAGAGGACTAAATAGGGGACCATATAGAGGACTAAATAGGGGACCATATAGAGGACTATGTAGAGGACTATTTTTTCAAATTAATAAATAAATACAAAGTACTTTGTGACTGTCAGTGTTGTGATGCTCTGCTCACATTAAATGTATTATTCTCAATCACTCTGCTCCTTCTGCTCTCATCAGCCTGTCATTTTGCCTTCAGAGCAATGCATGATGGTCTATCATGCTCGGTTAGTGACCCTCTGTCCTACACTACTTTTCAAGATGAATTGTGGGATACTAGATAGGGTATAATAATCCTCACTAAACATTAACGGCACTAAAATATGGAGAACCATGCCAACCAGCCAAACAAGACAATTCTTCAACTATAACATAGTGGAATGTAAATGTGTATCATGTGCTGGTCCTTAACAAAGACTGCCTCTATCAAAATCACTGATAGAATTACTGTACTGCTTGTTTTTCTTTCTTTTTTTTTATGAGAAGCTCTAATGAGTCAAAGCAGATCAACTGGGGGAAAAGAAAATGAAAGCAGAAACGATAGTTACCAGAAAAAGTCCGGTAAAGACCAGGACAAAGCTATTACCTGGGAAAGCATCTCTCACACACACACACACACACACACCATCATCATCAGCGGCACTCATTAGTGAACCTCAGCCAAGTGTGTTCTCTCATTTCTAGCCTTCAGTCTAACGATCAGCACTGAGCTGCTACCGACTTCACACTGATAGATTTAGAAACACATCTTGTTTATTGAGTAATAAAGTGGAAAGAATCTATAAAACATAACAGGCTGCATAGAAGAACCCTCCCCCCATCGTTCAAATATACTGTGCTCTGCAATCAACTCTTTAAAGGTATAAACAGCCGGCAGCTTGTACACAAGAAGAGCTGGAGAGTCTGCGATAGAGAGTCCCTTCACTTCCTGTCGACCACCGTGGGACCTTATTATGTGAAAAATATATGTATAATAGTCAACAGCTGGAGACAAGTAATTTTTAATCCTGTTTGAATTGTGCCATCAATTACATATATCATTTTTGTCAGAAAGTCAAGAAGGTCAGTTTGTGAAACACGGACGTTCCAACCATAGACTGTATATAAGACGTGGATGTAGTCATGGTGATGTCACCCACTGGTTTGTGGACTACGGTTCTGAAGCCTCGAGATTAGCATTTCGTCAAGTCGCCATCTTGGAATTTTTGCAGCCAGTGAAAGGAAGTGTCCATATTAGGACTTTGGAGGAGCGAAGAGTGGATATGAAGAACACATCTAGATCTGGATCCATGTACAGTGTTAACAAGTTAGCTTCGTAATTCAAGGTCAACTTTAGAGCTAAGTGTTAAAGCATTGGGAGCATGGTCGCGACCTGTCAATCACAAGGTAGCCCCGCCCCCTAAAGTATACCCTTTATAGTCTGGTGGACTCTAGATGGACCATAATGTACTAAATGAACATCATGCTGGATTGAAGAAGACTTGAAACTAGAGATTGAGACCATAAACTCATGTTTACAATGTTTACTGAGATAATACATCAAGAGAGAAGTAGGACCATTTTCTCATAGACTTCTATACAACCAGAGAGGAGTCGCCCCCTGGTGGCCAGCAGAGAGAAGTAGGACCATTTTCTCATAGACTTCTATACAACCAGAGAGGAGTCGCCCCCTGGTGGCCAGCAGAGAGAAGTAGGACCATTTTCTCATAGACTTCTATACAACCAGAGAGGAGTCGCCCCCTGGTGGCCAGCAGAGAGAAGTAGGACCATTTTCTCATAGACTTCTATACAACCAGAGAGGAGTCGCCCCCTGGTGGCCAGCAGAGAGAAGTAGGACCATTTTCTCATAGACTTCTATACAACCAGAGAGGAGTCGCCCCCTGGTGGCCAGCAGAGAGAAGTAGGACCATTTTCTCATAGACTTCTATACAACCAGAGAGGAGTCGCCCCCTGGTGGCCAGCAGAGAGAAGTAGGACCATTTTCTCATAGACTTCTATACAAGCAGAGAGGAGTCGCCCCCTGGTGGCCAGCAGAGAGAAGTAGGACCATTTTCTCATAGACTTCTATACAACCAGACTTCTTTTTGAAGTCAGAGGCGTCTGTTTTCCAGCAAAATGAGACTTTCTTGATGTGCAAAGTGATCTTTTAAATTTACAAACGTGTGTCTTTCACTGTTGACTAGCGTACATATATTTGTAGGAAGGGGCGGGACTTCACCTCTCTGAATTAGGGACCATCAAAAGATTAAACGGATTCACCACTGAGGAAAAAGAAACCTCGAATGCTTTCCTGCCCTCTCAATTCTGTCTTGCAAAAAATAAGCTTTGTATCACGGTCCACGGCAGGCACGCACCCACACAGGCATGCAAATCCAGCCTGCAGGGCTGAATATTAACATGGAAAGAAAACAAATCGAAGCACCTAGTCTGTGTGTGTGTGTGTGTGTGTGTGTGTTGTGTGGGAATGAGGGCTTGTTTAGTAGCAACCAAAACAACTGGGTCATATTAGAACAGCCCCAGTTTTCCGAGTCCAGGACTCTATTAACAAAGTCATGATGATCTGCTGGTTATTGGACTGAAACTTAATTCCCTCCCGGCCCGGCTCTCTCTCTCTGTCTCTCTCTCTCTCTCTCTCCCTCTCTCCAAAAGCTCCCATCTCCGTCCAGATGGCTTAGGGTTTCACTAATGTCAGTGCTTGGCCATACTTGTTTGTTTGGTGTTCTCGCTGTAAGGCAGTCTGAGGAAAAACGTTGTACTTTCCAGGCCATTCTGTGGCGAGAGGAGTAAAATTACAACTGACTGGGGAACCATTGATTCTTAGTTAAATATAACCCATTCATACCTGTGGTATGCTGATGAAATTCTCCAGAAACTATACGCTTGAGTTCTGGGTCCTATTACAAGCTACAAAACTAATTTCAGCCAGCTGAAAGCCAATGGACAATAAAGCCCAATATGCAAGAAGACAATGGCCACGTGTTAAGTGTGTGTCTATATCCGTGTTCTGACATGAGACTCCATATGGTCTTTGTTTTTCCATAAAATATCGTGATATATTAATTTATAATGAGATGAGTGCAAACTGCATCCAATGAGATGTTGACGAACTACATAATTCAGCAGTAAAACCAAAACAGCAATACGTGTCATTGCACCACTCAGCATATAAGACATTGCAATAAGATCGTATTGTGACGTATAGTGGTGCCTCTGGTTATTCCCACACCGACAGGATGTTTGTCGGCTAGACGGTGGTTCTGAGCGGTCAAACAACCCTCTAAATGCTTTTTGAGAAATCAATCCTGTTCTTGTTCAAGGCCTTAAAAGGAAAAGCCTCTTGTATGTCAAATTACTTTAAAGGTTTTAGATTTTTTTGTTTGTTTAAAAATAAACCAGTTAGTACTAGTGGGCTATGGGAAGCAACCAAAACTGCCATTCCCTTGCATAAGTTGGCCTTTTCCTGGGCTAGATAATGCAATATTTGATTTTCTCCCTCGTGTGTCTCCTTCCGTCATTCCGAGAGCAAACCTGGGTCACACCAACACAAGCTTGGCTTCAAAACACCATGTGAAGAAACGCTCGTCACTCACTGTGTTTGTTGTGGTTTACTGGGCCTGGCGTGCTTCGGACGGGCTCCTGGGGATGCCCGTGCTTGGGGGTCCGGCCCTTTGGCAGCCCCGACGAAGACAGCTTCCCAAGCCTGGGGCCACTGGGGCTCTCCATGCCTGCGATGGTTAAAAAAAAGAGAGAGATTGATAGCTAGAAGCGATGTTGGCATGCTTCCTGATGCTCATTAATACAGTTCTACAGCGATGCAGGAATGAGTCTGAAAACCTGGAAATGAGTCAGCGGTTATTTTCACTTCCGGTTCCCTCGTCTCCGAGTCGTGGGTTGTTTTTAGTTCGATGCCTGAAATGAGGCCCGTGTCTGAAATCCCTCACTATAAAGTGAGTTCTCCATGTTGCAGTGCTGTCTGAATGTTTAGTGATGAGTATTATACCCTATCTAGTGGATGAAGTATCCCACAATCCATGTGTTCAACTGATGGGCCCATAATAGACCATCATGCATTGCTTTGAAGGGAAGATGACAGACGGACGAGAGCAGAGACAGCAGCGTGAGCAGAATGATGGAGACGAATCTATGAGATTATATTTAATGTAAGCAGACCATCACAACACAAACAGCCACAAAGTGCTTTGTATTTATTGATGAATTTGGGGAAATACACTTATTACCTCCATACTGACGTCAACGTATACCGCCATCCTTTTCTTCTTAGCTTTCAAAATAAAAGCCCTAGACATATATACGCAGCATCGCTGCTCACCAGGGGAACTACATTTAAAACAAATTAGCTTAAAATATGTATTTATTAAAAAAATGATGATCGGGGATGTTTTATTCCAGGAAATGTACAACAGCAGTGATGTAATTACCAGAGCAGAGATAACGACCCAGGGAGAGTCGGAAAGTGTTTTTATATTTTACTGATGGGTTCAATATAGTCTTCTACAAAGACCTCCACATAGTCCTCTATGAAGACCTCCACATAGTCCTCTATAAAGTCTTCTACATGGTCTCCCACATAGTCCTCTATAAAGACCTCCACATGGTCCTCTATAAAGTCTTCTACATGGTCTCCCACATAGTCCTCTATAAAGACCTCCACATGGTCCTCTATAAAGTCTTCTACATGGTCTCCCACATAGTCCTCTATAAAGACCTCCACATGGTCCTCTATAAAGTCTTCTACATGGTCTCCCACATAGTCCTCTATAAAGTCTTCCACATGGTCTCCCACATAGTCCTCTACAAAGACCTCCACATAGTCCTCTATAAAGTCTTCTACATGGTCTCCCACATAGTCCTCTATAAAGACCTCCACATAGTCCTCTATAAAGTCTTCCACATGGTCTCCCACATAGTCCTCTATAAAGACCTCCACATGGTCCTCTATAAAGTCTTCTACATGGTCTCCCACATAGTCTTCTACAAAGACCTCCACATAGTCCTCTATAAAGACCTCCACATAGTCCTCTATAAAGTCTTCTACATGGTCTCCCACATAGTCCTCTATAAAGACCTCCACATAGTCCTCTATAAAGTCTTCCACATGGTCTCCCACATAGTCCTCTATAAAGACCTCCACATGGTCCTCTATAAAGTCTTCTACATGGTCTCCCACATAGTCCTCTATAAAGTCTTCCACATGGTCTCCCACATAGTCCTCTACAAAGACCTCCACATAGTCCTCTATAAAGTCTTCTACATGGTCTCCCACATAGTCTTCTACAAAGACCTCCACATAGTCCTCTATAAAGACCTCCACATAGTCCTCTATAAAGTCTTCTACATGGTCTCCCACATAGTCCTCTATCAAGTCCTCCACATAGTCCTCTATCACACAGTCCTCTCCATACAGGACTACCTTGATCGTGTGAATGAGTGTTTCGGACACATCCAGAGTCTGCGGTGAAACACTAGCGTAGACTTTAGCGTTTTGTTTGACGCTGTAAATGAAGCCAGTAAACACTCGTCTGTGAAGGTTTTACGAGTCTGTGCTAAATGCGGTCGCTAACAAGCTGCTGAATGAGGCGACTACGCCACGAGTCCTCCTCCTGACGACAGCCAATCGGTGCCGTCGGACTGGAGACACACACACATCATGTGCAGTGTGTAATGAGGGCGTGACCTTCCATGTTTCATTTCAAAATCAATATTCTCAGTTACACACTAGCTCCATGCTCTGCCCATTAGACAAGAGGGGGGGGGCAACGCCATTTCCTCAGCGTATAACTGGCTAACGAGCTTGATCGGGTCACATCATCAGGTTATTCTGTTTTAGAGCTGATCTTAACGTGTTGACCGCGAGATGAAGGACGCCAAATTACGAAACGCCACGCCGCCTTCATCATCTCCTGATGAATCACAACACGCCAACGCTCGCCCGGCGGGCCACGTTTGAGCGCCATTCATCAGCCGACCATCAGCTCCATCCGTCACCATGGGAACGTGGAGTATTCCACGCGCCAACGCCGGATGGATGACTTCCTGTTCCTCTGTGACGCGTTTAAACACACACGTGGCGGCGACATACGACACAAGTTATGACATCACTGTTGAAATATGACATGACGTGAGTTTCAACGGTGACCTGGACTTTTTCTACAGTGTTTGTTTTGTTTTGTTTCAACGCATTCGTATCGGATTCTCTGGGAAATAATCTTTAAAAACACATCCGACATCGCAGGAAAGGAAACCCAACATTCAGCGAGACACAACAACAAAACCCGTTGACATCTCCTCCACAATCTGCTGACGAACCAACCTGGAAGCAAGTGTTCTAGCTGTGCACGTGGCACGCTGCCATGCTGCGTGTGTGTGTGTGTGTGTGTGTGTGTGTCGGCTACAACAAGGTTACAGAGTGCTTATTTACAAGAAGAAGAAGAGACTGTGTTGTCGGCCACACCTACCTGAAGTGACACCCAGCGCTCAGGGGCCGGGTGGCCCCGGGTCACCCACGTGAGGGAGGAGGGGGGAGTGGGGGGAGGTTAGGGGGGGTCAGGAGACAGGCACCGGAGTGGGCGTTTTTCCACCAATGTTATGTTACATGGCAAATCACACCTGCTGTGCGTGAAGGACCGGTCAGACAGCGTTGGGGGGGTCTGAAAACAAGTGGACAGTCGTCACCGTGGTCCTGTCCCTCCTCCCCCCCACCCCCACCCCCTCCCCCCCCAACCTCCCCCCAAAAAAACTCTGCGGACGACGAGGTGGAAGGAGAAAAAACCCCGAGCAGGCCGGGAGAAGCCGAATCACAATTCCGCCCGCACATGAACAGAAATCCCGGATACTTTCACCTTTTTCTCAGTTCCCAGTCGCCTTGCCTCCCCCCTCTTCCTCCTCCTCCTCCTCTCCTGCATTAATATGTAGGTTTCACGCCACGAGGCGCTTCTTCCTCCTCCGCGAGCCTCCTCTTCTTCTTCCTCCTCCTTCCCCCCTTTTTTAAACACTCCAGAAATATCCGACACAAGCCTCGCCAAAGACGGGGGGGTTAGCTCCGCGACTCCTTGAGGAAAAATATTAGAATACGGGATGGTTTATATAGGCAGTGAAGCAAAATGGCGACTTTATTACGAAGGAGGAGTAAAAAAAAAAAAAAAAAAAAAAGAAGAAGAAGAGAAATCCTCGCGCTGGCTGGAGCTGAAGGCAGCAGAGAAATAAATTTAGTGCGGTAATTCCGACGGCGGAGGAACACTTGGGAGAGTCGGAGAAAACGGAGCGAAGGGGAAACGAGCGGAAACGACCGAACCTCCGGACTCCGCTCGGCTCCTTTCCTCCGGATTACTTCGGCTTTTTTGATACGGATATTATCTCGGCGGCCGCGTACAGTATTACAGTAATGTGTGTTGGGTCATGCGCGGCTCCACTCCACCTTTTGACAGTTGACTACAGTCTTCAGAGCGACTTGCAAACTCTCGCCTTATTATTAATATTATTATTATTTTATTATTATTATTATTATTATTATTATTATTATTATTCTGTCTAAAAAAGAGGGTCAGGGATGAAATACTTTTAAAAACTCAACGTTATACATGTAGAAACCTGACACTTCTTCAACGCATCACCAATCCACACACACATAAACAGGGTCATTATAAAGGCTTTATTGCTTGGGCCAAAAAAGATATTATTTTAATTTATTTTCAAATTAAATAATACATAATGCATGTTAAACGTTGGGTCTATCTCTCTCTCACGCTCTTTGACCTAATAATTCCCACAGAAATCACCTGAAACCAAAATGCCATGGATGTTAAAAACAATTCCCAGTGTGACCAGTTGAGGGCAGCACAGCCTCATTATTTTTGCCAACAAGTTCACAGTTTGCATCAAGCCACATTACCATCCTGTGTTTAAATGATTGCTTTGTTAAGAAAACAGTGTATACACTTGAAGCTACAAAAATACTTTTTTTCAGACTCAGAGTGTTTGCCGACTGCTCTGCTTTGTCTTCTGCGTATGTTTTTTTAATAGCAATTTCAGATTATATGTTAACAAGTGCCTACTAACTATTTCAAGCACATCCAGATTTTTAATATCCAGCAAAGATTTGTCTGCGTTAGTCTTTCACTAGGGGGCAGTGTTGTCCTGCTCTTAAAGAGTAACTAAACCCCCAAATAAATGTTTTTCCCACTGAAAAATATTGAATATCCAAATAGTGTCCAAATATTGAAATTGAAGTGCAAAAATTGCAGCTATTGTCTCTACAGACTGAAGAGTAGCCCTGACCCTTTTCAATTAGCATGCAAACTTCCTCAAGCTAGCATACAGACCCCAACCTCGCGTGTAATCAAACTCAAACTTTGACCCCCTGTAGCGTCTCTGACACTTTTAAACATGCAGCTGATTTCCATGCCAATGTGTTATTTTGATCTCGGGAGCCTCGAGGGGAGGATCAGCTGGTCCACGACGCACTGAGCCTCGCGGGTCTTCCACTCTCGCCGTTTTCCTGCCTGACTGATAAAAGTGAAATCTTCCTCCAGTTCTGTGTAGCGACACGCGGCCTTGTTTGACCTGTAATTAATCCTTTTTACCACGGCAGTGATTTATGTTCCCGCTCCTCCTCTGCTGAGCGAGCAAAAGCCTTTTTTTGTTTTAAACCAGCCAGGTGGAGTGCTCTTTTGCCCTAAAAGGCTCATGGAGAGTTCAACCAGCGCTTGATTGTGCTGTTCATCTTTTGACCTTTTCCCGTCGACTGAGCACAAACGCACCTTTTCTAAACACTGATTTACTTTGCAGTGGTAACCAGAATATCAGCAACTTGGTCGCTGGCCAGAGAAATTAGACTTCAGCTGTTTGTGCCGCCGACGCCACCGGAGCAGCTGCTCAGCAGTCGCTGATGAGGGAGGACAGAGTGTTTCTCGTCATATTTCAGTGGCGTCGGAGGGCCGACATCCAGCTGATCAAAGCCGCGAGTAGAGAACCATAAACTGGCCGGATGCACGGCCTCGACGCTTGGTTGTTTGTTTTTTTAAGAGGGCGATGACGACAGCGTTCAAAAAGATACGGTAACCAATTATCTGCACCATCCAACCATCTGCTCCGCGGTTGATTCCCTGTCAGGGTTGAGAAGGCCACTGAGTCTGTTTATCATACATGTGCCTTGTTATCAACTGGTGAGACGCTTCACTCTCTCAGTAATTGCATCACAGTTTGTGCTCGGGACGGAGACCGAGTTGCAGAACGCATTCTTTTTCTTTCTGCTTTCAGCTGCCATCAGGAAGTACGTAGCGCTGCGTGCAGTATGCATTCCTAAACACTGTAATGACTCAGCATTCTTAGCATTTCCTGTTACCTCGTCTCAAAGTCAATGGGTTTAATTGTTTTATTAGATATATTCAAGTGCACTAACAATATCAAGATTTTCATATATATAATGTGACTTAAAAAGGCGGTTTGCTAACAAGTGGCGCCTCGTCCGCCTTCAGCCTGGTTGTGTTTATACGATATATGACACCGCGGTTGCGTGGGTGCAAGGCTGACGTTAGCGCTTTACTTCTGCCTATTGCATTCACGCTTCAAAAATCATAAATGTGTTGTTGATTAGTTTATGCAGTCAAATAAAACGTTACAATGCAACATCAGTCTGATGTTCTGTCACTTTGACCAATAGGAGCACAGTGCTGCGAGGTGAAATTGGGAAATGGAGGAAACATTTCCGTTACTATAGCAACAACAGTCCTGTCTCTTTGATGTTTCCTCGAGGGACCACCTCGACAGAGTAAAGAAAAGAGAAAGAAAGAAAACTGGTGGAAAATAGCAGCAGGACTTTAGGAAACAGGTGGGTAGGGATGACATCACAGATGTGAAAGACGAGCAGCCGTGATTGGTCGGGGACCAATGTCTGTCATGTAATGGTAAGAGTGGCTTATTCTCTTCTCGACGTTAACTTCAGGGTTTGGTCGTCCTCGCAGCACTTTACTGGCACAACTTCTTCCTCCTCATTGAACTTTGACCCTTTTGCTCATATTTCGGCAGTGCAGAGGATTGTGGGTCAGAAGTAGGACACGCTGGTATTTTTGGCATACTGTGTCCGACGTACTAAATGTCCCTGCTGCATACTAAACAGTCTGCTGGTCCGAGTATTGGAATGCACGGCGAGCGTTGGAGTCTCGTTAGGCATGCAGTGCAGCTCCCAACTCTGAATACCGGGTCCGAGCGCCGGTGCAGGTTTGAGACCAATACCAGCTTCAATCACAAATTCAGATTGTTATCTTCCGTTTAGGATTATCTGCACTTTCTCCTTAAACCGCTTTTGCTTTCTTTGTTCGGGTCATTATCATACATTCATATTTAAGGTTATAATTGATGGATAAATGGAACTAATTAAGTGAGGGATTAATTAAGTAGAAGCCGGAAGGAAGCAAGAAAATACTAAATCAAGGAACAAAACAGCAGCAGGAAGGTAGAAAAACAATAAGAGAGAAGAATCCACAAGAGCTGTGCAGCGTTTCTTGGATATGAAGAGAATAGAAATATCGAGAGGGAGAAGTGCCACTGAGGTGGTGAATCACTTTTGTGCCAATTACTTAAAAGCATTTGGGTTTCTATGTGAGTGTAAAACACAATCTTGTAGTGTTTCTGTGTGCTCAGTAAATACTTTATAATAAGACATTTTATTTCTAAAAATGTCTAAAATCCTGAATGGCTTTTTAAATAACTCTTAGTTAAGTGTGAGAGCTTTGCTTTGTGCTACTTTTGTGTATCAGAGTCTGAGATGTGTGTGTGTGTGTGTATATATATATATATATATATATATATATATATATATATATATAATATATATATATATAATATATATATAGGGGTGGGTAAAAATATCAATACGGCAATATATATTGTGATACTTTGCTGCCCAATACAATATTGATTCAGGTTTAGACGCGCTGTGAATGCAGTACTTTTTCATTATATTTTCAATATTTATTCCAGTGAATTTCATGGGAATTAATAAAATGGAGAGGCTGTTTTGAATTAAATAGTTTTGACTCAATTTGTCCTCTGTTCAATATCATCTGATGTACATATACAGGTATTTGTGTTTTCATCTTAATTTATATCGCAATATCATAATATCGTGATACGTATTGTATCATGAGGTTCTTGCCAATACTCACCCCTATATATATATATATAATATATATATACTCAAGGGAAAACAGACATAATAGTGTAAAAATCAGGACCAACACTGAATCTCAATTAGTTTATTCTAAAAAGAAAGCTTTCATCATGTTCCATAACACATCTTCTTCATATCTGTAAAGCAGATACATTTTTATTTATTTTTTGCATTTCAAACAGCTCATCAATCATGGGACGAAGTAAACCAAAAGTGTTCATATTTACAGCACATCAGGTAATCCAAAAATAATACAGCGTGTTTTAACAGTCAAATACTTACATTGCCCAAAGACTTCTTGTCAAAGGACGGGTGGAGGGATGTTGGAAGTTAATTTTATTTATTTGAATTTATCCATTCAAGTGACTTAAACATCTTCATCACCGTCTGCTGCCGTCGTCAGTGACATCATCGCCTCTGTAGCTGCGCCAGGGATCTCGCAACCCGGGCAGCCGCCGTCGCATTTTGATTTCCGAGTATTTGAAATCGCACCCCGGGAGAGAAAAGTGGGGAGAATACAAGATACAGGAGCGTTTATGTGCGACGGATGACTAACGGTAAACAGCAGCGCACAGGAAGGAGGGGAAGCTATGACGGCTGCCAAGTTGCCGCCGCTGTTACACGCAAAAACGTAGATTTCCGGACGCTCAAGACTTGCAGCTCAAATCACTTATCCAATAAAGCGCTACTCCTCTTAAATTATTGCTTCATCAAGCGTAGACGGTCAGTGATTATCAGATTAACTCCTGTATCTCCGGGAACCATTCCATTAATAAAAGACTACAGTATGTGCAGATTTACAGCGTGTTATTCTACAATACTCATACTGTATAAATACGTTTCTATTATTATTCTCGCTGAGCTGTCCCAATGTAAAAAAAACAAAAATAAGGATGTTGGAATGACGTTCGACTTCAAATCGTTACCTCCGATTCCAAAACCGAAGTCCTGAGAGGAGAAATGAAGATTGGTTGTGTTGGATGGAGACTGGAGGTTTTAGTTCCGGTGGCCAAACGGTGGCGCTGCGTGTAAATCTCAACGTCTCAACCATCACCAACGTGATTTCGTGTCGTTGGGTTCAAGGTTACCGTTCTATAAAACCACGCCAAAGAGTTAGTCATGTAATGGCCTTAACAGAAGAGACGGAGGAGGAAAAACCAAAAGGAGATCAAGCACATACCAGTGACAGGCCTCCATCATCACCCGGGCTGTGAATCTAACATCTTATCACTATGTTACAGTGGGACCCCTGTAGGGGAGGGGGTTCTTTTGTCGCCGTCTCAATGTCTGTGAACCGGATTGGCCGCGTTGAATGAGAGTCCTCCAGACCGCTTGGCATGTAACCTAAAGGCTCGTCCTCTCCCCTTTCACTCGCCGATTCTCCGCTCGCATATCTGAAGACAGCAGCTCCTCCGTGGCTCCTAGAGATGTATTGTGTCGAGGGGGACGAGGGAAAGGGCTGCCAAATGAATCCACAGATGAGCTAAGAGAAGTTTCCAAAGGAGGCTGCAGAGAGAGGGGAGAGAAGGGGATGCATAATTAAGATTCACATGGAGAGAAAAGGCTATGATGGTCTTCATTTAATACTGATGCCTCTATAGAGGGGCTAAGTCCCGCCCCTTCTGGTGGACCACAATGGGACTTTATTCAGGAAAAAATAGACAAATACCTTTGAAATGATAAGGTCTGTCGATTTAAAAGACCATTTTTACAGAGCAAGGAAGTCACATTTTGTGGTATAACTGTGAAGGTTCTCAGTCATACAGGTGATGCATCAGGTGAGATAACATTACATTTGTGATGGAACATAGCTAAGTTAGCTAGCTAGCTCCCAAGCCATGCTAATGCCATGACCACGCCCACTTAGGAGACAGGAAGTGTATCATTTCAAACCATTAGCAGAGCTTGTGAGGCTTCAGCTACAAAGCATCTTTGTTAAGGACCGTGGTAAAATGAGAGGTTTTCTCAAGGGACTACAGAAGACACTACCGCGTTTACTGCCAAAATCAACACAACATGAAAGTTCCTTTTGGCAGCTTTTAAGTGCACAAGTAGTCTGCTTGCACACCGTACCCTGTTGCAGCCTCAGTGCGTGGTCATGAATGTGTTTCTCCCCATTAGTCTGTCTTCGTTAATGCAGCTGTTGAAACACATCCAGCCTTGAAAACCGATCAGACTCATCCAAGAGACCTTCTAAAGCAGAAGTAGCAGTTCATCACCTTCCTGAATCTGTATGTGTCACCTGACTCGCCCCAAACTCTGTTACTGAATCATCAAGTAACCGGTGTGGCTGGCCTCATGTAACACCCTGCACTCCATCACCGAGCAGCAGCGGTGATGAGAGAGTAATGGCAGGTGTGTATGGAGAGAGGAAGACACAGAAATATTGATATTTGATTGTAAATAATGACAGTGGCATCTGAAACAAATTCAAGGTATCATAATCTGTTGACACTGGCATATAATATAGTTCAGGCAAATGATGACTTTATTTTCAGTGTTGATGGAGCAGCTAGTGTTGGCATAGCCCAGCACCCATCAATCCAGACTCCATTCAGAAAACAAGCAATTTAAATATAGTTTATATATATTCATTTTGCAGACAGACCTAACAAACCATGACTTTGGACTTTTTTTTTGCAAATTCTGGTCATTATGTATTTATTTCAGCATATTTTTTTATCCATTGCAATTAAATCACAACTAAATATTTATTTTGGGTTCATCCACCTGTAGTAAACCAGCCGATGTGTGTGTTGCTGTTCACGGCTTATCTGGGACTTCAACATGTACAAAGCAGCAATAGTGGTTATTTCAGCCATGATTGATGAAACCTTGTCGGCATCTACGTAGAGGTAAGCCCCGCCTCCTCGCCGACTCAGTGAGTGACGAAACACAAACGATCCTGGGGTCAAACTCAGGTGAGTTACGTGAAGGCGGATATACTCTCCTGACAGCCGAGGACGCCACCTGTCTCTGTATGCAGACAGGTGTAGCTCAGCGCCGGAGTGAACCAGGAAGCGACGGAGAGAGACAGATGGATGGAGAGGCACTGATATGACTAGAGGCTCGTACAGCTTCTCTGTTAGAAAGCCCTTTTTAAATGAGATCCCGATGGAGCTGCCTCAGCCTCGGTGCAGCGGAGGAGACGAGGCGGATAGCAAAGCAGAAACGACATCTTCCTTCTTCCTTTCTGTCTGTCAAAGTTTCATTCATATTCTAATTCAGAGCTGCTGTTTCGCTGGGAGGCAACACTCAGGGTTCTTGGTAAAGCTCTGCGAGGATGGATGACATCACAGGAGGGTTTCAGAGGAGACCAAGAGGATCTCCCACAGGAACCAAAGCCAGGGGTCAAGGGTTGGGCATCCAGTTTTAGCTGATTACCGCAGAGTCTGAAGCATGGCAGATGGCTAAACACAAAGGTGACTTTGATGACATTTTGTTTGAGGACTGGTTATAAAGATATACCAACAAGTAGAGGAGAAGAAGGAGAAGAAGGAGGAGGAGGAGGAGGGCAGGTCTCCCACTGGGGCTCTGATCTGAATCCTCCCTCCCAAAAGATTTCCAGATGTTTCAACAACTCCGACTCGGTTCAGGCTGCCCTGAGAGACAGCTCTGGCTCTGGGCTGTGGAAGACATCAGTCTTACTTTTCACTGGCTGACTGATAGAACGCAGCCAAGCCTGCTGGAAACACATGAAATACTGTACGTGAAGTGTCTTAAATAAAAACACAAGATTCGTGCAGAGAAACGGCAAGGGGATAGCTTTCACAACGTTGAAAGGGTTATGTACAAGGGGAAACGAAAACAGCACTACAGCGAGCAGGTTGAAGTGGATGGATGGGCCTACACATTATATGTAACCTGCGTTTGATCCGATTTGAATTTCAACTGTTAGCAACTTTAGAATTTGAGGAAGTTTTGTTATTTAACTGTGACCTGAAACTTTGCCCCAAGGATAAAAAAAATCTACTTTTTTGAGTTTGAAACACTGTAAACGGGGCTGCAAAAAAGTTTCTTGAAGTTAGAATGCCAAAAGTCCGTCAGTTAAAGAGTTTGGAAAAGAGTTGCAGCACTTCGCCTGGAAAAAGGGGCCCACCTTCTGGAGCCGGACCTCAGGGTCTAGTATAGTCTGGTAAAAGGTCACCAGACTTTTTGAGAGGATAGACAGTAATATCTACAGCTACTTTTTATTTTATTTTAGCATTCTGAATAATTAATTTACTAAATTGACCTTTAAATAATAACTATTATGTATTTAATAGGCTACATTTCTTAGGAGACTGTGTGTGTATATATACTGTATATTTACATACCGGTATGCATATACACCTTCTCAGTAACATCTCAGCTTCCGTATTACTTTAGATCACATATTTTTTATAAGCCGTTGGAGAGACACCTCCAGAGAACTTGGTGCTTGTAAAAGGTTGACGAGGTAACTGAAGAGTGCATGTTACAGGGCTGCCGATGGGAATAATGTGCAGGGGTCGCGGTAAATCGTGCCAACAGACAGACTCGTATCACATTGCAGCTTGTTTGTATTTTCATCCTCTTTTCAACAGTTATCATGCGATCAATATTTAATCTCGGGTAAATACACTGCAGATGAATCAGACCTGGCAGGCGGTTTGAGACGAGGCCAAATCACACCTGAATGTTAAATATAAATGTATTGGGAGAATCTTTGAGGGAGAACAGCTGAACGTGTTCGTTAGGCTGTGTGCATCCTTCCACCAGCACCATATGATAATATGATAACCATATGATAACATCTGCATGCTAAGTCATGCTGCATGAGTTGTTTACAGAAATGTGATGCCTAAATATTAGTTCTGGATAGACGTCATTCATTTAAGTACTTTGGACGTAGGGGCAGGAATCCTCAGAGGCCCAACAATACATTATGATTACAATACTTAATGACAATACATGATCTTATTGCGATTTTAAATTTTGTGAGTGAAGTGTTGCGATAACATATTGCGTATATATTGTGATTTATTTCCCCTTTTTCAACTACGAAGAATGCAGTTTCTCTGTTTTATGTAAAAAGACAGTTTTAACTGTTTATCTGACTTCATCATTTTTATTGGAGACACATTAATGTTGCTTACACATTTATTACAATATTATTATTATTATTACAGTGTACCTCGTCCAATCCCGCTGACTTTACACATGACTAGGAAAAAGGTAGCACCATCTAGTGGACTGAAGAAGCAGCTGTCACCAAAAGGTTTAGTTTGTATTTGCAATATTAATATTTTAAATGTAATAAATATTGTGATACTTTGCTGTATGGATACTATTTGAAAGTACAGGCTACAGCTTGCTGGTTGTGTGGACTTTGCTGGAGACAAGGACAGGGCATTTTGTCTTTTTTTTTCCTAATGTTCCAGTCCTCACTCTTCCAGACCTCTGCCCTCATCTACCACCTCATCTACCACCTCATCTACCACCTCATCTACCACCTCATCACCACCTCATCACACTCGACCCCCATTATCGCCCCTTCAGCTGCCTCCCACCCCCGTCCTACTTTTATCACCCCTGAATACCCTCCAGTCCTGTGAACCTCAGGTGTTTTATAACGCCGCCAAATTAGCCTGCCCTTATAGCTTCGAGTCGGAGCCTGCTGAACTGGCAAATTACATTTGCATTGCTCTATTAATAGAAGTGTCCGACAGCAAATTTAATTCTCTCTCTCCCTCTCCTCAACCAGTCAATTGCATTCCATCCCTCAGTTTAATTCGCTTTTGATTCAATTCATGCTTAATTGGCAATCCGTGTTGTGTAAAAACTATTTCCACTAAGTGTCCGAGAGGAATAGGCTAAATTGATAAGAGAGGAAACAATAAATTATCAGCACTGAGTTTGTTTGGGTCAGAGATGGGACGTTTAACAAACGGTCGTGATTGGTGGGAGTGGCCTCTGGTAGTGGCCAATAAACAGGGACATAATACATCACCGTTTCACATAATAACCTTTTTCCCTGCTCCAACTGTCATTACAATATCACCCTTTAAATATCCATTATCAATTTGCCTACGATGGCTCTTTCAAAGTTTTCAAAGCTGATCGTTTGTATCATCACCTGCTTACTGCCCTCTGTGTGTTAATGCTCATTATCATTGACCAGTAGCCCAGTTTAGTCCTGCATACAGAGGCCTTCCGGTCTTCCCCATGGGAACTTTGTTTGGGAAACAAGTTTGTTAGAGAGGCGGAGAGAGTCTAATTGTTCTAACCCGTTTGAATTGTCTCATGAATAACAGATAGAATGTTGGTCAGTTTAAAAGATAGCTTTTCAAGTCTAGTCTAGTTTGCTAACTGCCCAGTAAACTCATGCAATTTATGTCAGCTCGCCAGTTAGCTAGCTATCTTAGCTAGGATCCATGACTTATGTAACGTCATCTTACCCGATGTGTTTTATCCAGCGACACTTTTTATCAGCCGGGAATAGAAAGAAGGAGCGAGACCTGTAGTTAGCGTGAGTAATATTAATACTTCAACAGTTATACTACCAAATATTACTTAACTATTGTGAGATCTAAGACCGTGACAAACATATTGGCTCTTTTCATTATTTAGCCACTTTCATAAACGCTTATAGGGGGATAATGTTTGTCATTTTAGTTTAGTTTATTTCCCAGAATGTTTTTTTTGGTGAAATACTTAATTTCAACTAGTTAATTCAATATTATTCAACGTCTCTGATGAATCGATTGCATTTTTGAATGCCTCACAGTCAGAACTCGTTTCTGTGACGTTCTTGGTCTCGAGATCACAACACTGTGATCCTCATCCTTTTCATATCAAAGCTAGCTCTTCCTGTCTCTCTCACACTGTTTATATTGCTGTGGGATTGTGGAGCTCTAACATCTCTGGCTCCATACACGGTCGACATTGTGACTACAAAAACACGTTCAGGTCCTGAGGGGGGGGTCACAGATAGATTTAAGAAACAGTCAGAGCATGAACATTTGGCTCGAATTGAATTATTAAACATAACATTAAATAGTAGATTTACACTCAAACATGTTTTTTAAGCTTTAACCCAAATGAAATGACTACTGTAATGAAACATTCCTTACCAAATTGATCAAAATCACCATTGAATGGTTGAGACGGCTCATTTACCGTTTTAAACCTTTCACTGATGCAGGATTGTCGGGAAGGGAATGTTAGGTATCTACAGTGAGATTCTCTCTACCTGATGATGTCGTGATTTGTTTGGGGATGATACTTTTATTTTTGTGTATTCTTGAGCATATGTAGATGTAAAAAAAGAGTAGCTTTGTAAATTACCCAAAACATGTTTTTATTTAATCTACCCATTTGGCAGTACCTCTGAAGCCCACCAGTGGGCCCCATCAACGCAGTTTATTAAATTACGTATGAAATACGTAAATAATAGAATCTGTGTTAGAGTGTAATTCTATTGAAGATTTGAAATAATATATATTTACACTTGAATTGAAGTTCTTTCAGTTGATATGTAGCATTAGTGTCTACCATTAGGATCTGAACCTCCAGATGTGTGAACATTTCACTTTGATGACTCAGAAAACAACCATGTACCTCGACAATGACCAAAAACAGGCTTGTGAGAAGCAAAGCCGCGTCGACTGCTGAATTCAGGTCAGCGGTGATTGACTGAGCCAGTTTATTGATGGCGGGAAATAAAAATGTTTACCGAAGTCATCATTCAGAGACAGGGCAGCAAATCAAGAGCTGCCATCAATAATAAACCACACACAGCCACAAACAGCTGCAGCTGGATGTTTGTATGCTGTGGCAGGCAGGCATGCATAGATCCAGACCAATTCATCCTAACCCACGGAAACACGGTTGCTCCCACGCCCTCTTACTTACTTCTACTAAGCAGCTGCAGGTTGCGGACCTCTTCCCTGACCTGCAGCTGGAGGACTTGTTGGAGGACCTCCTGCCTCAGCGTCTCCTGGATGATTCCCATCCTCTCCAGCTTCTCGCCGTTCAAACGCAGCAACGCCCGTCCTGCCAGGAGAAGGAGGAGGGTTACGTTTCTCAACTTATTTCGAACAACAGGCACCTTTCAACACAATTATCCTTACCATGAAAGCTGATTCCCCCCATATACGTTTCCAAAATGTTACATTTCTACGTAAAAACCTTTCTGTACTTACGCTCAGGCCACCACAGTGTACTTCCTTTATAGTGTGTCCCTGTTACTCCTACTGATTGTATTCACGCTTCAAAAATCATAAATGTGGTGTTTATGGGAAAAGAATCCCATTGGCTTTTCGTCACGGGAATGCTTGCTTCCTGTTTTGGCCTGGAAACATACATCACCACTGCAGCAGTTTCTAAAGAGGCTGGCGTGAGAAGGATCGCTCTGTGGTTTTACTACAGAACTGGGAAGTTGACCCTGGGGAAATAGACATTTAACATACCATTACCCACAGTAAACAGGTTTTACTACCAAGCTGCACTCACAACGACGCAAAGGCAACATAAAAAACTTAAGACTTTCACGTTACTATGGGTCAGATAGTTCGGTCCTTCTGTGCAGACATCCATCATACCTGCAGCAGCTCTGTACGATGCCCACATCATAATTAGACTCATTACTCATGCAGCTCATTCTCTATATCATTCTCTTCATTCTTCCATCAGTATATCCTCCGTCTACAGAATGCACATATTCCCACCTCACATAGCCATGTCTTTCTCCCACATATAGAGACAATGGTACACACTATTAAACTGTGTTTGTTCGTCTACGGCAGCTAATGAGCATGTCTGTAGGCAGAGTGCACAAAAGAGAAGAAGACAAAGGACGGTAACTGAAGGGACAATACAGTCCTTTTGGCCTTTAGTCGCTTTTCTGAGCCTGTGTAAAATACACATCATTAACAAGTCAGCAGTTATGTTTCCTAAAAACAGACGGGCAGGTTTGTGTTTTTAATGTGTGCTTGACTGAAGTTGGTCTGCTGTGACTGTTTTTTTTTAGCTTCAGGTTTGGCATTTTGGTTTCCGGTACCTGTACTTTACTTTTCCTACATTTTAAAACAAGTATCTGTACTTTCTACTCCTCACGTTTTCAAAACAGCCTCGTTACTTTAGATTTAAAGAATTTGAGGGGAAATTATTATTCATATTTTCTTATTAATACGGGGAAAAAACAGCCGGTAGAAATGAGATACTTTTTACTTTCTATTTTGAGTACATTTCTGAGCTTTTTCACTTTTTAGGATTTTTTCTACTTGAGTGTAGAAATGTGTACTTATGACACCTCTGGACCCTCAGTGCCCCCATCCTTGGCTAAGCTGTAAAAACAAATGTAAATGAACCATAGATGAGTTGTGAAGTAATGGAGGGATTTAGGGTTTCATAATGTCTGTTATCGTTGTGAGCTGGACGGCCTGGGATCAGCTGTATAACAGGGTTTACAAACTCATTTTAGTTCATGGGCCAATACAGCCATAACAAAACCTCCAATGTATTCCCTTCTTATGACAAACAGGCCGAGTTGTCATCGCTGATCTCTCAGTGGCGACTAAAAACAATTAAATCATCTTCTCTGTTCTCGGTCTTCCTTGTAAGTTCTTGTATTTTTCCCCATAATGAGTCTGAAAGCGGGCACCGAATATACGATTTCTTAAACACCAAAGAGAATTTGGACCTTTTTCTGGGTCGTTTCTTGCCTTCGGGCCACATGTTTGACACCTCCTGCTATAAAAGAACCAGTCTGTGCAGCGTGAAGGCAAACCACATCTGAAGGCAAAAGTGTTTCTAAGGAGGGGCGGTGTAACACCAAGGTGTGATAAACGTTGAAATGTGTCTCTCCTGAATGGCCTTCCCAGGGTAGCGCTGCTAAAACTGACTGAAACCGTTGTGTAAAAATGAAGAGAGCCAAAGAAATAAGTTCAAACACCACCAACTCTCGACCCTCCACACCCCTGGCCGATCCCGCAGTGAAGGGCGTGCAAAGGGCGAACGCCAGATTGTGATTTCCACGCCCTTTGATTCCGATAGTGTAAATTGCAGGAGGGGGACAGTTAATGTGGCTCCTCGTCTAGACGGTCTCCATGTTTTTCAGACGTATGAGTCATCTGCTGACCGATGCACTCCCAAAAGTCGGACTGCATTTTCATTTTCTTCTTTGATGTAGCTTCCCCACAGTGCATGCAGCCCTCTGGAGCTGAAGTGAAATAGGATTTTAGTTTGAAAAATGCATTTGATGAAAAGTATTGAATGTTTAGAAAGTTCGCCTTTTCAATTTCTTGGAGTGAAAGTGAAGTAGGAGTCGGATGTTTGTTATCAATGCGCCACAGTTTCCCGTATCTACAGGGATTGAGGAAACCTTTTCCTGGTGAAAGGTGTATATGTCACATTTGGCGGTTGCAGCATTCGAAGGTGGCCGTTACCACATTTCAACGAGTGAGTGAGCTTATGTGAATGAAAGGAGGGAGCGGCGATACTGACAACAAATCAGTGAATCACAGGATTTAAACTTATTGCCATGGAAGGTCCCAAATGCAGCAAAATAAGAGGAAAAAGGAAACTTGGCAGAGGGTTCGCTCATAAGTGATGATGGAGAGGGTTATTTTTCTCTCAGTGGGGAATTCCTGAATCTTAACAAAACTTTTTTAAAGTGAAGTGATTGATACTTTCTGGGCAGCAGACAAGACGACTGAAAATCATATTAGGAAGCTGCAATTAGGATTTTTTTCACATTCATACTTGGATATGATATATAGCTCTCAGTGGAGCTATAAGCCAAATGAGGACAGAACTGTCATCAAGTCCTCATCTTACACTCTTATAAATAAGGCTTCCAGTCTGGGTTCTTCCTGAAGGGCTGAGGTTTTATCATCCATTTACTCAGAACTAGCTACTTCTGAAGAGACCCTTTTTTGAAGAAAGATCCCAACCCATCACACCACAGAAGTGTTCTCCATAGAAAGTGGAACCTTTCAGGTATGTGGAAAGGCCCCATCCCTTTAGGGTTCCAGCTCAAACCCTTGTAATATAAAAGTTTTCTAGATAGAATCCCAAGGTGGGCTCCAGATGAAACCCTTGTAATTTAAAGGGGTTCTTGGTGGAACCCCCTGGTTGGGTTCTTGTTAGCATCCATAGGTGGAAAGGTTCTGGATGGAACATCTGAACAGGGTCTGTGAGGGTGGAGCCTCTCACAGATGGGTCCTCTGTATAACCCTTTTTGTTGGGTTCCAGGTGAAACCCTCTGAAATGGTTCCAGGTGAAACCTTTATGGAAGGAACCAAAAAGGGATCCCTGTAGGGTTCTAGTTGGCACCTTTTTCTTTCTAAGAGTGATGCAACCAGATGGAATGATCCACTGTAGTTACCTCTAGTGTATACTCGTCATGACAAACCCTTTAGCTTTCACAATGGTCATATGGATGTGTGTGTGTGTGTGTGTGTGTGTGTGTGTAGTTCTTCTTAGAGTCCAGGTGTTCTCTGTTCACAGTGGAACAACCCATTTTGTATGCGAGTCTAACTATCTTGGGGATACAACAGCTATAATTTGACATTTATTTTGTGATTTATTTCTTTATTTTTGAACACACAAACACTCACTAGAGTCTGCACACGCACACTCACTCATCGACCTCTTCGGCCAAACAACTCCCCGACATCCCTCCGATGTGAGCTGCCAACAGCTGTGCCAGTATGTCCTAGAAAAACCACTGCCCTTGGTGTGTATACGTGTGTGTGTGTGTGTATAAATGAGACAAAGCAGATGAATAGAGCTCAAATCAATTCCCCTCAGACAGACTTAATACAGCTCCTAATAATTGCCTGTAGATAGGGAGGGTAGTGCTGTTAAAGAGAGAAAAGAGACAAAAACAAAAGCTGTTTCAATAGAGATCGTTTCTCTCAATTTGGCCTCGAAATAAATTGCTTATTAACGATGTCTGGGGGCAAGTGGGGAGCCGATCTGGCTCGGCTACAGGACGATAACAACACTTAAACCCGTCTGAAAGCAATCCAGGAAGGGAGGAAGGTAAAGCCCTCCTTATAAAAGGACAACTTTTAGGTTAAACCTTTGATAGGAGAGCGATGTCGTCATTGAAGGCTCTACTGTATGACATTCAGCTGTGATATACAGCAGATCCAAGGTAAGTCACATTTTATATTTGTCCACAGTGTTCCTTCTATGTAAGGAAATCATACACGTATCATTAAAAACCCTGAATGGTCACATAATTATTAACTACAACCATCACATTCACGTGGTGAAGTACAACCTTTAAGTTGCACAAACTGTTATTTTTCAAATAGTAGACTTCAGAATATACAAACTCTTTATTTGAAGAAGGGATTTTTCTGCACACCAAAAAGCAAATCAGTCTCACGTGTGATTCAGGGAACTCAATCCGTCAACCGGCTCCATACATCACTGGTGGAACAGAATCATAATCACATTGCACACACAGACTGACGCTATATTTTCCTGCTTTTGACAAACGTCCAACTGAGTTTACAGCTTCTAAATCTGGTCTACTCCTGCCAACCACATTCAGGATGAAAAACACTGTTAATAGATAAAAAGTGGAACAAAAGATGGTCGTGTGAATCTTTGCCCACGTAGGCTTTTACATGGAAAAGCAGGAGACGCTGATGTCCTCGGGCAGCTTGTCCCACTGTAATGGTGCTGAGAGGCCGACATACAGTTACTTCTGGGTCAACTAAGACGATACGGACACACAATCCCTCTCTGGCTCTCTGAACATCCCTCTGTTTATCGACGCGAGTCTTTGATGCCGACCGTATGCATCGATGATGACGTACGCGCATTCGCCTCGAACATTTGCACAAGAAGACCCGGGATCTAATAACCCCGCCAAAGTGCAATCCAGCTGGACATCAGCAAGTGGAAACGGAGGGATAATTGGATCTAAGCCTCTCCCGTCTCTCTCCCTTTCTCTGTTTGAGAATACATAAATAAAAATGATCAGATCAGAGCTGCTATGACGGTGGCAGCATTGTTAACCCCGAAGCCTGTGTGTGTGTGTGTGTGTGTGTGTGTGTGCAAATGTAAGCAAGTGGTGGCTAACCCTGCAGCGCTGAACAGCAATCTGTTCTCTGTGAGACGCTAAAAAAGAAACCGCTCTACCGTCTGGTCCGTCGGTGTGTGCAAATAAAGTGCATTTGTTTGCTCATGTGTGCCTGTTGGATGTGTGTGTGTGTGTGTGTGTGTGTGTGTGTGTGTGTGTGTGTGTGTGTGTGTGTTGTGTGTGTGTGTGTGTGGGGGGGGGGGTTGTTACGGTAACCCATTTTTCTTATCCCTTTCTTCTCCAGAAATAGGCGGCACTCCTTCCGTTACCTCACATGAATGCTTTTTAAATCTCCTTTGGAGAGATTTGGGTGTAAACCTGTTTCCAGCTGAAAAAGCTAAGCTGTGGAACCACAAGCCTAAAAATAAAAGTTGTGTGACTTTCGGTAAGCCTTTTTACGCCGTTCGCTTCGCAACGTCTTAAGTCTTTAGAAAGCGTCGCTGCTGCTCTTATTCCAGGGAACAGAAGTCAGTGGATGAGGTCGGAAGACGATGACGTTTCCAGGTAAACGTCGTGTCTCTTCCAGACTGAATGCTTGTGTGTTGGTACCGTACCTGTGATGGCGTGATGGGAGAACGCCTCTACGTAGGTCAGGTAGTTGTGAGGACAGTGTTTCTTCAGCCACTTGCAGACGTCCTGCTGCGTCCACAGCACCACGGGTTTGGACAGACTGGACAGAGTAGGACTGGTGTGATACACCGTGAAGGCTTCGCCCGGACGCAACTGAAACACACGAGAACGTCAGATTAATAGTGGTAAAAATGAAAGTGGTTAGCGGCGCCAACAGTGCAAACAATTGCAAAAGTGCCCCTCCCCCCTCAGGCTCACAATGTTTTGCTGAGGACACCATCGTCATCGCGTTATCAGCTGTAACTGCTACTTTCGTATTTAAAGGTTAAAGGTTAGCTAAGAAAGGAGAAGCTCTGATAACAACACACACAGAGGGAGCCTTCATTCTCTGCTCAGGCAGACATTACTCCCCGATAACTTTACATAGAAAATAGTTGTTTGATGCTTTATTAATGCACCCTAAACTGTAGCGTGGGTGTGTGTGTATATATACAGTATGTCCACTACAACACAGCAGGAAGTGTGGGTGAAAGTTTATATTTGGATTTTAATTTCCTAGTGGTACAATATGACACAATATGAGGTTGGAAGATTGCTTTTTTTATTGTGTTTTTTCTTTAGATAATCACTTTTTAATTGCTTACTTAAAATATGCAACATACTGGATGGTCTCATTAATGCAAAATGAGTTGGGATGATGTGTTCTAATGCCGTTTGCAACCAAATCCCTTCTGGTCGTCGAGTAAATCACACATAGAGGCAGCATGAGCAGAGTGCTAATTAAGTCATGGAGCGGAAAGCAGCTTATTTAGGGTTTATACAGTCGCGTGTAGCCTGTCATCACTCATTACATACACATATACATGTTAGCTTGAATCATTTCAAAGTTTGAAAGTGATGATCGTTTGTCATTTTAATCCTAATCTCCGTGAGATTCCGTTTTGTATTTCTACTTGAACATGATTGGTCAATGCTGCTCAGACTGAATCAACTTTATCTGTATGGCACCTTTCACAAACACCACAGAAAAACAGCAAAATTCATATTTTTCATGAAAAAAGTCACAAATCCGTAGAAATAATATGAAACCTGATGATTCAGTATTAAAAAACTAAAGCAATTAATGACGTTTCACATAATGAGCATGAATGTAACCCTAATGATCAGTGAACATAAGGTTTAAACAGATGCTCTCCTCTTGATTAAAATGAGCATTCCGTGTTTGTTGCCTAATTTTAAGACACAAATGGAAAGCTGCCATATTTTATCACACATTATTCCAATTAAGCACAATGTGGCACTTCAGCCGTCTGCTCCCAAAACACAGCAGTTACATTCCAATTATTATTTCTACCAGCATGGTTGCTGTGTGTTTTTAATTTTTGTATCACATTTATTGATTTATAGCCTGAGGTTCAACCCTGATTCACTAAATGAACATCATGCTGGATTGAAGAAGACTTGAGACTAGAGAACTCATGTTTACAATGTTTACTGAGATAACACATCAAGAGAGAAGTAGGACCATTTTCTCATAGACTTCTATACAACCAGAGAGGAGTCGCCCCCTGGTGGCCAGCAGAGAGAAGTAGGACCATTTTCTCATAGACTTCTACACAACCAGAGAGGAGTCGCCCCCTGGTGGCCAGCAGAGAGAAGTAGGACCATTTTCTCATAGACTTCTATACAACCAGAGAGGAGTCGCCCCCTGGTGGCCAGCAGAGAGAAGTAGGACCATTTTCTCATAGACTTCTACACAACCAGAGAGGAGTCGCCCCCTGGTGGCCAGCAGAGAGAAGTAGGACCATTTTCTCATAGACTTCTATACAACCAGAGAGGAGTCGACCCCTGGTGGCCAGCAGAGAGAAGTAGGACCATTTTCTCATAGACTTCTATACAACCAGAGAGGAGTCGCCCCCTGGTGGTCAGCAGAGAGAAGTAGGACCATTTTCTCATAGACTTCTATACAACCAGAGAGGAGTCGCCCCCTGGTGGCCAGCAGAGAGAAGTAGGACCATTTTCTACATAGACTTCTATACAACCAGAGAGGAGTCGCCCCCTGGTGGCCAGCAGAGAGAAGTAGGACCATTTTCTCATAGACTTCTATACAACCAGAGAGGAGTCGCCCCCTGGTGGCCAGCAGAGAGAAGTAGGACCATTTTCTCATAGACTTCTATACAACCAGAGAGGAGTCGCCCCCTGGTGGCCAGCAGAGAGAAGTAGGACCATTTTCTCATAGACTTCTATACAACCAGAGAGGAGTCGCCCCCTGGTGGCCAGCAGAGAGAAGTAGGACCATTTTCTCATAGACTTCTAAACAACCAGAGAGGAGTCGCCCCCTGGTGGCCAGCAGAGAGGAGTAGGACCATTTTCTCATAGACTTCTATACAACCAGAGAGGAGTCGCCCCCTGGTGGCCAGCAGAGAGGAGTAGGACCATTTTCTCATAGACTTCTATACAACCAGAGAGGAGTCGCCCCCTGGTGGCCAGCAGAGAGAAGTAGGACCATTTTCTCATAGACTTCTATACAACCAGAGAGGAGTCGCCCCCTGGTGGCCAGTAAAGAGAATGCCCGTTTAGGCATTTAAGCTTTCTGTGTCCCCCCTATGTGATGGGGATTTAATATTGGCATTAATAAAGTTCCGTTCATATGGGCAGGAGACACACTCCTCCTCATCCTCTCAGCTCTCTCTTTCTCTTGTGTGACTTGGTCTCATATCTAATCCATCCATTCATGCTCTGACTGTGCCAACTCCACAACAAAGGCTTTGGCTGATTTTCATCTGAAAAACACAGAACTGCTGCCAAACGTTCCACTCCATAACTGCCTGCATTTAATGGGATTATGTATGCTGAAATGTCAGAAACACACACATAAATGCGTCTGGCACACACTCTCATGGCCCGGTAGATAATGTGAGACCAGCTCAGCCGGAACACCTTCACGTCGCACTAAGCGATTGACACAGGTTCATAACTATTTACACCTTCATCTTCGCTGTAATGAGATCTCCTCCTGTCAATTTGAGCTCCGATCAGCCGATCACGTTCTGGCTGCTCCGCCGGATAAGTGCGTTCTGCTTTGTAGGCCTTAATTGAAAAACAACTCGTTTCTCCGCTCCAGTGTATTTGCTCGTTTCCTAATTACACGCATACTTCTAACCGGACTCAATGGAGCGCCGAAGCCATTTTAATAATCCAACCCCCCATCATTAATGGAGATTGACTTGAGAGAGGCCTGGACATGCTTTCTCTTGTGGCTGATTGAACCTGGGCCAGAGGGGGTAAACATCCCTCGTCGTCCGGAGGCCATAATGTCAGCTCATTTAGTCGCTATCATTGCTGAGAAACTCACATTGACATAGTTTAGTCAATATTGGAGTGAGTGGGCAATAATTAAGACAGGTAAATTCAGCGCTTTAACACTCAGGTTGGGGCATTTTTTCCCCGTACGATTCATTATGTGTTATTGTTTGTTTTTTCATCGTTTTTTTTAGGTTTCGCACCACAAATAAGGCATCAATTAATCACATTGTGCAGAGCAGACATATTCAAAATATAACCTGTAGTGAACATCAGCACGGAGTCTCTGCTGTCCGTCGTTTACTATATAATATCCACTCCTTCGATTCTTGCCCTTCACAATAAAAGCCCGAGACATATACGCTGTGCAACTGTTTACCAGAGAACTCAAATTCATTTGTTTCTTTTACTGTTTATGTAGTTTAACAAATATGACACATTCTAAAGTTTTCAGTTCTCTGGAGCGGAGGGTTATAGGGGTCAGGTGCGCCGCCTACGTGACGATGCTACGCATTACGTTTACGACCAGAGAGGTGAGCAGTTTCCCTGCTGACCTCAGCAACCCTTAACATTAGAGCATACATTAAATCAACACTGTCACAGTTAGTGCAGGTGAGGATTCAGCAGATTGATAATGATCCGGGGACCTCTATGTGTGGGAAAAGACATTTAAATAATAATACACGTGCTCCCCAACGATGACCCTACAATCTGTAATAACTTATCTTTAAGAGTGACAAAGCGGACATTTAAGCCGTCGTTGACTCGGCGGCCACAGGAGTGGAGTGACATCATTCCACCTGTTTACCTGTTTAATTTTACCATTAATTGTGAAAAACATACTTCTGTAAGTCAAGAAAGTGACACTTTTTTTTGTGGTCTCTCGTCCATAACACCATTACTTTGGCTTGCTAGCAAAACACGAAGAAATGTAGTTCTTTGTTCTTTTTTTAAAATGTAATTTGTCAATTACCAGAACCCTGGTTTACGCTGACATCGCCATTATCTGTAGCATTAAAAGCACTCGTGTCCGGCCCAGGGATGTCAACAAAGCAAGCAGAGGCTCTAATAACAACACACACAGAGGGAGAGCTACCCTCGGCTCAGGTAGACATTACTCCACCCTTTAAATAGATATGATAATGGTCTGAATCCTGTATATTGCACCTCTAGCTTGTCTGAAGTGTTATTTTAAGTATCATGGGTTTCTACGCCTTCTAGTGCAGCAGCAGTGAGGGGAAGAAATAATATTCTTGCTTTCTTGTTTCAAGTCAAATAAATCACAAACGCACATTTAAATAATAATACACGTGCTCCCCAACGATGACCCTACAATCTGTAATAACTTATCTTTAAGAGTGACAAAGCGCCGTGGCATTACATCACCACAGAAGAAATTCAATAAATGCACAAAGGCACCATTTAGTACCCATGACAAATCTGGGGGAGCGGATACGGATATTTGAACTAGAATTTATATCCTCACAGCTACATCCATGTCCCAAATATCACCACTTCATGTTATCCTCTTAGACTTTTGTGTGAAATTGTCATGAATATCATATAAATGCTTGAGTTACAGCAACAAAGAAAGCGATCACTAAAATCGGTTATGGATGTTTGTGCCAAATATGAAGAAATGTGTTCCTGAGTAATGGCATTCTGGAAATGCTCACTGACGTGAGGTCAGAGCATCCTTTGACTTTGACTACCAAATTTGAATGACTTCATCCTTGAGTGCAAGTGGAAGTTTATGCCAAATTTGAAAAAGTTCCCAAGATAACACAAGAATGGGACAGATGGGAGGTGGTGGATTCTGATCATCACTTTGACACTTTCAAAAATCAATCAGGAGACGAACTGGATATCCCAAAAAATGGATCAGAGCTGGCAGGCCACGGTGACCTTTGACCACTAAAATCCAATCAGTTAAACTTGATTGGCCGGTTGTGCCAAGTTTGAAGAAATCCCCGCAAAACGTTTCCAAGATCCAAAAAAATGGATTTGAACTAGCAGTGTGACCAAAGCTACGGTCACCTTGGCCTTTAACCTCCAAAATCAGTTCATCCTCTAGTTCAGATGGACGTTTTGTGCCACATTTGAGGCAATTCCCTCTGGGGCGATTCTGCAGATATCTTGTTTACGAAGAATGGAACGGATGTCGGGACGGACAAACTGAAAGACAGAATGCGTCTGGCTGCGTCCGTCGCCGGCGCGGCGGCATAAAGAGACAGATGACAGGCGGATAGAGAGGATGAACAAAGGACAACAAAAAGAAGAGCAGCCGTGTGCAGGGGGAGTGGGGGAACTCTGTGAGTAATGGCCTTCATCATCCAGAATCCAGACGCAAGGAAAATGGAACGATGGCTCCCCCCATCATCCCGCCTCTCTTCTTCCTCCCTCGCTTTTTCTCCCGCCGCTCTCCGGCCATCCATCAGACTCTATCTCCTCTGGCCAGTTCACCCTTTACTACCTCCCCCCCACCCGAGACCTACTTCTGTCCAGCGGGAGGAGCTCCCTCATTCATTACAGGGGAGGCGGGGAGGGATGGAGCTGAGGCTGTATATGGAGCGGGAGTCTAATGAGAGGTGGAGGACGGCCCGGGGATAATAGATATGTGGTGATCTGTCTGCTTTTAACTGTTCAGTTCAGTGTGTTGAGGAAGATGCTCATTCACTGTCATGCTGATTTGTTCAGTAGAGCATCTCTTACTTGTGTACTGCCAGTGTTCCCCAGTCAAACAGACTATTTGGGAGGTGTACTGTTACAGAAAGGGTTTAAATCAAATCCTTGAAACAGACACGGTATATCATGTTGGGTCTATAGATGCTGATGAGAGGAGTATTGTTGCTGCATGTTTTGCCGACATACTCGTTTTTTTAGTGTACAAATATGAGAACGGTCTTCTCCTGTTGAGCCAAGTTCCTTTAATCTATTATCATGACTTCTTCTTAATGGAAATGGACACAAGGGAGTGATAATGGACTATTTTTAGGCATCTCCATATATTCCACGAGGGGAGATCTGTCTGTGTTCGTCTCCTGCGTCCTCACATCCTTTTTCCTTTCCTACTCCACATCCTCCGACGTTCTTCCCTTCTATATTGATCATGCTGTTTGTATCCCCGAACAGCTTATTTGTCCTTCCCTGCTTACTTTGTTCTCTCATGTCTCTTATCCTCCCGCCCCTCGACTTGCTCCTCATAAATTTTATCCTCTGCCTGCCTGACACCCTCCCTCCCTCCTCCTCCTGCCTCCCCCCTCTCCTATTTCCTTTCTTCTGCACAGCTACTTTTCACCCATTGCCTGTGTTTGATTGTGTGTGAATGCTGCTCTCACACCTGTAGTACCAACCTCCATGTTTCATCCATCGTGGCTGAAATCACCACTATTGCTTCTTTAAATAAGTCAAGATGCTCTCCATAATCAAACGGCGTCCTGTCTGAGTTCATCACATCACCCAGAGGTGCTGTTTGTTTTATATGATTGAGCTGTATTCACTGTGAACGGCAAGACACACGTCGGCTGGTTTCCTACAGCTGGATGAACCCAAAATAAACTCTTTTGTTGTGATTTATTGCAATAAATGGATAAAAAGGATGCTGAAGTAACGACATAATGACCACAATTTGTCTGAAGTCGGTTTGTTTGGTCTGTCAGACAACTTTTAAAATGCTCGTTTTCTGAAAGGAGTCTGGATTGATCCGAGGCTATGCTAACAGCGTACGGCTACATCATCACTTATAATAACATCGTCTAGACATAAATACGGCTGCGACCTTGTTGTTTGTACACATCATATACTGTTTCCTCTCTATTCTGCGAGGTGACTCAGCGCTCTTCCTCCATCTTCTCCATGTGTCCATCCTAACATCCAATCCTAACATTTCCAATCTGCCGATCTATCTCTCTCCGCTGTCGCTATAGTCTTCAATCTGTCTCCAACAGAAAGACCCTGACAGAAGCTGACACGTGATTCTTCATATCTCCTTCTCACCTCCCCTCACTTCTAATTTAATTTCCCTCTCCTCTCTGTGAGCACCCCCTCCCTCTCCGCTCGCCCAGTCCAGCCTTGTGCATGCATTTAAATGTGAAAATGCTTTCTTGTGCATGGGAGTGTGTGAGGACTGTCAGCCTCCGTTAACTTAGCCCAGCTCTGCCTTTGGTTGTCCTCATGACTCAGTGGGAGGACGAAAAGGGCCAGATGGGATTTTCACAAAGCTCTCTATTTAGCAGGAGCTAAAAACATGTGTCTCGGACAGAGCAGCGCATCGCTGGGCGGCGGGACAAGGACAAAACGGCCTCCAACGTTTCCGCCTCGTTGCCCTCTGATTTTTCTTTCTGCGTCACTCCGCGGTGTCTTTTTAAACCTCTATTGTCCACAGCATCATCGCTACGCTAACAGCAGCAGCATCCACCGAGGCAGCCACACTTTCACATCACTTAGGTTTAGGAAATGAGCGCTGCTGATGTAAACTTAGCGAATGTGTGATTATGAACAATAACAATTCAAGAAACTAATAACAGTTCCCTCTGGTCAACGGTTTACAGTATCTATGTCTAGGGCTTTTATTTTGAAAGGTAAGACAGAAGGAGTATCTGAATATCAGTGGTTGATGCATTGATCAAAATCGACCTCCGTCCCAAAAGAAAACGCGGGTAGCATGTGGTTACGCACGTTTGTTGGTGAATATGATGAGCGTATGATAGGGAGCAGTACAGAACAGAACAGTTTGACCTTAGCTTAATGGCCTCGGTCCATTAGCGTTACCACGGCGGACCAGCAGGCGGACCAGTAGGACGACCATAATGACGGTCGCTCACGGCGATTTGGTAAAATAATGAGAATGAGCTCGACTGAAGGCGGCCACCCTAAAAATATGGGGTAAAATACTTCTTCTTTAGTCTTTGCAGTAGTGTTCCAAGTTGTTCTGCCTGCTTTCTGCCCTGTGTTGGTGTCGGCTCACGAGGTTCTGTAATGAAGAGGAGAAAACATAACCACAGACTGGTCTGTCTCTCTCTCGCTCGCCCACCGAGCACGGCAAATGAGTGAATAAGGGCCTCACTTCCTGTACCAGCTTGGTTCTGGTACGGAGCAGGAAAGCACGGTGGCTGCTGTTCCTTCTTAACTTGTGTCTGTGTTATTCCACCTATTCCCTCGTCTGAGCCGAAGGTTCACCCACAAGCTGTGCGTCAGACAGCGAGATGAGCCACCCACTAACTCCTCCCCCTTCCCCCCGCCGGCCAACCCAGACGGATTTAGGGATGCACAATGAGTCATTATGTGGAAACATCCTATTAGCGGATAGGCACCTGCAGGGATGTGCATGTTACAACACAAATAACTATCCTCTATTTACACGGACATTTAAGCCGTCGTTGACTCGGCGGCCACAGGAGTGGAGTGACATCATTCCACCTGTTTACCTGTTTACCTGTTTAATTTTACCATTAATTGTGAAAAACATGCTTCTGTAAGTCAAGAAAGTGACACTTTTTTTTGTGGTCTCTCGTCCATAACACCATTACTTTGGCTTGCTAGCAAAACACGAAGAAATGTAGTTCTTTGTTCTTTTTTTAAAATGTAATTTGTCAATTACCAGAACCCTGGTTTACGCTGATATCGCCATTATCTGTAGCATTAAAAGCACTCGTGTCCGGCCCAGGGATGTCAACAAAGCAAGCAGAGGCTCTAATAACAACACACACAGAGGGAGAGCTACCCTCGGCTCAGGGAGACATTACTCCACCCTTTAAATAGATATGATAATGGTCTGAATCCTGTATATTGCACCTCTAGCTTGTCTGAAGTGTTATTTTAAGTATCATGGGTTTCTACGCCTTCTAGTGCAGCAGCAGTGAGGGGAAGAAATAATATTCTTGCTTTCTTGTTTCAAGTCAAATAAATCACAAACGCTGAGTAATACATTGTGAATGACAAACAAACACATTCTGATATTTAACTCACATTCCTGCTCTGCATGGATATATGTGTGTGTGTGTGTGTGTGTGTGTGTGTGCGCTCCAGCAGTTTGCATAGGAGTCTATATAGGAGTGCATAATGTGCTGTATTAGCAGATAAGGAACATTCTCCAGGTGCCACCTTATATACAGGAGCCCAGTCGGGTTCCACTTTACTGGCTTCCTTATTCCAGCTGATGTGTACACAACCAGCGTAATGAAGAATAATCTAATCATCACTCCTGAGAGAACCGGACCACACGGGCTGCATACTAAAAAAGAAAAACCCACGTTAGCACACGCAGACCCATTAACAGATTCTTTTAAACTAAGGTGCACAAACGAACTCTGGGCGTTGTTGTGAATGCAGAGAGAGAGAGTTGTTGCTGAATAATGCATGAGGAGGCTTGTTGCCAAAAGGAAGTGATAAGCCTTACTTCTAATGGTATAGAGGAGGTTTAATTATCCAGTCTCTGTGTAATCACATGGAAACAGCTTCCCACTCGTCTGTTATTCAGCCTTTTATAGCTGTTATAGCTGAGGGGGCACTCTTTTATGAATTATTGAAGAATCTTGCAGTGCATATGTACATCTCCAGCCCTCTCAGTGCAGCCCGGCAAGCTTTTCCTTAAAAGCAGCAAGGAGACTAAACAAATGACCTCCACCGGGCTCTCGGCCTCTTTCATGTGGAAGGCGGTTGCTGTGTCTACGGTTGCTGTGCTACTGGTCTCGGGTGAGACCAGTTTAACATGGTGTACAGGAGAAAACCATTAGACTTCCTGGTTTCACTTCTCCTCGCCTCCCCGATGCTAACAGATTATCTCTGGTGTATATTTTAATATTTCTACCCACGTTCATATAGAGTTTGATAATAAAAGCACCAGTTAATTCACACAGGACGATAATTAGTTCCAGTATAGGTCAAGGGAAATCTTGTTTTCTTAACTAAACTCTTCTTCCACTGTGATTTAATGCAATATAAAATCCACACAAGTGAACCGTAATATTAATGATAACTTACGATAATATTCACTACCTTGAGACGGTCACTGTGTTTGTAATGCTGTCTGCCAAACGTCTTTGTTGTGTGCTAATGTGCAGAAGTGAAAGTTTTCCTGTTTATGTGAGGAGAACTTTTAACGGTTCATCTCGGAGGCTCCTCTGATGTGTGATCACACTCTTTCAGCTGGAGAAACCTTTTGATTTCCTTGGAAGGCTGAAAAATAAATCACAAATAAGTAGAAAGAACAAAATATCAAACGCAAAAATGAATTTTCATTTCTTTTGTTCATCAGAAAAATATGAATTCAGCCTGCATTTCCGTCGGGGTTGTTTTTCGTGGTCATTACTGGAGTTATGACAGAATAAAGGAAGCGTGGGAGCTGTTTAATAAGATCACGATGATCCCAGCCAGTCCACTGCTCCAGGAGGAGAGGGTATAGAAGCTAAGCTAACCCAGCTAGGACCCAGGCTACTCCACTACCCAGCATGCTCCTGGCTGTCTGATGTCTGGTTTGCAGGAAAATAAGAAGGCTAAAATAAAGCTTCAGGCTAACCCAGCAATTTGGAGGTCATGGGCTGCTGTGCCCACATCTTTCCAGAGACCTGGTCCATCCCGGATCAAGCTGAGGGCCGGACTCTGGTGGGAGGAGAGGAGGTGGTCTGTGTGTAGTTTCCCTGATGCCGACATGTTTTATGCTATGATGTTGAGCATGTCCTCCTGATACAAAGTCCATAAAAGAGGCACTACTTTTTCTTTTATTGTCTCTTCAGTAGTAAATGGGCTTCATTCATTGTGCATCCCCCCTGTTCCACAATGATGATAAATTATCCTTGAATGCCTGCAGATTCTACATTGAAAAGATTGAAAAACGTAAAAACACCAGCCATGTGTGGAAACCAGCTGAGCCCAACCAAAGCTGCTTCAAAAATAGGATTAAAGCAGAAAACTCTTGAAATCTTTGGATTTGATTGTGACAAAAGGCATGTTTTCTCTTCCTAAGCTGCTGTGATTGCCCACTGGCTGGAATTCATTCCTTTTGAAAAATCCCAAATCAGTGACAGATTATGCGCAAGCATTTCACAGCAGATTGCTTTGCTGAGTGTGGCTTGGACCTCAAGAGGCTTTCTTTCTCTTTCTGGGTTTGTTATGGTCCAACCTGTCCAATACGGAGCGGCCCGCCTCCTCGCCTGAACGATTTCAATTCCATCTGTAATCTGTTTATTTTTTCCTAAGCAAAAAGGCTCATTTGAAAGTTACCACACTGGTGTGTGATGTGGTTTCTACCTGGATGCCCTCCGTGCCGGGCTGCTGCAGCAGCTTGACGGTGCGCGTGTGCGCCCCCCTCTGGCCGCGGCCGTCGTGCCAGGTCAGGTTGCTGCCTCCGGCGCGACGCGGCAGCTGGTAGCTCAGCTCCTCCGCCGACACCGTGTGCTCCAGGGAGGCCCGGCAAAAACTGAAGCTGGACGCCGCTGGGAGAGGAAGAAGAGGAGAGGAGGAAGAATGAATAGTGATAATCGGTTGATTCTGGCTTGCGTACACATTGTCTATGAACTGAGCACATGAAAAAAAAAATAGGTATAAATAATAGATAATCCTGGAAGAGCTTAACAGGCTGCATTCACCCCCGATTACATGCTTTGTGGATTGACTCTCATACAGCGACAAACAGATGGCTGCTTTGGTGATGTGGTCAGATCTCCAATTATGTTGAGTGCATATTCACAGAGGAAGTAATCGTTTGCCATTTCAGTCCTCCATCATGACTGGTTTTGTCCCTCTGTCCATGCCTCCTCCCAGGAGGAAGCTGTGAGACGGCCGAGCAGACAAGTCGTCGATGCCGGCTCTGCAAAGAGCCACGGGGCATCTCCTGCAGTTCACATCCAGCTGAACGAGGCTACTGTACTGTGGTTGGCCGGTCTTATTATAAAGGCGACAAGCGCAGACATCGCTCCTCTTACCTAGACACAAATATATCGGTCATGTGGAAGATAAAGGAGGATGTGCTGCACCGACCGAGATGAGACAGGGACGGGAGCAGGGAAAGGTCAAGACGATGTGAGACAGAAAGTGAAACAGTCAGCTTTCTGCAGGGATTTTTTTAATGTCATCTAAAAAAAGAAAAAGAAGAGAAACCTGGTTGACACACAGTGAGATTCAGGGCAGAGAAACCTGATATGACAACCTAGAAAGATGCACTATTATCTGTGTCTTTAACCACCTCTGCTGTTTAGTGTGATTGAATGAATGAATACAACCAACAACTGGCTTTGTGTTCAGACAGTGTGGGTCACTGCAAACGCTTGAGAACGAAGCCTTAACTCAAAATATGATGTCGTTGGCTGCAGCAGAATCAGCTGTGGACAGACACAGAGGTGCACACTCACTCACTCACTCACTAATGATAATGCATACATGATCATTTCTATGATTAAAATCAAGTAAATGCAGCTTTGCAGTGTATTTCCTACGTCAACTGGATTTCACCCTAAAATCCCCTTCTGTGTGTGTGTGTGTGTGTCTGTGTGTGTGTGTGTGTGTCTGTGTGTGTGTGTGTGTGTGTGTGTGTGTGTGTGTGTCTGTGTGTGTGTGTGTGTGTCTGTGTGTGTGTGTGTGTGTGTGGCAACCATTGAGAAAGAGACAGAATTTCAGATGAAGCAGCTAAAGTGGAGCAAGGCATTACTCTTAAATATGAAGTCTGTTAACAACAGAACAATGTTCATCCTGAATGGCGTGTTTTTCCTCGCTGGGGAACAGATTGGAGAGATTGGATTTATTTGAATGTGGTACGTTAAAGTGAGGTCTTTCCAGTGTTTATCAATTTATCTCTGTGTTATGTTGATTTCTTGCAGGGTATTTTGGTCCTATGGGCATGCCATATATTCCCATACAGTTAAGATATATGCTGTCAGAAGAGATCCAAGAACAAACCTGCCATCCCTTCCACCAACAAGGGGAAACAAGCCTGCTACTCTGTCACGCTGTCACTAACACAGAATAAACATCGTCTAATTTTAGTTGGGGAAATGAAGAAACGATTTGTTAGAGAAGCAGACTGGCAGCTCTCCGATGTGTTTGAAGGAATCATCCAGGATATCAAAGAGGGAACAGGTTAAAGGGATGAAGCACCACATCACCCGGTGGTCCAGACAGAAGAAATGAAGGAACAGTGTTCCTGTAAGGCCCAGTAACTCTTCATTCACTGTTCACCATCATTACACAGCAACAGCAGCACGGGTAGCGTAGCACTGTATCAAAGACGCTGGTTAATATGCTAACGGACTCTGCTAACTTTACATAGAAATAGAAGAAAGACGAGTGAGTCCTGTTGTTAAAATCCTGTTACATCCTGGTACCGAACACACAGAGACGGGACTTTTGGGTGTGTCGTCTTTCTGATTATGTATTTTCACCGTCAGCAGGAACGAGACAAAGTTCAAACAGGAGAATATTTGTCTCACAACGTTGACGATCGCACACCTTTTTTCCAAAATAAGGTGTCATGGGGAACACCAGAAGGGGCGGGACTTCACCCCTCTATAATCGTCGGACCAAGATCAGAGCTGGCCGACGCTGCGCCGTGATTGGCCGGTCCGCCTTCAAAGGGGCAGAACTTATCGTTGTTACACAACGGAGCACTGAGAGCTGCTGTATGACAGCTGAGGCTTGTGGGAAACGTATTCTCAGCCCAGAGCTCACAGCGCCATTATGGAGGAATGAAGAAAAGAGGGTGGAGATGAAAAAACAAGGCCTGTCAAGGATTCACTGATGTGTAACCTTCTTTAGCTTCTATACGCCGCTACGTGTATCTACTTATGCAGCAGTAGCTTCCTTGTTCCCCGTCTTTTCTCTCCGTTTCTGTCTGGTTGTCAGGTCTTCGGGGTCGTCGGGACGAACCGAGCCCAGCCCGATGTAATTACTGCCAGTCAGACTGAGGGGGGAGGAACGTGGGAAGCTAAGCGGGTGCAACCCTAAAGACCTGCCAATCTCCCAGAAAGAGACAAGAGAAAGGGCAGGAAGCAAGAGCCAGACATGAACAGAGAGGCAGAGCGCTACCTTAAATTAGCTGGATCCATGCGAGCTGACAGGAAGCTGATCAAACTGTGGCGAGGTAAAAAGGCGCTCAGAGACGAGGCAGTAAATAGGCCGCGCGACAGCTTCATCTTCCCGAGCTGTTAAAGACACCGCTTTCCAGTGATTAGACAGAGCCCGCCCTACATTTTAGACACTCGCCGGTTACACTGAAATCTCAATCACTGCCACGTCGCCCAGACCTCGCCACCTCCGGCCGCTTTAAAACGGAGACACTCGTTCTGCAGCTTGGATGGCCTCGGCCGACCGTGACCTCCGACACGGAGGAGAAGGAAGGATCAACGGAAGCTTTGCTTTCTGCAGTTTGTTATGTTTTCTGGTTGTCCGTCTGTCCGTCATGTCACATAGTCGTCTGGAGGTAAGTAAAACTTTCAGGACCAACTCTGATTAGATGTTGGTGGTCAAAGTCAGCTACCATTATCATGAATGCAATATCTCAGGATCTAAAGATAAGTATTTTTCCTGAAAATTAGATGCAAAAAATGTATTTATCCGAAATCAAATGGCATGATTCTTTTGTGTCAGTTAAACGTTGTACTATCATAGTTTTTAAACTGTTTCTGAAGCACCTTGAGATTTCTTTTAATTTAAAGTGTGCTATATAAATTAAATTCATTATTCTTATTCATATTATTGTTTATTGTATTATTAAATTCAGCTACAATCAAAGCACATTGTGTATAATTTAAGCAACACTAGATGCAACAATTATGAGATGAATAACTGTTAAGGCAATGAGACGGCATTAGTCAACATTAGAAGGAGCTGCTTCACCAAGACTCGATCTGGATCAGGGAACTCCTTCCTGTCCGGCGATCTGAAGACTCGGTGGGAGGCGGCGTGTGCTTTATGATTAATAATGAACAGGTGGTGCCCAGTACCATGTGACAAATAGATTGATGGATGGACAGCATTAAGTTTGCATGCTTGAACTTGGCCATGGCTGCCAGGATCATGGAGTTGCCAGGGATCCGTCTCTTGGAAGTGATGCTAGACAACGCCTTAAAGTCATCTGGCGTTTTTTAAAGAGCCATTCTATGAAGATGAGATTGATTCTATATTGTGTTCAGAGGCGGCTTGTGCAGGATGGCCTGCAATGTATGTCTCAACACGTTGTCTCCCTTTTATATTCCTCTGGAAACTAATAGTTTGGATGTGTATTCCCAGGAACCCCATTAGGACTGACCTCCATGTAGACCCCGACATCAACACGCCATATAAGGTCATCTAGACATGAATACAGCAGAGACCTTGTTGTTTGGACCACAGACAGTCTCTGGTTCCTCACATAGTCTGGTCTGGTCTCTGGACTAATGTGAGCTTCTATCTAGACCTGTAGGGACCACAGACAGTCTCTGGTTCCTCCACATAGTCTGGTCTGTGGTCCCTACAGGTCTAGGGACTCATGTGAGCTAGTATCTAGACCTGTAGGGACCACAGACAGTCTCTGGTTCCTCCACATGGTCTGGTCTGGTCTCTGGACTAATGTGAGCTTATATCTAGACCTCTGGGGGACCACAGACAGTCTCTGGTTCCTCCACATGGTCTGGTCTGGTCTCTGGACTAATGTGAGCTTCTATCTAGACCTGTAGGGACCACAGACAGTCTCTGGTTCCTCCACATAGTCTGGTCTGGTCTCTGGACTCTGGACTAATGTGAGCTACTATCTAGACCTCTGGGGGACCACAGACAGTCTCTGGTTCCTCCACATAGTCTGGTCTGGTCTCTGGACTAATGTGAGCTTATATCTAGACCTCTGGGGGACCACAGACAGTCTCTGGTTCCTCCACATAGTCTGGTCTGGTCTCTGGACTAATGTGAGCTACTATCTAGACCTGTAGGGACCACAGACAGTCTCTGGTTCCTCCACATAGTCTGGTCTGGTCTCTGGACTCTGGACTAATGTGAGCTACTATCTAGACCTCTGGGGGACCACAGACAGTCTCTGGTTCCTCCACATAGTCTGGTCTGGTCTCTGGACTAATGTGAGCTTATATCTAGACCTCTGGGGGACCACAGATAGTCTCTTGTTCCTCCACATAGTCTGGTCTGGTCTCTGGACTAATGTGAGCTACTATCTAGACCTGTAGGGACCACAGACAGTCTCTGGTTCCTCCACATAGTCTGGTCTGGTCTCTGGACTAATGTGAGCTACTATCTAGACCTCTGGGGGACCCCAGCCAGTCTCTGGTTCCTCCACATAGTCTGATCTGGTCTCTGGACTAATGTGAGCTACTATCTAGACCTCTGGGGGACCACAGACAGTCTCTTGTTCCTCCACATAGTCTGGTCTGGTCTCTGGACTAATGTGAGCTACTATCTAGACCTCTGGGGGACCCCAGCCAGTCTCTGGTTCCTCCACATAGTCTGGTCTGGTCTCTGGACTAATGTGAGCTACTATCTAGACCTGTAGGGACCCCAGACAGTCTCTGGTTCCTCCACATGGTCTGGTCTGGTCTCTGGACTCATGTGAGCTACTATCTAGACCTCTGGGGGACCCCAGCCAGTCTCTGGTTCCTCCACATAGTCTGGTCTGGTCTCTGGACTAATGTGAGCTTCTATCTAGACCTGTAGGGACCACAGACACTGACTTTTGTACATGAATGCTGCTGTTCCATGCGTCCTTCCACCTCCTCATCACCACCCAGGTTCATCATCCTCATCAGGCTACCGGTCTCACCAGAATCATTAGACCACGATCTGGACTCCTAATTTACAAACCTCCTGCAGAATCAAAGCGCCAACGACTTTCCGTAAAGACTTAATGATCACATCTGTTAGAACCAACAGTTATCTTTTCTCCGCTCACTTCTCTCCTGATTGAAATCCTTCCATTGCACATCTGTGTTATAATGACACTGCGAGGTACGCCTCTATGCCAGTCGCTTTTTAAGGAGAAAACCAGGCAGAATGAGAGGATTTAGCCACGATAAAGCTCAGCGTCTCTAAACGGGGACTGCATCCTCACCATTCAGCCGGAGGGTTTATCTGTCACCTCTTTGTCTGTCTCAACACGCTGTTGATCAGCCTGGACAGCCGCCAAATCTGCTCCGTCCCATTCGTCACTTAACTGGTGTTATATTATCTCCCGCTGCCCTTGCTGATGACTTTTATCCTCTCCAGTCGCGGGCGGAGGAATGATGGAGGGTGGATGGAGGCAGGCAGGATGAAAAAGTGGGAAAAAAAACACGTGTCTCTGGAGTCAGTAAATAAAAATAAAAATAAGAGTGATGTAGTGTAATTTTTGAAAGCCTCTGTGATGATTCACACACGGAGGAGGATGAGGTGGAGGTGGAGACGGCGAAACCAAGGGCGGAGTGTCAGACAGGTGTTTATGTGTGTGCAGAGGGCAGGAAGGTGAATCCGACTCAGTGCCCAGTCAAGTGGAGCCTCGTATCACCTCCTCCTGACTGAGCAGCATATCTGCCGTGCAGAGTGGCTGCTAAATCTCCCAGGTATTTGCTTTTGAAAAGGTAATTAAGCCGTTAGGTACGGCACCCTGGAAGGTCGTTCCGAGCCAAATCCCACAGCAGATTAACATGCCGTCGCTGGACATTACTCATTAGACTCTAGCAGCTAAATTAGGCGATGGTTTTTCTGCTGTATGGGCTCTTTTTTAGTTTGATTTAGTTTTTCCTGCATAACCAGGGCATCGACTTCTGTCTTAAACACCATCTCGGCCATTAGCCTGGCTTTGCTAACTTGTTAGGGACCTTAGCTATGTTACAAGTACAAATGTGACATTATTTGACTTGATGTGGTTTCATCAGTTTTTCCACTGGCTGTCATTTATTACATATTTTTCTTGGCTTGAAAAATTGACTAAGGACATATGTGTAATGTGATCTTAGTCAATTTAAAAGTGCATTTCATTCATGACTTAATTAAGACGGTTGACCACGGTACATGTGTCCTGGATGTGGTCTGCCAGCAGGGGCGGGACCTCTTTAGTCCTCTTGCATGGAAGCAAGTTGTCTGGTTGATCCACCTTATTCCAGGCGTCACAGAGAGGCTGTCACGCTGTATTTCAGCAGCTTCTTATTCAGCTCAAAGATAAAATATCCATTTGCATTCCAAGTTTTATGTGAAAGTGCAGAGAGAGAGAAAAAATCCCAGTCTTCCTCATTCCTCTGTAATCTGCTAGGAGGTGAAACTTCATCGCTCAGTGATTTCATGCCTGTGGAACACATTAAACCTGGAGTCCTAAATATAAATATAGCCGAACCGACCGCTGCTGCAAGCGCCCACAACGTCCAGTGCATCCAGCACTGATCCAGGTTTGTTGTTCCTATATATAGTCCGTTGGGGGTAAACGGGAGGCGATTTACATTTCCACTCCACCGGCCCGGTGTTAACCCCCCGGAATGAGCCATGAAATTACTCCATTTTCAAAGAGCAGAGAGGGGGGAAAGGAAGAGTTCTGGTGCCGCCTAAAAATAAATATAAAACCGCGGACCCCCAGGGGGCTTTTCCCATGATGCAATGCAGTCTATTACCCACTCTGACATGAGACACTGCCACACAGGCTGGGGCTGAGGTTTACCTCTCACAAGCCATCAGTGTCACGGGAACATGCAGATACAGAAAAGGAAATAAATAAATCTATGCATGTCACAAACATGTGAATGTTGGCGGCTCATATCCACACATCTGTATAATCCCTGCTTCAGTGTAGGGCCAGTGCATCTTAACAAAGCTGCAGAGAGTCTGCATATGCAGCCGTGTGGATGGAGGCTGAATCCTGGACTCAAACTGCAGGACAGTCATGCTCACAATGCACAGTTTGCAGCTGGCATGTCTAGTCGCTGTAAAAGTCCATCCCTGAGAATACAGAGAAGAACACAGGCTGGTGTGAGACATGCCAGGCCGACCTGGCCTTCCTCTTTTTACTGCAAAGAAAAACTAGAATTGCTGCCTCGTGGTCCGCCAACCAGTCATGTTGAAGTTTACAGCCACGTCTCTCCACCGGCCTTCAAATACAAGTCTGATTGTGTAGAAAGCTTTGAGAAACGAGCCCACTTGTAAACATTGTAAACATGAGTTTATGGTCTCAATCTCTAGTTTCAAGTCTTCTTCAATCAGCATGATGTTCATTTAGTACATTATTATTATTATTAGTCCACCAGACCAGAAAGCAGCAAATGCTTTAGGGTGGGGCTACCTTGTGATTGACGGGTCACAACCTGGCATGGGATCTGCTCGGCCCATGACGGGCATTTAAAACCTCCCTGAACATCACTGGTCCCCATCTACCGAGCATCCCTGATATTGGTGACAAGAGGTGCCTGCAAAGAGCCCAAAGTATATTAAGACAAAAACCACCAACCATAGCCTGTCCACCCAGCTGCCGCCTGGCAAGACAGCTGAGTTTTTGTGTGTATTTTGTTATTTAGTAAAAATGCCATACAAACTGCAGATCGTCGTGCAACCCAGTTCTACAATGATTTCATCTACAAGAAATCTAACCTTGACCTTGAGATATCGCATTCAGGAGAAGGAACCAGACGGAGGGACAACCCTGAAAACAGAACGCCTCCGGTTCCAGCTGTCGCCGGCACGGAGGCATTAACAAAAACAAACCCCGGAGGGTCCGACATTTGGGGACAGCATGACTTTAATTCTCTAACTCTCCACTCTGAAGGCCGCCACCGCACTTCCACCCAGATCTATCGATTATCCATCAGTGTGTCAGAGAACGTACAAACACAGATCACTTTAGATAAAACACACACTCCAACACGGTCCACCTAACTCCTCCGCCCGAGGACACCGGCTGTCTAATCCACTGCTGCTCCAACGAACTCACTACAGAGGAAAAGAAGACTGACACGGAGGGATCCGGGGTCCGACACGGCCCTCTTAAGAGGATGAAGGAGCGCTGCCCGGGATGGATGTCGGAACAGAAGAAGGCCAGACGACACCAACATTCATATAAATTGCATCGGGACATAATGGAGGAAATGATGAGTGGATGAGCTCTGTTGTTTTCTCGCCTTGATGTGATGACACGGGAGGACAGATTAGATCTGGCTGACGATCGATAACTCAGGGCAAATGTCAGAGAGGAGGAGGAGTAATATGATGTGAGGTGTGATCAGGCTTCAAACTCAGGGACTCACAAGATAACCGATTACGTTCACACGCACAAAATAATCCTGTTTTACTCTGAAAAAGCAATCCTCCTAGGAAGCTGACGGAGATGAATTCCACTCATATTCCTGTTATCTTGCAGCCCTGCGTTCTACGTTAACCAGTGGAGGCCTCGCATCCCTCTGAAGATCCATGCACACATCCAAACACCTGTTGGGATCCTTCCTAGTGACGGGGGGTTATGCATCTCTGCACTATGTTAGCTGGTTGCTTTGAACCAGCCCAGTCTCTGCTTTCACCCCCATGAAAATGCAATCAAAGGGTTTTTATGCATATGTTTTTGTTTGTCATTTAACATGAAAACAGATGTAAATGACTGTATTAAAGATTGAGAAAGACGACTCATGGTGGGCTATTTATTTAAAACAGGACTTTGAACCAAGTGATGCGTTCATGATGGTTTTCCTAAATCTAACGTTCATTTTGCTGCCTAAGCCGAGCGTTACACTTCTTTTAAGCCCAACCGAATTTTCCTAAACCTGTTGACGTCATGTCTCTTAACACTAGTTTAAAGTCGTGTTGAGTGACACGGGGAAAAAAGGCATGTAATCGGAAAATGTTCCTTCAAGTGCCATTACATGTGCCATCAGTTATGTGTTGTAGATGTCCTGGTGTGATAGAAACCCTTAAACCCAAACTGAAAACTCTAACTTTGGTTTGAAATGCATACATTGATTGTTTTTTACGTTCCTGACGGAGAAGCAGAGCAGCAGAGTTCAGGCAGAGACAAGAATCAAAGAGATTTGAACTGATGATCAGAGACATTCATACTTATGTATGTATGATCATATCTATATATGGGAATATGAAGAACCAGATTTCTCATGTTCCTGTAAATGTGCCCTGAATCAAAACTAATGCAAGAATCAAAACTGAGGTTCAAATTCTAATTATCCGTAGAGATGTCTTCTCTCCAGTATAACAGGCCGGTATGTCACACTAAAAAAACACAGCTGTGTCTCTTTCCATCAAAATCATGACCCAGTTACTCAAGATAATCCCTAGACCTCGCCGGTCGGATCTATTTTCTTTCAACCTAACTACACCCTCCAACCGTATCACCGCTCTGAGGGAAGAATGGATGTAAATAAAGAACATTACAGCACAGCCATTAATGTTTACGTCTCGTCTAATTGAGGAACAACTTCCGTTTCTGAGAAGTGAAGCCAATCCTCAAGAGTCCTAAACTTCCATTTTCTATGAGTCTTTGAGAAAATGGTCCTACTTCTCTCTTGATGTATTATCTCAGTAAACATTGTAAACATGAGTTTATGGTCTCAATCTCTAGTTTCAAGTCTTCTTCAATCCAGCATGATGTTCATTTAGTACATTATGGTCCATTTAGAGTCCACCAGACCAGAAAGCAGTTCTCCAGAACAGAGCAACTCAATCTAAGGATCTGGATTAATAACTCTAGAGGGAAGAGGAAACGTACGTATGTGAACTGTCCCTTCAAGCTCCTCTGAAACATTAAAGCAGCTGTAAGTGATATTTCTCTCCACGTTTCTGAAACCAAAACCTTTTTCTAAACTTACGGACGATTTCCAAATGACTGCACTTACATGTTGTAATCCAGCTGACACCCAAACTCCACTTAGCTTCATTTACATAATGAATCCATGAAGAGCTGCCAGAGCTCTTCAAGGGCGCACACCAACCACACAATGTTGTTTATGAGATATGGAATTATCGATTCGACGACCCGGCGTAACCGGCGAGGAAACCCGATGATCGGCCGTGTTCACACGCAGCCACTCGGACTGCTATCACTCACAGATGGTTTGATAAATCCATCCACATTAGCCTCGTTAGATGAGCCAGAGCACCAAATGAGGAGAAATTCCATTAAAAAGGTCAAGCAGGCAGATCATGACGTAATGCATGTTTTAATCTCACACGCCGCAAGCAAGCGTCGCAAACGTAGGAAGGAATCGTGTCCCGTCTGATCGGGAAAACTATTTAATATATTTAATATTTAATAACACTTTGACTTGCAGGTTTTTTGCAACCCTTCCTTTTTCAGTGTGCATCCTCCTCCTCCAGAATCTAAAACACGACATGAACGCGAACCCTTCTCAGACGAGATTGGCTTTTTTAAAAGTTTGCTCCCCCGAGGTGCAAAGTCCTCCCTCCTGAGCGGATTAATCGGATGTTTGGGTACAAAAATATGAAAGTGCCGAAACACTTGTCGGATTAACAGCAGGAGAGAATTAACAGGTTACCACTAAAACTATTTTTCATTTCAATATCAAAATCTCATCTTCTGAATTCAAGTGCACGTTCGGCTGATGGTTTGGAACCGATGCTGTCAGCCAGATGGACCGCTAATGAACTATGAAGGGATTCAAGCAATCAGCAAACACATTTGGCCATTTTCTTTTTTTCTTCTCCTCTAAACTGAAACTAAAAGAAGCAATTAAACGCGATGCGAGTACACAGAATACAGAATACCTCAGCTGGGATCTGCCAGGCTCCGTCTACCGAGCATCGAGAGTCAGCTCCTTCCACGCTCACACTATCGCCGTACATCGGACCGGCCGCCGTGTGCGGAGGTTAAACCCCACCGACGCCAACCACGTGACGTCTGGATGGATGTCACATGTGGTCAGTAAATCGATGGCGTGCACTCACGGCCCGGCCTGGAGGGAGGCTGCGATGTGGTTCGCCACTCAATACTTTCATTCAACGTCCGTGAATATGGTCCCACTTTGTTTGGACATGTATGTCGCTGCTCGTGGAGCTCTGCAGGAAGAGAAACGGCCGAGCAATGTAGCGTGGCAAAGAAAATAACAACCAGTCGATAGCATGAAGGGTTGCTCAAACAGGCTCCAAGGTTGCTGAGCAATGAAGGGGGTTCAGACAATGAAATGAGAGGAGGACCGTCGTGAGACTTGGCTGATAATCTGCTGTACAGTGTTGGTGCAGAGCGACCAGGATGAGGGGATGAAAGGAAATAAAGGATGGGGGGCTTATAGGGGCTTCATGGAGAGAGAAAAAAGTTTCTCCACAGAAGCTGCGAGGTAAACAGAACGGGAGAATGGAATGAATTGAAGCTGAGAAAGACGATGCTAAAGCAGCATGAATGATTTGAAACAGCGTCGGTGCTTCCTCTTCTGTCAGCCAACTGAAACAACTCACAGCTTTGAGGGGTTTTTCTAAAAAGTTTGCCGTGCTGTGGTGTGATGTGATCCAGGAGGCTGCCTCTAATCTCTCCCGGAGGAGGGGAGGAGAACGCAGACGGAAAGGAGATGCAAAAGGTTGCTGGAGCAGAGAGGCTCAGTCAACGCCGAGGCAGGTGAGCGGAGAATCGAGGCATCGCCACCGGCAAGAAAAACCACTATCAAACGGAGACATGAAATAACTCCGTTTCCTGCTTATTTCAACAAGCAGCAAAGGATGTCAACCTGAAATCTGCCGGCACTCGGCTTCCTTTGAAAGTGTTTGGAGACAAAGCCGGAGAAGTGGCCAACCTGTCTCCTGCAAAATGACGTTCCCATACAACTACATTTCTTATGTGTTTGTCTGGATGGTCACAGCCTCCAACAAAGCAGACGAAACAACATCATTACCTTTCAAATGGCTATGCAGTCGGAACAAAACACAGCAACGAAGAGCAGTCTTCAAAAAGCTTTTCATGAACACAACGTGAACGGGTGAAAGTAAGACGACAACTCTAGACCCGACGAAGCCGTGGTAACGACCTGTCAATCAAAAGGTAGCCCCGCCCTAAAAGATCCGCTGCTTTCTGGTCTGTTTGACTCTAAATAATTCAATTCTAATCATTTACACACTATATTGAAGAAGACTTGAAACTCGAGATCGATGTTTTCTGAGAAAATGAAGTATTTTCTTATTGACATCGCCCCCTGATGGCCAGCAGAGAGAATGTTTAAGGTGCTTCAGCCTTCTGGTTTCAGACCCGGAGGTTGCTGTCTGGGTGAACCCATGTTTCTCCCAGCAGCAGATGTCCTCGGTGGGGGGGGGGGTATCTGTGCACACTTCAGTCAGATGTGGTGCCTCGTCAGCTTCCTTGTTTCCGGTCTAACGGCGAGACAAATGAGCTCACACCTGGGGGGCACGCGGCCGTTCTCCCGGCGCTCCCACCTGTCTCTGCAGGTCTCTGCAGCACGCTGTGCTGATTGGGGGTCTGTCTCTCTGAGCTTAATTGCCATGTTATCATCTCCACTCCTGCACTGCCACTTCGTCTAGGCCTTTCAGTCAGACGGACATGCCAATTACCCCTCCTCCACACACACTCGCGTGGTTCAGCGAGGCTGCGTTGTCAGGCTCCACAGCAGACAGCAGCTGGTACAAAGCGGGCAGTTTGAGGATGAAACGGGGGGACGAATCAAAGCTCGCCGTATTGCACACACACAGGAAGTCCCAGCAGGAGCTTCTTGTCCAGGCTGAACCATCCCGAGGGACCCGTTCTACTCCCCTTCCTCTTTTAATCCCTCACTGGAAGCCTCCATTCATCTCTGCTCTTTCTCTACGTACGTCCTCGTGGTTTTTAGCAGATGTTGGGTTTATCTTGTAATAACATGTTAATTGGTGAGTGTTATTGTGGCTGGATTTCTTTTAGACGACGACGTTGATATTTATGTGGAGGACAGAGGACTACATAGAGAACTCCATCCAGAAAACAAGCATTTTAAAAGTTGTTTGCTTGTCGTCTTGCAGACAGACCTAACAAACCATGACTGTGGACTTTTCACTAATAACCATCAGCATGGAGTAATTTCAGCATTCTTTTAAGTCCGTTTATTGCAATTACATCACCGTTAAATTGTTTGTTTGGTTCATAGAGCTGTTTTTTTTTTCTTCTGACGTGTGTTGGACTTCCACAACATCGGCCACGACTGATGAAATGTTGATATCCCTATCAAGGTAAGCCCCTCCCATCTGTGATGCCAACATTCTGCTCCGTATTTGGTGTGAACACACAGCGACAAGAGAAAACGTCTCTGAAGAAACAATGGCGACAGTAACAGCCGACGTAATTAGATGAGAAACGACTTCCTTTCCCCCGTTTCCTTCGGTAAACGCATCACGGCGCACCATCAACCTCAGGTTCTCCAACACTATTAGCTCCCTGTTAATAACTCTGCTAATGTTGACTTCTAATGACGCCAGATGTTTCTCCACGCTGAAGTCGAGACTGCTCAGGGCTCCTCGGAGAGACCTGCCAATTAATCAGCCCGAGTGTGTGTGTGTGTGTGTGTACTTGTTAATGCTGACTCTTTTAATGGTGCGAGTCACAGTGATTTCAGTCCAATCGTTCCAAAACTCTCATTCCTGCTCTGCTGAAGCGTTTCCTTATTAGCAGCCGGCTCCTCAACCGACGATCACACGCAAACTTGAAATCACACCCAATTATCCCTCAGATACATCATGTTAACAACGGGGCATTAATGGCCTGAAATACCCCCCCCCCCCACTTGCACATCTGTGACATTACAACTTTAATTCACGCCTTCACTTTAAATGAAAGAGGACAAGAGAGAAGAGTTTTATCACGCAACCCTTCAGTTCATCCAACCCCACATCCTTCCGTACAGTTCGTGCACGTCAATCTGCTCACTACAGAGGCCTTTTGTTCTTGCCTTTCACAATAAAAGCCCTAGACATCACCGCAGCATCGCGGGGGAACTTAACCAAACGACCGTACTCCTGAACCCACGTAGTCCGGCTGGTGCATCCTTTCTGCCCATCATCCAAAGAGAGTACTCGACCTTGTGGCGAGATCTTTACTTCCGTGGATATTCCGTATCATAGCAACCGAAGCTCTCAGCCTCTCAAAGGCTCCCGCAAAGTGTTTTCAGCTCAACAAAAACACACAACTTTTGTCATTGACTTTGAAATATGAAGTCATCGTTGAGATTAACAGAGAGAAAATGTTCTACACATAAAGACAGATGTCTCCTCTATGTAATGCCTATTAAATGCATAATATTGATCATTTAAAGGTAAACTGAGCAAATGTATTATTTGGGAAGATTATATGAAAAAATGAGCCCTCCATATAGATCGATAGATCTTCCTGGATAGTGATCAGTGAGACTCGACACATGACTTGAGTGCAAACAATGGCCCCAACTTTACGTATGTAGTTATGCATGAAGAAGCACGTGTCGGCTCATGCATGTTTTTTTTCCGTGTGAGCGGCGGCGACCTGATATGTAGGGCGAGACCGAACCGCTGGGATGACAGCTTAGCCCCGCCCACACTAACGCTGACTGACAGCCCCGTAACCTCGGCTGCCTCCCGCGACAACCGGTCCGGTCCTGCTTCCACTTCAACGTCTGTCATTTCAACCTCAATATAAGCACATTTTGGGCGTAACGCTGTAAAAAAACATTCAGCAGGACAAAATCAGACGAAGTGGAATGATTTTGGGTGTGGTGTTTTCAGGACGATGTTTTGGGACACAAACCGATGGCTGTTTTATTGCTTAAAGCCACTGTCAAGATCTGCAAAAGTCTTCCGTTGCCCCGGGCGCTTGCACAGAGTCAAAATATACATGGCTGCACATGCATGGCTGCAGGATTTTTCTGTCTTTCAGGCCCGGAGCCTTTGTCCCCGCTGCCTCCATCTCCCACTTCTACGGGACAAATCCCTCCTAATCGACGGATAAGGCACCACGGCCACATGTCTCAGTGGATTTCAACAGAATCAGGTCAGAAGGGTGCAGACGCTCTAAAGAGCATTATTCTACACAAAGAGTGCACGGCCGATGTAACGGGAGCAATGGAGCAAAGTAAAGGATTAAAAGAGCCACAAATCCAAAGGAAACTGGGGTGAAAAGAAAAACAATGACATGGAGAAAGAAGATCTCCATCTTGAGCTCCCGGTCTGGGATGTAGGTGTTGGAAAAGCTCCGTAGCCCCAATATCCATCTTGAGAATGAATCATTTAACAGTGAAGGGGCACATGAGGTAGTGGGTTACATTTAGGCTAAAAGGCATCTCTTCTGTTCAGCCTCCGGGACATTCAGGAAATCACTTCTTACTTGTGGCTAAAAGGCTAAAAGTTTCTATATGTGCATGCAAACAGAAACCTGCATGTCACATTAACCACTTAAATATCCACGTGGCATGTTTATAGATGGGTGTAATATATATTTGACATGGCGTGAGGCAGTTCTGGAGAACACCATATGGCTTTTATGTCTCTCAGCCAGCGCGTCCTCTGGGCTCAGCGTGTCTGGGAATGGAAAAAGGAGGGAAAGTTTGCAAAGAGGAAGTCCCACTCTGTCAGCGAGCACACAACGATGGTGGGAATGACTCGATTGGAGAGAGGATTTTTTAAATAAAAGCAGGAGAATGAGATGCATGTGAGAATAAAGAGATGTGAACGAATGTCTGAGAGAAAGAAACCGTAGTCGAATGTTAGATCCAGAGGTTAAAGATTTGTTGTAATTACACAAGAACGACGACGCTGCAGCCTCCAGCAGCCGTGTATCTCACTTCAGATATATTTGTGGAGAATAAAACATGAATGAGATGAGAGATGATTAATATCAGCGATTTAAAAAGTACAGAATCTCTGCAAAATAAGTCGAGAATAGAAGATTCTATGAGATATAATACACATACAAAGGTGGACTAGAGTGCAGATCTCCAGCAGGTCCATCTGCAGCAACCCCAGCTGCATTGTGGGATTGAATGAACACACGCCTGGCTAAACGATGGGCTGCGAGGCGTCATAAAACACATTCAAACTCAAAAACAAACGCTCACACACTGAATGAGTCCTGCTCGCCGGGCTAGTTCAGGAGGAGTGAGTCAGGAGTCGGTATAAAACAAGAAATAACGTGTTTCAACCACAAGGAGTCCTTTACGACGGATTCAACGCCCCTTTTAAACTGCCTTCTTCGTTACAGAACAGGCTGTCAGGTCAATGAGGGTCGTCTCAGAGGAGGAAGGAGGTGAGACGACATCGTGAACGGGGAGAGCTGGGAAGCCCCGACAGAAGGTGACGTTTTGATGGACGTGTTATGTGGGCGACCCGCCACCGGGGGGATATAAAGAGCTCAGAACGTTGATCAGAAGTAGAAGTATATAGATGGATCCAAGAAATCCAGTAGTTGCTCGTACAAAGTTCAGTGACTCGAGTCGTGTAAATGTGCACGACGAGCAAAAGAGACTCGACTCAGTTCATCTTCTGTTGTTTTTGCAGCGCCTCTCCGTTTCCTGTAGCCTCTCCGTTTCCTGTAGACGACAAAAACGCATACGATGATGTCATCGCCCAACAACAACGGCGGCCTACGTGCTCGTGAACGTGCTGCAGCAGATGTTCTGCTCGTCTGTACGACGGCGTATCAGGGCCACTGTATGAAAACAACGGAGAAAAGAAGATACTATGATTTATGATACTAACAAACAACCGGCATTTATGCTAGCTAACTTCCCATTTATGTCAAATGTATTTGTCTAATTAACCCATCCCAACATGTGACAACGCCTCGTCAAGGTCCTCGGGGTGACGATGTGGATTATTGTCCCGTAAACTTATTGGGTGTTTGTTTGATCGGGTGGTCGGGTGGATATTAGCCGTCGCTTTCACGTGTTGCCATAGCAACGGCAAACATTCGGTCAAGCTCCGTCTCTTCTTCTCTGTTTTTGGTGTATTTTTGTAGCAGTGACAGCGCCACATATAGGCCTGGGATATGTACTACAGCGTGCTGAGTCATTTCCAGTGGATTCGTCTGGAAGCAGATTTTCTTGAAATGACGCCGAGGAAAAACTGAGTTTTGGTACGTGTGGACGAACCCAAAGAGTCACAGGTGTCGAGCTGCATTTAAACAACTCCGGCGGTGGAACTGACGCGCCGACACTTGGCTGCCTGTTAACACAGCAAATGGAGGGTCTATTGGAGCAGCGCTGTGACAGCCAGAGGAGGCCAGAGACCCTGTCGGGGCTGTATATGTACAATATATATAGTCACAGGGTACTATTACAACACTCAGCAGGGGGCACAGCAGGAGAGGAGAGAGACTATGCACAGAGACAGAAGGTGAACCGTATGGAGGCATGAACATTCAGAAGTGAGATGTGTGAAATATCGTGTGGAGCAGCAGGAGGAGCAGAGAGAGAACGGCTGATAAAGGAGAAGACGAAAGTAAAATTGATTTCTATTTTTGGAATAAGTATGACCGACCGAGGAGTGGAGCAGGTCTGAAACATGTCTCAAAGTCAAATAAGACTCTGTCACGTGCAGATCAAACGTGTCAGAGATCACGCTACCAGTGGACATTTAATTGCTTCTTTCTCTTTTTTGTTGCGGTGGATGAACGTGACTCCTGAGTGCGAGGATGTCCGCCGTGTTCCAGCCGTAGCAGACGCCATAAGCCATTTGGTTTAATGGGCAATCTGCACGGCGGGCGCCGCTGACCCCCGGCACTCGGTGGGAGGGGCAGCCCACCTATTAACGAAGAGTGAAAAGCTCTGAGCTTGCCCTATCACACAAGGCCACACTTAATTAGACTGTTTGTTTAGCAGGCTCTAATGGGGAGGATGGTGAGTGTGTGTGTGTGTGTGTGTGTGTGTGTGTGGGAGGGGGGTTGACTGCTCTCCTTGAAACTGCAGGCTGAAAGACATCTGGACGTCAGGACGAGACGGAGGACGTTAGTGGAACGCAGCCTCATCACGGCTCCATATGACATGTTTGCGTAGCCTCAAATATAATTTGATTTATTAAAAGAAATACTCTCTTACAAGTAAATGTCCTGCATTCAAAATGTTACTCAGGTACAAAAGCGTTATCATACAAATGTCCTTTTCAAATTCTAGAAAGGGCCGCGGCATAAAGTGCACTAATTGGCAATTTTGTTTGTAACTAGCGTAGCATTAAAGCATGGGAGAATAAGCAAGCTGGTCCACTAGCTAATTCCACCATGCTCTAATGCTACGCCGGCAGCTGAAACTAAGTTGTCACGTGACGTCAAGGTGCTTTGCTAATCTGCGATAGGAGTCTGGGTTTGTAACGTTACCTCCCCACTGCTGCCGCTGGTTTTAACGGGAATATCTGCTCCACACTTAACCTGTCTCTATGGCTCTATCTCATTTCCTCAGGATGGATGGGAATGATGCAGAGCAACAATGGAATATTCCTAATGGTAACGTCAGTTATTGCAATACCATTAAGGTAATTATAGCTAAAAGTTAGACGTACACACATGTTGTATCTGGACGGCCCTGATGAGATCCAGCATGGAGGGAGGGAATACGGGAAACCAGACGCTGACTGAGTTTATGTGTATTCAGTCAGTAAGTAACACCAGTTTGATACATGAGGGATTCAACCCCTGTATGAAATTATACCTAATTAGTGCAATCCTTCAGAAAAATTACATTTCTCTTTTTCACCCGTCCCGGTACCCTTTCAGCCCGACTCCCTTGATGTCTCTCCCTGAGCACAAGGCTAATTAAAGGAGAGAAATTGGATATGGGCTTGTGTGCAGTCTAATTCAGGGAGGTGGGGGGGGGGTCGGACCCAGGACAATTGGGCACTGGATCAGAACGGCGAAACCTCGGACCGGAGGAGGTGAAAGTCCACCAGACTGCTCCTCCTGGTAATCCACTGCAGATCTACTCTTTCACCACTTCATCAATCTCAGTTTGTTTATCTAGAGAGCCGTCCTCTGTCCTGTCCCGCCGCCTGGGTCAGAGGTCAAACGGGCAGATCGTGACAACATCCGTTAGATCAATACCTCATTGAAGATGTCCTCCATCAACACACACTCTCTAATGAACCAGTTTGAAAACAAACTGATCATTGTTTTCCTATTACAGTGAGTATTCCTTCCTACAAGGATAATTTATGTTTGGTCAAATTTCAAATTTGCTCTTAGTGCCACAGTTTCGGCCACTTTAATAACATTGTACCAATTTAAGTGGCAAATATGTCAATAAAGGGTTGTAGTATTGGATACGTCAGCAGCCGACTTGAAATGGAATGAACAGAGTGCAAACCTTAACCTTATTGGATAAATATAGGATCATATGGTTCATATAGGAAATATATATATTGGATAAAAAGATTGCACTCACTTGCACATCACATTTCTCAGCATATTCTTAATGGTTAAAATCCTGATCAGATCGTACCGTGACTTTGTGAAGTCGTGCGATGACACAGTGACTCACTCGAGTTTAACCTTTCACGCCTCGCGGTTTATATAATCCGCCTTAACTGTTGGCTTGTTTCCAACCTGTCTGATCGTCTGCACTTTAACCGTGTTCAGATCTGAGCCATTAGCGCGTTAATGTTCTCATAAACAGTCAAAACGACGGCCAAAACTATAAATGCGAGACCCGAGTTGTAATAAAAAAAAATAAAAATACACGTCCTTTAACCTTAAAGATGTCGCTCCACTGATGGAGCAATTCATGAGCACCTTCCTGAGTCGGTCTTCATCACTCACGTCTTCAGACAGCGCAGCAGTTTCTACGAGCCACGCTGATCAGACCAGCTGCAGGTCTGTGGTGGATCAGACCGCTCATGCATGACCGTGCGCTCGAGAGGATCCTTTATGCGTCATATTGAGTGACGCGCTCGCCGCTGTGGGAGGACGAGGATGACGACGGACGTAGTCCTGGCGACGTCACACGGCGGTTTGTGGACTTCGGTTCTCAAGCCTTGAGTTCAGCAATTTGGTCGTTGCTATCTTGGAATTTTTGCAACCAGGAGAAGGATGTGACCATATTTGGACTGTGAAGGAGCGACGGGTGGATCTGATGAACACAAGCAGCAGAGCAGCACCCTTACTGGATCTGGATCCATCTGGATTCTGGTGTGAAGATGCATTGGTAGCGACCTGTCAATCACTAGGTAGCCCCGCCCCCTAAAGCATCCCCTGCTTTCTGGTCTGGTGGACTCTAAATGGACCATAATGTACTAAATGAACATCATGCTGGATTGAAGAAGACTTGAAACTAGAGATTGAGACCATAAACTCATGTTTACTGAGATAATGCATCACGTTAGAAGGAGGTTGCCACCTGGTTAACACACACACATTAATGGCCGTGACCCCGACTGAGTCTCCGTAGCTGAGAGGGTCGACGCTCGCTTCATGAATGACTTCACTACAAAGGCCAGAAACACATTTGGCTCCAACACCAGTCGCACCAAATGGACGGGAACACAACAAAGGCTGCGTTTGTAGAGCTAAGCATCCACACCCCCGCCTCCCTCCCCCCAATGGTCCCACCCACTGAGGTGCTGGCTTCCCTTCTGCTTCATCTGCATGTTCACACACACATAAACACACACACATAAACACACACATGCACACGTTCAGACTGCAGGGCCCATTTCTTCACAGCCGAATGAGTGAACAACTTTGTGACCTGATGTGAAGAAAAGGGTGCGTTTGTGTTCCGTGGGGCTTTTGAGGACGGGGTTAACAAGTTGACGGGTCTTTGGCTTTACGCCACGAAACAGTTTGGTTTCTAAAGAAGCATATCAGCAAATGTTAGTAAAACTCCATTTTTGTGTCATTGAAGGTGAGACCTTGTTTTTCACGCACTGGTAGATGCTGAGCTTTACAGCTGTTCTGCTTCCGTTCCACGTCTTCCATCAGAGTATCAGAAAAACATCCACATTACACATTCAGCTGTTGATTTTACTACTTTATCTATTCTGTAGATTTCTGCTAAATTCACCAAACGTTACAATAAGACAATGCCTCATTTGTTTATTTAAACATGACATTTCAGAAAACTTGTAATACAAAAAAAGAATTGTCTTAGTGTGAGTAATCAACAGGGGACGTGCATGGTGATATCTATCTTTTTCTCAGACCCAGAGTCACTTTGTTGAATATTTATTATTCTCACATTTTCTAAAGAGGCTCATTCCTTTAGTTGTGATGCATTTGAGGGGAATTGCTTTTCTTATTAATATGAGATTCAGTCAGCCATTAGAAATGTCCTTCATAGTTAGACGTTTCAGAGCCTTATTCACTGTAACTTGAGTAAAGAAGATGAAGCAGTACTTCTACTTTCAGTCTTTCTGAAGTACTTCTATTGAGTAGTACCTCTGTCGAATGGACAACATCGACCCGTCCACAGCGGTCTGTCTACCCATGATGCTCAGAGAGAACGCGGGTCATTGTTGAGTGTACCGATGGATGAAGTAGCCCTGCTTCCTCTGAATGCATCTCCCTGCTCCTGGTCAACACAGCCCAGTGGCATCCTTTCTACGGCTGCTTATCTCAGGTATTTATACGGGCAGATGTCCCGGGCGATGAGTTTCACCCTCTTCCAGGAGCTAAAACATGGCGGGGGTATAATTATACATAGCCGTGCAGCAGGCAGCAAGATGGAAAATGTAATTCTCCAAACGATTTACATGGAGATGACACAATAACATCCATTATACCATTTTAAATTGTACATCAGCCGTTGTAACAGATAGTCACAGGCCTGTCGCCAACTGATGAATGGAAATCAATGGGAGCACCAATTAACTCAACTGTTGTGCCGTGTCTATTTCTCGTCACAGATTTAACTTGTATAATGAATCCGTTCCCTCCGAGCCGCCCGGCTGCGTCTGAAACAACATGTTGAGAAGTTCCTCCCGAACAACAATCCGTGTCCTCACATGCACCGGGGGGGTTGAGACGGCGAGGAGTCCTGCTTCTAAATCAGACGTCCTCAAACGCCGCTCGTCTTTGGGTTGAAGGTTGAAGTGGCACAGCACGCCGTCGCTGTAGTAAATGAATGATGCTTAAGGAAACTATGGATTAATTCTAGATGGCCCAACGTGGCACAGTGCATGTATGCATCTCTGACCGAGCGTCCTCCGTGCAGCCGTTCATATAAAGAGGGAACCTGCTCCGTAGACAGAGGACAGATGGAAAACAACGCTAATAGCCGACGCTCTCACGGGCCTCGTTGCCCTTGAGCAGCGCAACGTCTGATTAGGCTTCACTTAAGTTGGTTAGCCTGAAGCAGACTCCAGCCGGCCGGGCAGAGGGAAGGTAAACAACAACGATCCAATCACATCATATTTATGCACAGAATATTAACGCCTATTCAGCTTCGTCCCTGAAGCTGTGGGCGTCATATCTCTGACGAACGCCTCCCTTCAGAACGACCAGAGCACGTGGAAATACCACAGAACAGCATTCAAGTCAATGGATGTACATACAAGTCAATGGGCAGAGCGGCCGCCATGTTTATGTGGGCTGTTGCCGTAGTAACGGGCCAATTCCGTATCCAGTAAAACGACTTTGGGCAAGTCGGACTCACTGAGGTTTTTTTTTTAACATAATAGATGTTTTGGATGATTAACCAGACAAAACAACCCATTTGAAAATGGCGTCTTGGGTTTTAGAGAATTGGGGTTTTTCACTCGTTTCTGACAAAAAAAACAAGACAATTTTAAAAAATCCAACTACTCAAAGATGAAGAAATCCATTGGTCCACACCACAATGTGTGCTCCCATGAGACTGGTTCATTGTGTTTGTATCTTCAGTATTTAGTTTGAAGTTCAGTAAAATGCTTTGAATGATGGTTGGTTGGTGTGAGTCGGCTTACATTACTGTTAAAAACAACAAATAAAAACATCACAACCTCCTCTGCTTTTACACATTTCAGAAGAACGTGATGAAGGAAAGAGCACCTCCATTGTGTCTCCATTCTTATCCAAACAAAGAACGCTGCCTCGTTGTTTTATCCTGTTCATCCAGAAGCAGGTGCACACTAATATACATAGTAATATAGAGCAGCACGCACACATGGACCATGATAAACACGGGACCTCGAGGAGAATCTGATACTTAAGTACAATGAACATGCAATACTGCAGAACGCTGCATCAATGAAATATTAAACTTCATAAGAATAATTGAGATCAAGGGGGTTCATTTCAAAATCAAGGAAATTACAACTATTGTTTCTAGACTTGTTTTTATCTGCTTTTAGCTGCTCGTGGAGATAAAACTCCTACATCCAGATAACGTGATACACAGATAAAGTCCCAGTGAAACTGAATATTATTCAACATTTAAGAGACAGATTTGAATCAAACCTGTTCGATTAAAGTGCTGAGAAGTGGGCGGTGCTACGGAGAACCTCACACCTAAAAGTTGGTGTTTAATTGATGGATGAACGTCATGATATTTGAAATTGGTCAGCAGTTTACATTAACATAAGTCATTTTTTTGCTAATATTGTTGTTTGTGCACAATATGACTACTGTATATAAATAATGTAAATACTGATCCTGTACTTTTATTGCATATACTAAACTGTATTGTTATATCTTAACCTATATTTAGTTATTTAGTATTATGTGTTATTGTATATATAAAGTTCTATTTTATCGTATCTGATCCTAATATGATGAAAAATATTTAATCTCGACTTTAATCTCGAATTATTTTTGCATTAAATTCATAAAATTGGGAACAGGGTGATTCAGAGAGCATATATGCTGAGTGACATATTAAATGGTGATAGAAGCCCTCCTTACAGTCGCTTCACATCAACCATAACTCCCTTTGTTTATGTATTTATTTAACAATAATAAAGACTGTATTCCGCGTGTGAAAGTAGTGTCAGGTCAGAGGGAACTCGTCTGGACACCGAGTCGTCCCTACTGCTCCGGTAACCGGGAGAATGCGCGCTCCTACCGTCCACGGCCATGCTCGGTCTCAGCGTGTATCTCTCCGTGGTGTCACCGGGACTCTCCCATCTCTTCTGGCGGATGGATTCAACGTCGTCGCCCGCTCTGCTGCTCTCAGCGCGGTGCTCGCTCACAGACCCGGAGGAGGAACGAGAAACCCCGGATCACAGTCCGCCTCTCCGCCGGCTCACGCGCCGGGACCGGTCCGATGTGAAGCGGCTCCTTCCGAATCTCCGCCCCCCGTCTCCGTACCTGACCGCCGGGAGACAAAAGGTCATTCCGCCCCGACACCAGCTGTTACTGGATCCAGATAGCCTCCCTCCCTCCCTCTCCTCTCTCTCTCTCTCTCTCTCTCTCTCTCTCTCTCTCTCTCTCTCTCTCTCTCTCACGTCACGCCCCTTTATTTATTTTATGTTAATGAGTTTACAGTAGGATGTTATATTATATTTTATATTCTAGTTATAGGTATAATCACACTGTATTCTGATTTATTAATTATATTGTGTATTCTGGTGTTGATGTACACTAAGTGGGCGGAGTCATGGTGACATCACCCTACGGGTTTTGAAGCCTTGAGTTCGCCATCTTGGTATTTTTGCAACCAGTGAAAGGAAGTGACCATATTAGGACTGTGGATGTGCAATATACAGGATTCAGAGCCTCTTTAACCCTTTTAGATCACATCCCGGTCATATTGTACACCTATTTAATAATATATGCTGGGGAAAAATACATTTCTTTTTTATTTTATATGAAAATCCAATCTCTTTTCCTAGATAATTAAACCCGTACCAACCAATACAATCGTGATACCCATCCATCAGTCAATCTGCAGCTTCAGCTCTGCACAGAGGTAAAGATTGCTTATCTTTGCAACGATCATAAGATCATAAGAAGATACTCTTGAAATGCCGTTTCTAAAGCAGCAAACAACTAGAATAGAGATTTACGGTAATAATGTGAGAAGAGAATGTGTGTGTTGTTATCAGAGCCTCCAGCTAGCTCGTGGCAGGAAGTGGGTGGAAGTGGCACCTTTGTTGTAGTTCACACTGTTAGCACCGTTAGCTGCTAGCTGCCGGCTCAGCCGTTGCCATGTTGAGAGACATTCAGCCTCATTCAGCACCTTTAAAGCTGCTGCAGCATACACGTTGCCCCATTCAACACAGATTTAATTTTGTTGTTGAGAGTATTGGTGATATTCCTGCAGTTACTGTGAGCTGAATTCTATGATCAGTGATAAAACTGAGCCGCACAATGAAGGTAAATCACACCAATAATTGTGTCTGCCTCTCCAGTCCACGCTGCAGCTTTGTGGCGGTGCTTAAAGGGAACTCATGGTGTTTGTCAAACTGGCGTAACCCCCATTATTTTCTTCCTCTACAACTCTTCCAGATAAAGTTTTACTCAGCACCTCGCTTCTAGAGGTTTGGGAAATGCAGGCTGTGTCGAAGGCCAGGAGCACAAATCTCCAACGAAAAAAGCCCAACAACTTCAGCTTAAAGCGATCTTTTGAAGAACTTGTCTTTGTGAGAGTAAACCCAGAAAGAAGTCAGCTGGGAGTGTTCCTGTTGTTGTACAGTGGCAGCAGCGAAGCCTGCACAGTGTGCACCTTGTCATTTCTATTTGTGCAGGTTGCAAACTTGCAGACAAGAAATCTCTCGTCTTGCATTCAGCCACCGCTTCACTGTGCAAACAAGCCGAGCCAAAGAAGTGAGCTCCCCATCTCCAGCTGACATAAACAAACCTGCCACGCATTCATGAATACGGAAAGTGAGTCAGCCGGCATGTTGACAATGTGGATCCGCCACGCAACGCAGCTCCTCGTGTTGACTTTCAGTCAAGACAAGTGCTTAGAGGATCTCTGTAGATTTACACGCTCGTATTTCACAATAAAATCACTGGACTGACACAGTATGACGTGTTTAATGAGTAAATACGTAGCAAGAAGCTTGTGATAAACATGCCAACATGTGAATTTAAAGGGTATTTCATGACGTATTTTATTTTGTAAAACGTTAAAATATCTTATGGTTCTGTTTAGTGTTCATTTTATTCAATATTTATTAGACTCTATAGTCGTTTATTGTTTTAATTACACATGAAACTTAAACGCTTTGGGGCTTAGGGTCGTTTAATTTGGAGGACTTTGCATAATGGGACTAAAAAACATCCGTCATTAGACCTTTAATAGCGTAACTATTATTATCTGCGGTATGTCATGCTGGCTTCCAGTCAATAATTCCGACTCAGCTCCCTCCACAATCCCAGAAGACATTTCTGCATGCCGAACTGTATTCTCCACGACGAATCAGCTGAGCTTTCTGGGTAACATTGGTGGAGTGCCCACCTGCTTTTAAGGTGGTTGAAACAAAAAGGTCAAGAGCCTGTGTGGGATACCATCTATGCAAACCCACAATGTCTTTTTTCTGTTTTCCCTTCACTAACCAAGAAACACACAGAATATGACATCCACTGGATGCTTGCAGAAAAGCCTAAAAGCATCCATCCCCCTGCAGACACGCACGCCGGCCGCTATTTACCCGTCAAACAGCCGAGCTTCGCTTCAAAGCCGAGAACTTCGGGAGCAAGTTGCATACCCGGCTAATTGATTCTGCCGGCGCTCAGCTGCACTTAGACTCCTTTTTCTTTCTTTTTTTCTGTAAGAAGATATGTCTCTGAAAGACTTCAAGACAGTCCATCAGGTCTGTGTTGGAAGACGAGGGCCCTCCCCAGAGTCCGAGCGCCGGATCATCAAAGGCTGGATAACGAGGAACAAAGCCGGTCCGTCAGGGCTGCACCGCCATGCTGACAGGGAGTGAACCCGCCGCTCGTTTTCCACGCACAAAGACACTTCTACGGAGTTACAGCCGATGTTGCACTTCACGTGCTTTCCCTTTCTCCGTGCTCGTAGACCCCCTCGCACACGTGGCAAAGACGGAGTTTAGAAGTGTGCTGTGGAAAATTGAGCAGTCAAAGCTTGTATCTTTAATTGAGAGGATGGTCAGTGCAGTGAATAATGAAGGGCCGGGTCCTGCAGAGGTCAGGGGGGTCAGACTTGCCGAGTCCGTCAGGTAGACAGGTGGCAGAAACATATAAGCAGCTCTTGTGGAAAAAGGAAACGGTGGTACGGCATTTTGCTGATAAACATGAGGGAATCGGAGCTCAGGGGAACGGATAATGCTGGTTTTTATATTCATTCTTCACTCTGCAGTCTGGAGTTTCCGCTGAGCGTTTGGTCCGGGCGTCTTTCCTTGTGATAAGCAGTTGTGGGAGGGAAGAATGATGGGAACACAGCGAGTGTTTGGGTCTCTATGCAGCCGATACGTTGCAACCTGTAACTAGCCGAGGATGCCGTTTCACTGCTATTGTGATACCTACGTTCACACACACCTGTTCACACACACCATTTCACCTGCACAACATTTTGGAAAACAGCCGTCACATAAAAAACAGAACTGTTGATAATTAAATGCAAATCCAATCCAGGTGTCTTAAACTTGCATTATGTCTACTGGCCATCAGGGGGCGACACCTCTGGTATTATAATAACTGTAATTATAATTATATTATAGGTCTATGAGAAAATGACCCTACTTCTCACTTGATTGATAAAAGTCAGAGGCCTGTTCGGTGTTCCTCATGGAACCTTCATCGGAAATCATACGTACGATAGTCACCGGCGAAAGATGGATATTTTTATATTAATAAAAATATATTACACGTTTGTCAATTTAAAAGAAATTAAGTTGCAGTTTGTTTGTAGATTTGTAACAGTATCAAGTATCAAAGTACTTCACCAACACGGCCGAACTTTAGCTAGCTATCTAGCTAGCTGGGGTTGCTGTCTAGCTAGCTGACTTAGCTCCATTCCAACACAATGTAACGTCATCTTAGATGAGGTGTTTTTTATCCAGTGACTCTTCTTATCAAACAGAAGAGAAAGAAGGAGCGAGACCTGTTGTTAGCGTGAGTCGATGGCCCTCAAACCCGTAGTCCACCATGGTATCATCAAAACTGGTCGATGCCATGAAAAAGGAGCGTCTCAGGCCGATGCTAGAGACACAGAGATGGAGAGAGAGACATAGAGAAGCTATTGATGCTGGAGTGTGACACCAGCTTTGCCACAGCTTTGCCAAAGCTGGTGTCATGGTGAATGGCTGTCCCTGAGTTGGCAGGAATAATGATGCCAAACAGGACCGACAAAACAAACGGGAAGAAAAGAGCAGTGAGGGAGGACCCGGCTAACCTCGGGTGCATCTCAACGCTCAGAAACAATTCAAAGAGGTTGAGTTTCAATAGAACCAGCCTCCTCTCCTGCCTGCACTTAATCTGATCTGAAAGGTGGAAGTGTAAGCGATCTAATGAATTCCCACAGGATGCTATTTACTCCGCTGAGATGAGTGCAGATGATAGAGAGGAATCCACTTTATAGTGTTAAACTGCGGCCCTGAGCTGTTTTACCCAATCAGAGACCCCGGAGAGTTTTCCCATAATTCCATGCGCATATTAGTCGTCTCCTTTTTGAAAAAGCTGGATTTATCCAGGACGTGGAGGGGGGGGAAACGAGAGATATATTCCCTTCACCACTCCCTGATCATCTTTTCTCCTGATCTGCACTCTGAATGTGTGTGTGTGTGTGTGGACATATTTTGCAGGGAGGGATGGGAAAGCAAGGTGATTCACATTCCACTCTCTCTGACGGTGACCTCACTGTTATTTAAATGACCAGGGACCGGTGTGTGAAGCTGAGCTGTTCAAACACAAACTCTCACACACTTTTCTGGCGGGTTCAGAAACATTTTCCTGACATACTACCTTAACTGTCTTAACGGGATCAGGACGAATGCCATCCTGAGCCTGTGGCTGAATGTCATTGATTCTTTGATAGAAATGAAATGCTCTTCAGCCCCTGTTCACTTCGTTAACACCGTGACATGCTTTTGTGGGCGGGCGCGTAGGTGGAGACAGAATCACTTTAATTAATGCCGGCTAACAAGTTTAATTGGCTTGTTTTTAAGAAGTGGCTGGAGAAAAGTTTCCCTCAATATGCTCCACAGCTAAAAAAAAGTCCTGTTGTTTGATGCTGACTTTAGCTGTGGAGCATGAAAGCATGGTGGAATTTAAAAGGTCACTAGCTAACAAACTTACTGCTGTTGTCATGGAGTGGGAATGCACATTGCTATAGCCCGATAAGTGACTACTTTGTTCAGGGTGTTGCATGAAAGCATGGCAGAATTAGCCAGAAAGCTAAGTAGCCAACAAGCAGCCAGGAGGCCTGCTAATTCCACCATGCTTTCATGCTGGTTCATCCCTCTAATAGTTAAGATGTGACGGCTGAGGAGGTTAGCAGAAGTCTAAGCTAAACCATTAGCAACATTTTCCCTCCATCTCTGAAACGTTTCGCCCATATAACTCATAAACGAGCCTCACATCACAGTTTATCATCTCAAACGTATGCAACATCAAACAACACAGCAAGGTGTGATTCAGCCGCTCGGAGGAGATTCATGTGTGCCTCCAGTTTTTCCTGTTTTCCTCCAGCTAGCACGTAATCATTACCATGACATTGGCTCCAAAAGGGTCTGTATGTTCATGGTTCATGTGTGCAGCAACACGATACAGAAGGGGATGAGATGAAGGAATAATCTGAATAAATGAACGGAGAAACATGACCAATGCATTCCCATCCCGGGCTGCGTGAGCACCAACATGCTTCACACGCTCGTTGTTTTTGATTTGGGATCAAGATTTACAAGAAGGGGAACGATGGAACTGACGAGGTGCACATTTCAGAGTTTGTGGTGTAAAACCTGTAGCACCGGCGTATAGATATGTGTGATATGTGTTCCTGTTTGGGTCCACTCGAGGCCTCGGAGGGAAACGCTGCTGCAAATGAATACAAATGTATTCCCAGTGATTATCATGGCGATTTCCCCCAGATGAGAGTGATGGTTTTCAGGGTGACGATGCTGCCCATCCATGGGGCAGGAGGGTCACCCAATGGTCTGATGAGTGTGAAAGTTATGTTAATTGCATGTTAGGAGGTTAACAGTCGTCGGATCTTGACACAGCTGAAAAGCTCTGAGAGGTTTTTAGAATCACGTTCTGTTGGCCGTTCCTTTTACTGAAGCTTCCTGCTTCTAACCCGTCTTATCTCTGTCCGGTTGAATCCAGTGTGAAGCCGGACTGGATGGACAGTTGGGGCTTTAAACTAATAACTTCTTTCAGACTGAGAAAAGAGTCGCAGTCGGAGTAATTACTGGCCCAACCGAAGGCAAAGTCACTGTAGGAACCCCAGCTAATGACAACGGTGGACCTAAAAGAAAAGAAGGGCAACAATTGCACCATCACTCATCATCCCTTCTCATCCAGTCTCATCGTTGGAAAGCTCACTCTGGAGGTCACTCTGGTCTTTTGAGTGTGATTACTTTACTGTGAGTTCTTTTATCTCTTCTTTTTTTTAAGTGTCTGTAGATGCAAGTCTTTCTTGGTTACTTAAATGATACTGTTTCCTTTCTTTTCTTTTATCAAATGAACTGTTTGATACCTTTACAAATAAACCACAGAAACATATTAAGAACCCATACTGATTACTAAAAGAATGTTCTACTGCTCTTTTGGTGGAAATACACAAACTGTATCATTAAGGAACATGTTGTGTGTTTTCAGCTCATGTCCAGAAACCAAGTTGGCTGCAGCAAAAGAATGGTGGTCACAAGATTCCTATGTAGTCCATGGTTCAAACACTAGAATAAAGCCCTTACATCACTGCAGAATTCTATTAAGAGTAGCAGATTCTAATTTATGGTATGACCTAATAAAAAAAGCAACCTAGTGCTAAGTGAAATCATCCAGGACCTTAACTCCATCATCACTTATATTTCCACAGAGGAACAAACACTCGGTGTCACCAGGGGGTCTATAAGAGGAGATTGAACTTAATCCACCGCAGAAAATGTATTTTGCTTTTAGCCAGTCAGCCTGGATTGTCAGAGGTTCAAGAGACTGGAATATTATTCCAATTCATATTAGACTACAAAGATATTGCAGTAACCAATTAAAACAAGGTGGTCATTTTTGCTGTATATCTTGAATGTTGTTTTGTATTTCTAAATGTCACGCTGCCTTTAACAACCGCGTGTCCTTTTCTAACCTAACCTTCTAAAGTGCATGACATGTTTTAATTCCTGTATTTGAGCATTTTTGCACCTTGGTCACACACGCTGCAGAAAAACAGCCCTTATGGCAAATTCCAGCATTCATTTATTTGTGTATTATATTAATTTGTGCTGTCGCTTCTCCCAAATAAATGAAATTAAACTAAAGCACATTGGATACAACAGAAATAGTTCCCATTTATCGCATACGTTGCTCACCATGTCTGTAAATGCTGAAAATGAGAATTTATGCGTTGCACCTTGGCTGCGTTAAGTCGATACAGAGGCAGGGTTTTCTGGCATTAAATGGAAGAGAAGATTGGAGAGAATCCAGCCAAGCTTCATCCTGCTGAGTAATGGCAGGATAGCTCACTCTCTTTGTCAGTCGCTCCGTCCATACCTGTCCAAACAACTCAAACAGTGAACGAGTCTCCTCTGGAGAAAGAAACGGTGAATGCATCACGGTCTGATCCGCTGTGTCTAAATAAGCCAGCTAAATCTCAGCCTCCCTCAAACAACACGTCTGGAGAACAGTCTCAGTCAATAATCTCATTTATCTGCTCAGCCGTCGGGGGAAACAAATCAGCTCTCCTTCGCATCACTTTTAAGCTGTCAGACTTCAAATGTGTAAAATATGAGCAACCCAGCACTAAAGCCTCCTTCGTCTCCCAAACTGAGAGGGAAAAATGAACGACATGAAGCGCTCCTCGTTGCTGTGAGTTCAAGCCAAATCAAGTCAAGAAGTGCACTCATGTTGCAGAAACACAGGACTTGAACCCAGGAGACCGGTGTTTGAGACTGTGTGTCCCAAAGTGGAACGAATGGTTGTTTTTGTTGCTTAAACTTAACAGTACATAGTTTTTTAAGCCTAACCTTGTTGCCTTAAAGGTTGAGTCGGTGATTCTATAAAGAAACACTTTCGGTTATATTACTTGAAATCCTCTGAACATACTGATAGCTATGAATACATTAAATGCTCTTTAAAAAATGTAATTTAAAAAATATCATCTGAGGCCGTGGACGGACTGTAAAAACCCTCGTCCAATCAGAGAAAGTAATTGGACGTCCTGCCCGTCTGCCGATGCTTACTTCCTGATTGAAGTCTGCCGATCTCCAGCACTCGTTTGGCGTTTTGGGGGAGGAGCTTTGAACAGAGGTCTGAGTGAAGGGGACGGGGCTTGCTCGGTTCGGCGATGCCTTCAAAGTCTCTGTGGTGTTTCCATATGACCTACTCTGCCTTTAACCTAACTAAGTGGTTTTCTTGCCTAACCCAATGACACTTTGTTCCGGTACATGAATCAGTGGATTTAAATGCTGTGACTACTTCATGGACCGTCGGACTGTTTAATCTATGTGCACACTTCAAGGTGAACCCATGAGGAGTGGACGGCGTCCGTCATTTTGTGCCACAATTGGCCGAATGAATCATTGCCAATATGATTGACCCACTGCACGCATATGTCTCCTTTTTCTTCCAACAAATTATTCTTCGAACACAAAATCAACCGTTTTTTTCCTTCCTTGAGTCTCCGATCAGACTAATTAGCTGACCTCCTCATTCAAAGCTTTGTTGTCTCACTGAGCTCGAGATCAATGAAATTCCATCTGCAGCATATGATGCCCAAAACCAGACTGGTTGGCCGTTCCTAAAGGGAAGAAGGCCCCGGATTGCAATTTGCTGTCGTCCTTCCTCAAGGACACGTCTCTTTGTTTCAAGAAGAATACACTGTCGGTAATAAGAGCTAAATAAACCATTAATCCTCTCAGGACTTTTCTTCTGTGCACAAATCAGGCTTTGTGCACGTAGACTGCTTTCAGCTAAGAGACGGTAATTGAGTTTAACACGTGTGTGTAATAGTGAAAAATGCTGTCCTTCTTTTTGTTTTGTTTCTTTGTGTGCTTCGCCCACATTGTATCTCGGATGTGATGAACTAAAATAACTGACAATGCGGCTGAGGCTTTATGAATGATGCGTCTTTGTGTGAGTAGGTGTGTGTTTGTAGGTGATGCATGAAAGCACATCAGTAAACCTGCCGTCTCAGCTGCTTCTCTGAGCAGACTGGGGACCGGTTCTGCAGGCTCCTTCATGCTACAGCACATCTTCATGCTACAGCACATCTCCATGCTACAACACATCTCCATGCTACAGCACATCTATACAGCACATCTTCATACTACAGCACATCTATACTGCACATCTACATGCTACAGCACATCTATACTGCACATCTACATGCTACAGCACATCTACATGCTACAGCACATCTATACTGCACATCTACATGCTACAGCACATCTTCATGCTACAGCACATCTATACAGCACATCTTCATGCTACAGCACATCTTCATGCTACAGCATATCTCCATGCTACAGCACATCTCCATGCTGCAGCACATCTATACAGCACATCTACATACTACAGCACATCTATACAGCACATCTACATGCTACAGCACATCTTCATGCTGCAGCACATCTATACAGCACATCTACATACTACAGCACATCTACATACTACAGCACATCTACATGCTACAGCACATCTTCATGCTACAGCACATCTACATGCTACAGCACATCTATACTGCACATCTACATGCTACAGCACATCTACATACTACAGCACATCTACATGCTTCAGCACATCTACATACTACAGCACATCTACATACTACAGCACATCTTCATGCTACAGCACATCTTCATGCTACAGCACATCTATACTGCACATCTACATGCTACAGCACATCTACATGCTACAGCACATCTATACTGCACATCTACATGCTACAGCACATCTACATGCTACAGCACATCTATACTGCACATCTACATGCTACAGCACATCTTCATGCTACAGCACATCTATACAGCACATCTTCATGCTACAGCACATCTTCATGCTACAGCATATCTCCATGCTACAGCACATCTCCATGCTGCAGCACATCTATACAGCACATCTACATACTACAGCACATCTATACAGCACATCTACATGCTACAGCACATCTTCATGCTGCAGCACATCTATACAGCACATCTACATACTACAGCACATCTACATGCTACAGCACATCTTCATGCTACAGCACATCTACATGCTACAGCACATCTATACTGCACATCTACATGCTACAGCACATCTACATACTACAGCACATCTACATGCTACAGCACATCTACATGCTTCAGCACATCTACATACTACAGCACATCTACATGCTTCAGCACATCTACATACTACAGCACATCTACATACTACAGCACATCTTCATGCTACAGCACATCTTCATGCTACAGCACATCTACATGCTACAGCACATCTACATGCTACAGCACATCTACATGCTGCAGCACATCTATACAGCACATCTACATACTACAGCACATCTACATGCTACAGCACATCTTCATGCTACAGCACATCTACATGCTACAGCACATCTATACTGCACATCTACATGCTACAGCACATCTACATACTACAGCACATCTACATGCTACAGCACATCTACATACTACAGCACATCTACATGCTACAGCACATCTACATACTACAGCACATCTACATACTACAGCACATCTACATACTACAGCACATCTACATACTACAGCACATGCTACAGCACATCTTCATGCTACAGCACATCTACATGCTACAGCACATCTACATACTACAGCACATCTACATACTACAGCACATCTTCATGCTACAGCACATCTTCATGCTACAGCACATCTACATACTACAGCACATCTACATGCTACAGCACATCTACATACTACAGCACATCTACATGCTACAGCACATCTACATACTACAGCACATCTACATACTACAGCACATCTTCATGCTACAGCACATCTTCATGCTACAGCACATCTACATACTACAGCACATCTACATGCTACAGCACATCTTCATGCTACAGCACATCTACATACTACAGCACATCTACATGCTACAGCACAGCTTCATGCAGCATGGCCGTGTGGAGAATCTGCTCCAGCGGTCGGACCCTCCGTCTCCTGGATGCACCGAACACACAGATTAAATGGAGTCCATGCAAACTGGCACACACATGAATGAGTAAACATGCAGATTATTCCATACTTGCATGTGAAATAGACACACTATCGTAACTCGCCTTGATTTGAAGCACGCCGTTGAGTTCACCAATCATTCACATCATCATTTATCTCCACAAATTAAAATATAAGACACAAAATGAGGGATATTGTTCTTTGAATGTCCTTCATCCAAAATGCAATGTTATCCAAATGAAGTGATTAGTCTTTGTTAAAAAAAATAAAATAAAAAAGGCTTAGCCATTAAGTGATTGTTTTTCAGCTTTGCTCAGATAGACAAACCACACTAATGGCCTCCTCTTACAAAAGGGAAATTATGATTTTTTGTTTATCTGGCATATTAAAAATCTACAACTTGATTGTCGATCATCATATGTGATGCTAATAAATAAATAACAATAATTAAATTAATTAATAATAATAAAGATGATGATGATAATAATATTGATAATCATTTGTTATGTATTTCTATAAATATATATATAATATTAATATTAATTCTTCATCAGATCTTTGGGCTTGATTGCCATCAGATGTGTCTTAAATCATCTGGTGTTAATTAGCAAAGACTCAACTCAAAACGAAGAACTACTATTATTGCTACAAAGGATGTTCACTTCAAAGAAGACGTGTCTTACCTGCGATGCAATAACAATATTTGTTTATTCATGAAATGTAGTGATTCCAGCATGCTTTAGTGCCACTTCAAGAGTTTTAAGCATATTTTGATGATAATCGATAATATCGTGAATCGCAATTATTTGGCAAAGATAATCGTAGCATGAAATCATTTGATAATAACATTTAAAGCCAAATGAAAAAGATCGTTAACCCAACATCTATTAAAATCACTTGTCACCTGACAGTTTTAGTGTCATGATTCCAAGTTGTCAAAATAAAGCAGGTAAACCAGAAAAAATATGTTTTTAGAGTCTCTTCATTCTGCACTTCTTTTCCAGCTCACAGCTGCATTCACGGGAAGCTTTGCCAAAAGTATGATGGCAGCACATCAAAGGGAATGATTATAGTGCGATCTTTGGTCGGAGCACAGCTACTCAGTCAGCCGTCACCACTCCAAACAGATATCATATCCTGAGCAGCTGTCTTCTGCAGAACGTCCTGATTGGTATCGTGTGTGTGTTGGAGTTTGGTTTATTCCTGCTTTTCTTCCCCAAAGTCTGATTTTAGCCATTTGGATGTGACATTGGGGTTTCTGCTCGTATGCTGGTCCCAGCAGAGATACATGAACCCATTCTTGTGCAAATGAAGCAGGGGACTACGTGTGTGCTTGGACCGGACTCTGAAGGGTTTCTCATTGTTCATACAGGCCAGTATCACCAATGATTTATTTATGACACTGACCTGGATCGCTCAGCCGTGGCTCAGCGTTGGCTCTCTTTCCCTTATTGTACAAAACATATGACGTGAATTCATGCCTCATATAATGCTGGTTTAAACAATAATAATAATAATTTGAATGAAAGAATCCCAGGGAGGTGAAAGAGTCTGAACTCGAGGCCTGCTTGGATTTGGTGCTCGTCTCTCTGAGCTTCTTCTAACGTGCCTGACGGGCCGTTTCCATCATAACGTTCCTCTCCCAGGAGGGAAATAATGTCTGCCCTCCGGGCCATGTAAATGAAGAAAAATGTAACGGCCCGGTCCAAGGAGCACACAGTGGATGTGTGGAAGTTAAATGTGATTTAAGCTAATTGATGAATGGCCTCAATTCATCACGAGGGATGGAACCCAGAAATGTCATGTCGGAACGTAATTACCTTTATTGCCGTCTCCCGTCTCATGTTGGAACGCAGCCTCTCTGACATGGTTATTTCTTCACCCATAATGCCGAGCGAGTCGCCGTAACACATTAACGCGTGCGTCAGAATCACTCAAAAATCACTTAGTGTGCGGCTGAATCAACATGAGAATCTAAATATCCTCTTGAAGACAATGTACTTCCATCTTTTATTAACTCCTCTCACTGAGCTGTGGAGTAGCTTCACTTAGGGTCCAATAAAAGAGGAGTTTTATTGTGGAAGGCTGATCCTTTTAAAATAAGGGGCTGTTACACAGGCATTATGTATATTATTACTGGCATTATGAAGAATGGCTTCATTTGAATTCGTCATTATTCAAACAAATGCCGGCTGTGTCATATATGTCATGACTGGGGTCACAGGTCCACTTGTACAACTCCATCAAGGGAGGTTGAGTGGTCTCATGATGTACCAAGAGCATAGTATGCTGATAATACATTCAATCTAATTACTAATATGCCTTTGACGTTTGCACGAATGCCCATAAGAAGAGGAATTGTGAGAATATTTAAGCAAAATTGAACACAAATATCACAGGAAAGGAAAAACATCCCCAAATATGCTCGCCATCAAATGAGGGTACCTTAAACAAATATATCATGAAGTTTGTTAAGGAAATTAATACACACCCAACACATACATAATAACTCACAGTAAAAACACAGTACGTGTATAGAAAGCCTGCAGACCTACTTCAAATGTGATCTATAGCAGTAGTTTATAGGCCAATTATTTTTCAGCATGTAGCGCCCTCCTGTGGCTTATATGTAAAACTGTAGTATATGTAGTATATTAGTATAAACATATTAAATATGTTAAATAAGTCATTTAAATGACGCGGTTACACGGTGTGATGTGGAACATATATTACATAATCATATGTAAATTAATAATATACTGTATATTCTGTATCTAAGAAGGTGAAAATAAACAGAAACCCGCCTGTCCTGTAGGGGCGCTGTCATAAACACCAACGGACGGTTCCCGGATGACGGGGTCGCTGTTAGCCGCGTACCGGAAGTGCGGCTGTTGTTTATCCGGCAGTTAGCCTCGTTGGAGTCGTTGCAGAAACGATGGCGAGCGCTTCGGCAAAACAAGGACCGAAAATTGTCTCTAAGTCGTCGGCGGGAGGCGCCGGGGCGGCGGGGGTCGGCGGCGGCCTCCCGGCGATGCCCCTCGCCTCCCCGCTCATGGGGAAGAAGAAGAAGCCGTTCCTGGGGATGCCCGCTCCGCTTGGCTACGTCCCCGGGCTGGGCAGAGGGTAAGCTAACATGCTAACGCTAGCCAGAACAGCCTGAAAAGACTTCGTATACTTCAGCACGCAATAGTAGTGAAACGAAAGAAGGCATTAGCTCGCTATTAGTTATTTATTCATTTATTTATTTTTTAATTTAATAAAAAAAAAAAAAAATTGTATTAATTATTTAACTTTATTTCGTTATTGGCATGTTTTAATGTTTTTTTTTCTCCAATGCTTTTAATGTTTTATGTTAAGCACTTTGAATTGCCCTGTGAAAGGTGCTTTACAAATAAAAGTGCCTTGCCTAGCCTATTAGCAATGTGGTCATCCCTATGTTGTTGCCCTCCTCAGATTATGATTATTATTATTATATGATCTGAGGGAATATAGGGCAGAGGGCACATAAACACTCCCATACCACATTACATTTAATTTATCTGACGCTTTAATCCTAGTAGGTTAAAATATACCAAAGTTTTCAGTGGGTGCATTGATTTGATATCCTTTTCGTAATGCTGAATGAACTAAAGTAGAAACGAGGAGGTGCTCCGCTTTATGTATACTTCATATCTATTTGTCTGATAGAGCACATATAGAGAGAACATGAAAACGGATGCTGGTCACGGAACAACTGCTGCTTATGTCTTGAGATGGAAATCAAAGTGTGCCCATGACAACTCTGCCAGCGTTTATTTGTGTAAAATTAAAGTTGACTGCCCTCCTCTTTAGTGCGACTGGCTTCACCACCCGATCTGATATCGGTCCTGCTCGTGATGCCAACGACCCGGTGGACGACAGACATGCACCTCCGGGGAAGAGGACGGTGGGGGACCAAATGAAGAAGAACCAGGAGGAGGATGAAGAAGATCTGAACGACACGAACTACGACGAGGTGCTTTTGATTGGACTGTTTGTTAATTGATGTCCATGTGATGATTAACAGGATACTTCAGTCATCCTGATCGCCTCGCCCTTTTTGTTCTTGTAGTTCAATGGATACGCGGGCAGCTTGTTCTCCAGCGGGCCCTACGAGAAGGATGACGAGGAAGCAGATGCTATATATGCCGCCCTGGACAAGAGGATGGACGAAAGACGCAAGGAAAGAAGGTCACTGAACGCATTTCCCACCTGACTTTGAGGGAACGAGCAGAGTTTGTTTGACATCCTGAGCACTCGGTGCTGCACGTGAATTTAGTTTAAATGGTGTTTACTTTCAGGGAGCTGAGAGAAAAGGAAGAAATCGAGAAATACCGTATGGAGCGACCCAAAATCCAGCAGCAGTTTTCAGATCTAAAGGTACATTATTGCTATTAACTGTTGCTTTACTTTCCCACCTGTGATCACATAGACATCTCTTCTGCTGTCCTCTTCTTACACCTGTCTTTAAACATTTTGTCACCGTTTGTTAGGAAACCATATCTTCTCAGACGCACTTTTCTCTAACTGGATTTTTCCTCCATTCTTCACAAAACCTAAACAAACATTACAATGAAGCCACATGTTTCTTTGCTGAATCAAAAAAGGGAGAACGGATCAACCTATAGCACATCCTGCCTTTTATAGCACTGAAAATGAGCGTGCTGTCGGCAACGTTGTTCACATCCAAGTGGACTGACGTACCTATTTTGTCAATCTTCATTCTCTTTTTCTCCACAGAGGAAGTTGTCAGAAGTGTCTGAGGAGGAGTGGCTGAGCATCCCCGAGGTGGGAGACGCCAGGAACAAACGCCAGAGAAATCCCCGCTATGAGAAACTTACCCCAATGCCCGACAGCTTCTTCTCCAAACACCTGCAGACCGGAGAGAACCACACCACCGTCGATCCTCTGCAAGGGGTCAGTGTGCACAAAACATAATGAAACATCCACACAAAGCACTCATCACAAAGAAGCACATGATGTAGTTTCAGCGTGCACCAGCAGGAGTCAGGGTATCTCAACGGAAACAGTTTGTAAATCCTTTTTTTTTCTCGTCTCAGTGGACAGCGAGGAAGATATCACGGCAATGTTTTTGATAAATGCTGCCATTAAGAATGAATATAATATATTGTTTTAAAATGTTAGAAAGCAAATACAAACTTTGTAACTGTAAACAGCTACAGTGTATTATGCATATTTCTGCTATTTGTAAGAAGGTTAAGACGTTAGTGTATTATCCATGTGTGCTGTTCTGAGTTTCTCTCCCCACACACAGTAGTGACTTGTTATAAACAGCGATGTTCAAAAATGAAATGAATCACTTGAACTCGGGGAAGATTAGACGTTGCTGGATAAAGGTTACTGACCTCATGACCTCCCGTTCTCTGAAAATCTCTGAAAACTGAGGCAAATTTGGCTCAACCGTTAAACTACCAGATCGATAAGCAACACCTATAAAATCTTAACAATCCCCATCCTTAATGATCTCTCGTGAAATGGAAAGTTGTCATTTTTTCCTCCTTGAATTCTCAAAGTTTTCATTATTAGCCTGCATTTAGTCCTCAGTTCAGCCTTGTGGCATAGGAGAGATGTATTCACACCTTTAATTTTCTCAGGTACGATTTACACTGCTGAGAAACGGGTCATATGATCTGGGCCAATCTTCACCCAGCAGTAACTGTTTCTTCTCGTCTCTAGCTGGGAGGTCTGAGCACGCCGTACCCAGGAAGCATGACGCCGGGGACCGGGGAGCTGGACATGAGGAAAATCGGCCAGGCCAGGAACACACTCATGGACATGAGGCTCAGCCAGGTAACTCGTGATCATCCATTACCCCTTCTATCATTCAGACTCTCGACGCTGTCGACTCACGGGATTTATCCTTTTCTCTCGTCTGCGTCGGCCTCAATCAGGTGTCGGACTCGGTGAGCGGACAGACGGTGGTGGATCCGAAGGGTTACCTGACGGATCTCAACTCCATGATCCCGACACACGGAGGAGACATCAGGTAGAGAAGATCCTCTGGTGTATTTGTGTGAATAAGTGTGTGTGTGAGCCTGATTTATCTTTGGTTCTGCATCACCAGTGACATCAAGAAGGCTCGTCTGCTGCTGAAGTCGGTGAGGGAGACCAATCCGCATCACCCGCCCGCCTGGATCGCCTCTGCCAGGCTGGAGGAGGTGACCGGCAAACTGCAGGTGGCGAGGAACCTGATCATGAAAGGCACGGAGATGTGTCCCAAGGTAAAGGCTGGTGGACCTGCTGAAGGCCGAAGCACCTCCAGACCATAGGCTGGGTGTAATCTGTTGATCTTATACACACCTATAACATGACGGAGACCTTTCAATCCACTTCTCCAGCTGTCTGGTTACATGACTATAACGTAACGCCTGCTAGGGATGCAAAATCAACACAGTCACATACAAACCAACACAGCCAACCTCATCTAACTGTTGCCCTGGTGATGATATACAGTATATTCTGGTGGGGTTTTTTTCTCCCCATCGGCAGGTTTTGGGGTTTCAGAGGGTTATGGTGGGCTGACCTTTAAGGTGCACAAATTCAAGCTTCTCCTTTGAGTTTTCCTGTTTCTTTCATATATTTTTAAACAATTTTACTGATAATAATTGACATTAATGGTAAAACAAATTGAAAATGTGTTTTCTTCTTCGTAATGTGTAAAACAAACTGAAATCAAAACAGTGACCCCAAAGCTGCAGTAAAGACGTGTTGTTGAACTGCTACCGCTGCACTGCCGCTGTGGGAATCCATCCTCGCCCTCCTGCTGATGTAAGCCTGTCTTCTCGCCCACCAGAGTGAGGATGTGTGGCTGGAGGCAGCCAGACTCCAGCCCGGCGACACCGCCAAAGCTGTGGTAGCGCAGGCCGTCCGCCACCTGCCGCAGTCCGTCCGCATCTACATCAGAGCTGCAGAGCTGGAGACGGACATCCGGGCCAAGAAACGGGTCCTCAGGAAGGGTAAGCCGTCCACATACTATCACTGTAGCACCATAGGAGGGTAAGCCGTCCACATACTATCACTGTAGCACCATAGGAGGGTAAGGCTACCAGATAATATCACTGTAGCACCTTAGGAGGGTAAGCCTTCAACATACTATCACTGTAGCACCATAGGAGGGTAAGGCTACCACATACTATCACTGTAGCACCATAGGAGGGTAAGCCTTCCACATACTATCACTGTAGCACCATAGGAGGGTAAGCCTTCAACATACTATCACTGTAGCACCATAGGAGGGTAAGGCTTCCAGATACTATCACTGTAGCACCATAGGAGGGTAAGGCTTCCACATAATATCACTGTAGCACCACAGGAGGGTAAGCCTTCAACATACTATCACTGTAGCACCATAGGAGGGTAAGCCTTCAACATACTATAACTGTAGCACCATAGGAGGGTAAGCCTTCAACATACTATCACTGTAGCACCATAGGAGGGTAAGGCTACCAGATAATATCACTGTAGCACCATAGGAGGGTAAGGCTTCCACATAATATCACTGTAGCACCACAGGAGGGTAAGCCTTCAACATACTATCACTGTAGCACCATAGGAGGGTAAGCCTTCAACATACTATCACTGTAGCACCATAGGAGGGTAAGCCGTCCACATACTATCACTGTAGCACCATAGGAGGGTAAGGCTACCAGATAATATCACTGTAGCACCTTAGGAGGGTAAGCCTTCAACATACTATCACTGTAGCACCATAGGAGGGTAAGGCTACCACATACTATCACTGTAGCACCATAGGAGGGTAAGGCTACCACATACTATCACTGTAGCACCATAGGAGGGTAAGCCTTCCACATACTATCACTGTAGCACCATAGGAGGGTAAGCCTTCAACATACTATAACTGTAGCACCATAGGAGGGTAAGGCTTCCAGATACTATCACTGTAGCACCATAGGAGGGTAAGGCTTCCAGATACTATCACTGTAGCACCATAGGAGGGTAAGGCTTCCACATAATATCACTGTAGCACCACAGGAGGGTAAGCCTTCAACATACTATCACTGTAGCACCATAGGAGGGTAAGCCTTCAACATACTATAACTGTAGCACCATAGGAGGGTAAGCCTTCAACATACTATCACTGTAGCACCATAGGAGGGTAAGGCTACCAGATAATATCACTGTAGCACCATAGGAGGGTAAGCCTTCCACATACTATCACTGTAGCACCATAGGAGGGTAAGGCTACCAGATACTATCACTGTAGCACCATAGGAGGGTAAGCCTTCAACATACTATCACTGTAGCACCATAGGAGGGTAAGGCTTCCAGATAATATCACTGTAGCACCATAGGAGGGTAAGGCTTCCACATAATATCACTGTAGCACCATAGGAGGGTAAGCCTTCAACATACTATCACTGTAGCACCATAGGAGGGTAAGGCTTCCACATAATATCACTGTAGCACCATAGGAGGGTAAGCCTTCAACATAATATCACTGTAGCACCATAGGAGGGTAAGGCTTCCAGATAATATAACTGTAGCACCATAGGAGGGTAAGCCTTCAACATACTATCACTGTAGCACCATAGGAGGGTAAGCCTTCAACATACTATCACTGTAGCACCATAGGAGGGTAAGCCTTCAACATACTATCACTGTAGCACCATAGGAGGGTAAGCCTTCCACATACTATCACTGTAGCACCATAGGAGGGTAAGGCTTCCAGATAATATCACTGTAGCACCATAGGAGGGTAAGCCTTCAACATACTATCACTGTAGCACCATAGGAGGGTAAGGCTTCAACATACTATCACTGTAGCACCATAGGAGGGTAAGGCTACCAGATACTATCACTGTAGCACCATAGGAGGGTAAGGCTTCCAGATAATATCACTGTAGCACCATAGGAGGGTAAGCCTTCAACATACTATCACTGTAGCACCATAGGAGGGTAAGGCTTCCAGATAATATCACTGTAGCACCATAGGAGGGTAAGGCTACCAGATACTATCACTGTAGCACCATAGGAGGGTAAGGCTTCCAGATAATATCACTGTAGCACCATAGGAGGGTAAGCCTTCAACATACTATCACTGTAGCACCATAGGAGGGTAAGCCTACCAGATACTATCACTGTAGCACCATAGGAGGGTAAGGCTTCAACATACTATCACTGTAGCACCATAGGAGGGTAAGCCTACCAGATACTATCACTGTAGCACCATAGGAGGGTAAGGCTTCCAGATAATATCACTGTAGCACCATAGGAGGGTAAGCCTTCAACATACTATAACTGTAGCACCATAGGAGGGTAAGGCTTCCAGATAATATCACTGTAGCACCACAGGAAGTCCCACATTGGGTTTGGACGAGACGTTTGCTGCTGTGTTGATAGGAGGAGAGTCTCGTTTTCCTCCTCGTGAGCAGTGAATGAATACGTAACGATTTCCCAACCGAAAAGGAAGACACTAATTTCCATCCGTCCATTGTCTCATAACAGCGCCGACACACACACACACACACACACACTGTCTCATAACAGCGCCGACACACACACACACACACACACACACACACACACACACAGTCCCTGCACATGAGATTGCAAAAAGGCTTTCATTAGAGTTACATTTGGCAGCTGTAGACCTGGCTTCTCGTCAAGGCCAGGCACCTTGTTTGAACCACGGTGTCAATGCCCCGACATGCACACACACACACACACACACACTTCCCAGCAGCATACCCCACTGAAAGAGATGAATGTGGAGCTTCCTCTGTGGAAGAGCTGCCTCTACATGTCCAGCTGCCTCCTTGTTTCGTCACACACTTAACATCATCAACATCTTTGCCACTTTATATTATGTGTTGCCAACGTAAGGCTACTTGTGTTTTTCAGTCTTAAAACTTCTCCCTGAAAGAAACACACTGACCTGCTCACACACTGTAAATCAGGCGGCAACCTCCAGGTCTGAGGAGTCTCAAACCTGCATTTGATCTAAAGGCCATCAGGGGGCGACTCCTCCGGTTGCAAGAAGACATCTGATTGATTTGTTAAATTATTTTACAACCTTGCATGTTGTGTGAGAAATAATGATGTCTCGGATAAGAAACAAGAAGGTTGGTAGAGAAGAATGTTCTGCTCGTATGAAGGGCGATTCCAACACAGGAATGTGAACACGATAAGTGAGAGTGAACGGTGGAAAAACCTCCAAGAAGAGGAGAAACGGCTCACATGCAACAATTTCACAACAGTTTTCGTTTTCTAGGAATTATTACTGCCAGAAAGCTCCAGACTATTTTTTGTCGTCCATAGAGGTTATCTGCATTAAAAAATAAATGCTTGTCTTTATTATTTATTTATTCAATTATATATATATATATATATATATACAGAAGTGTAATTGTTGTGTAATGGTTCCCCTTGCAGCCCTGGAGAATGTGTCCAAGTCCGTCCGACTGTGGAAGACGGCCGTGGAGCTGGAGGAGCCGGAGGATGCCAGGATCATGCTTAGCAGAGCTGTGGAGTGCTGCCCTACGAGTGTGGAGGTCCGCGTAGCCACCAAACCCCCAACATATTCCATATGAGCTAACAGCCATCCCAATAATACATGTTTTCGTCCTCTTCAGCTGTGGCTGGCCCTGGCCCGGCTGGAGACGTACGAGAACGCCCGGCGTGTCCTGAACAAAGCCCGAGAGAACATCCCCACTGATCGCCACATCTGGATCACTGCTGCCAAGCTGGAGGAGGCCAACGGCAACACTCAGATGGTGGACAAGATCATCGACAGAGCCATCACCTCTCTGCGCGCCAACGGCGTGGAGATCAACAGGGAGCAGTGGATACAGGTGGGTTTCAGAGAGGAATCAGGGTTTCCTGCAGTCAGCATTGAGGTCAAGACCGCGGAGACCAAGACCACAGTACATTGAGACCAAGACCGAGGGGTTGAGAACAAGTCATGAACCAAGACAGAATCCATACCGAGCCCAGACCAGTCCGAGTCCCACACTGTGGACACATCAACATGTTTAAATGTGGAACATGAAAACCATCTAGACGGTTTAGTGATGCCCACACGGTTGTGGGTCTTGACTGGTCCTGAAGTCAAATCCAGAGTCTTCTGTTGTCTGAGACGAGACCGAGTCTGAATGACCTTGATTCTGAGAACTTCAGTAAACGTCTCGACTCAAAAGATTACTTCCTGCAGCTTTTAACGGCAGATGGAAACTTCTCCCATTTATATACAGACTATCAGGTCAGGTCCCATGTTTTTGTGTTCATACATGTGTAAATAGTGGTGGAAGTAGAACTACCTTTTTAAACTATCCCTGGGTGTTGACAGAGTGTTCGGTGAAGCGTGCCAGTATTCTTTGGAATGCATGCCTTCAGCTTTTTCATCAATCCGAGCCGGCGCTGTGACTCACATTTACTGCAGCTCTCCGTTGTTTTGCAATCACAGGACTTTTTTCTTCTTGTTTTAATTTTTTCTTGCCCTTGCTTTTTCCATCTCTGATGGTTTGTGGTTATTGTAGTTGGTTTATCAAGGCAACGTGCCAGTACACTCAGTGCAACACTAACAGAGGATTAATTGAAAATGACAGGATTTGGCAGTTTGTTTAAAGAATCCTTTTGTGTGTGAGACCCGGAGCGGTTCCCTTCTCGGTCTGCCCTGAAGAGTCGTGTCTGCAGAGACGACCTTCCATCACAGGCCGTCTTTAAACTGGATAAAGATATGGGTTCATCTCAAATTGGCGGCCCATCCCCCCTCCATCCGGCCCACGGCCCATGTCAAAAAATGATTTTATTATTTTATACTCGTTTCATATCAATTCAAACTACCCCTTGTTACAATGGCAAAGGTCAGAGGTCGTGGTGCTGCATGTCCAGCCTTGACTGTAGTCGCTTCCTTTGTTTCCCCACAAGCAGCAAAGGCTTTCCAAGCAGAACAGAAAGGTGGGCTGGGAACACAACCGTTCAGTGGAAATACTACGTGCCTGATATGAAAACGTTCTACATAAATACAATATCTCTAAACAAGGAGAGCAGGATGAGAATGTTGACCCCTGATCTATTAGTTTCTCTCTGGCATTTCAGCTGTGTATTTATGGGCATATAAATCCCTCCACACTCTCCCTGAATGATCTCTTCTGGTCCTGCAGGATGCAGAGGAGTGTGACAAAGCAGGCAGCGTGGCCACCTGCCAGGCCGTGATCCGGGCCGTCATCGGGATCGGCATCGAGGAGGAGGACCGCAAACACACATGGATGGAGGACGCAGATAGTGTGAGTAACGGAAAGTAATCAGTCATTGTATAGTACTACGTATGCTGTTTCTGATTTAAACGCCACCATTAAACCTCTGTCTTTCATTAGTGTGTGGCCCATGGAGCGCTGGAGTGTGCCCGGGCCATCTATGCCCACGCTCTGCAGGTGTTCCCCAGTAAAAAGAGCGTCTGGCTTCGAGCGGCCTACTTCGAGAAGAATAACGGCACCAGGTGACCCGATGTGGTTTCTAGAAAAAACTATTTCAGCCGAACTTTAATTCTTCATGTCTGTTATTTATCACTGTGCTCCTCCTCCTCCACTCTTCCATGCCTCGTTGCATCTCTCAGGGAGTCTTTGGAGGCCCTGCTCCAAAGGGCCGTGGCCCATTGTCCCAAGGCAGAGGTCCTGTGGTTGATGGGGGCCAAATCCAAGTGGCTAGCTGAGGATGTACCTGCCGCCAGAAGTATCCTCGCTCTGGCCTTCCAGGTGAGCATTTTAGTAACGTGAACTTGTGTACGCAGTCTCCATGCAAGCCTGCGTCTAACTCTCTTCTCCCGTTTCCTGTTTCCAGGCTAACCCAAACAGTGAGGAGATCTGGCTGGCCGCTGTCAAGCTGGAGTCTGAGAACAACGAGTATGAAAGAGCCCGTCGACTGCTGGCCAAGGCCCGCAGCAGCGCCCCCACAGCCCGGGTGAGGACTGATCTCTGAGGGTTCAGAATTAGTTTCAGGCCCATCTACTCTCCATCAAGCAGACATCAGAAGGCAGATAGTTTGGTCGACTCCCAGCCCTCTGTGACCTTCTGTGACCTTCTGCAGACAGTTAGTTGAACCCTGTCTGAGAGGGGGTGTGGCCCGCTCAACTATCAGGTTTAATTCTTCTTCATGGTAAATTTAACGTGCGTACTTGAGGTGTCTTCTCCAAACACGTGGTCTCCCTCAGGTTCAGGCTTGCCAGGTTTCTAAACCTCAAAAGGTTCCACAGCTCAGGTTGACAGACGGTAAACTCTCTGTGATGACCTGGAAACGCTCCCTTTAGTCATCTCTATTGTATAACTCTGACATGTTTGACTACGACGGCCCACTTAGACGTTGGCTGGACTGATTGTAACGTCGGTAACACAACCGCTTGGTGTTGATGAAGCAGGTTTAGGCTCAGCTCCCCTGGAAGTAGGTAATTAATTCATGTGAAAGCTGGAATGGTGTCTAATGGAGCGAGAACAGAGGTTGTGTTAAAAGAATATTTACTGTCATTGACTGAATTTTATTATTAAATTACGTAAAAAGTCATGTTAGTAAAAAAAAAAGTAATAATTGCTGGTGTTACATCTCAAAAAGTAAAAAAAACTCTTAAATATAGATAGATTTGTTGGTGAAACCTTTTCAAAACAACAGAATGAAGCTGCGTTTCATCACAATGAAAACCAAATGTAATGAGAGTGACGGGTAATAATAGATTATGACCAACAACGAGAAAGTCAAATTGACTGTAGGTACACGTTGGTTTGGTCTCCAGGTATTCATGAAGTCGGTGAAGTTGGAGTGGGTGCTGGGGAACATCGAGGCCGGCCAGGAGTTGTGCACCGAGGCCCTGAAACACTACGAGGACTTCCCCAAACTCTGGATGATGAGAGGCCAGATAGAGGAGCAGTGTGAGAACATGGACAAGGCCCGCGAGGCTTACAACCAAGGGGTGAGCGTTTGTCCGTCGTCCTGGACTTTTCAATGCCAGCTTTTGACTACGTGCGTTTGATGAAGACGACTTGTTTGTTGCTGCAGTTGAAGAAGTGTCCCCACTCGGTGGGTCTGTGGTTGCTGCTGTCGCGTCTGGAGGAGAGGGTGGGTCAGCTGACCCGAGCCAGAGCCATCCTGGAGAAGGCCCGCCTCAAGAACCCCCAGGGCCCCGAGCTATGGTGAGGAGCAAAAACACACGCTGTCCCTTGGCTAAGCCCCGCCCCCTGCAGCTACTAGTTCATGATTCGCTAACATAGTAATGTTGATTCCTTTTCATATTTTAACCACAGCCCAGAAATCTGGGATAGATGAACCTGACACACGTTTCTATAATCACAATAATAATCTGATTGTCGTCGTTTGAAACAGGTTGGAGTCGGTCAGGCTGGAGTTTCGGGCCGGACTGAAGAATATCGCCAACACACTGATGGCCAAAGCCCTGCAGGAGTGCCCCAACTCAGGTGAGAATGCCCTCCGGTCGTCTTTTAAACCAAGACAGCAGGTCTGGAAAGCGTCTGTAAGGCCTTCAAAGTCATCAAATCTGTGGATTTGCTGGTTTCCTCAGCAGCATGACTTCATGTGTGTCCTTCCTCCCAGGGATCCTGTGGGCTGAGGCCGTGTTTTTGGAGCCCCGCCCTCAGAGGAAGACGAAGAGCGTGGATGCTTTGAAGAAGTGTGAACACGATCCCCACGTCTTGCTCGCTGTAGCCAAGTACGACCGCACCTTCTCACTCTAATTCTGAATAATTCATAATATTCAGGTCCACGTAATGCGACGTATTCAGACCTGCAGCTTGTTTGATTTGTTCCGATTCAGGGAGAAATATTTAAACACGTTACACTCGGACCTCGGTCGGGATTTTTGTCGCCCCCTGGTTCATTGTTGTAAAAATCCGCTCCAGCTTTCAGAAGCAACGAGCTCCGTCTGAATACGCTGTTCTTTAGCAAACCTGCAGACTAACTTCACGTGTGATCTTGGTGCTCAAACACTTCAGGTTGTTCTGGAGTGAACGCAAGATCACCAAAGCCAGAGAGTGGTTCCTGAGGACGGTGAAGATTGAGCCTGACCTGGGAGATGCGTGGGCTCTCTTCTACAAGTTTGAGCTGCAGCATGGCTCGGAGGTGAGGACTGAGCAATCAGCATGTTTACATGGAAGTCCTAACAAACCCACATGGTTCTCTTCTCACGGAGCGTGACGAATGCTTCTGCAGTCTGATGTCTCCTCCATGTAGCTCTGGTGTGTTAGCAGCTATGACTTCTCATTGTATCCTTTAGTCACCGTACTCCATCAATCGTGGCTCCAATAAGCACCACATCGTGAACCATTCCCTCTGGCTTTTGGTGTGAACCGCTTATAAAACACATTTTCTATCCGCTCTATGTTTTTTTTTCTCCCGTTGTCATGGTAACGCTGCGTGTCGGTATCTAACATCTCTTGTCCTGCGTCCAATCAGGAGCAACAGGAAGAGGTGCGAAAGCGCTGCGAGAATGCGGAGCCGCGCCACGGAGAGCTGTGGTGCGCCGAGTCCAAACACGTCCTCAACTGGCAGAAGAAAACAGGGGAGATATTAGCGGGGGTGGCCAGCAAGATCAAAAACACATTCTGAGACTTCTGGAGGACTCTGGAAACTCCTGGAGGACTCTGGGAGGAAACGACTAACCAGCTGGACCCGGACCTGCAGCAGATACCTTTCCCTTTTCAGGTTTTATGGAAGTCGGGATTCTCGCCGCCAGAGAACGATAACATTTATGTCAGAGTGAAAACAAACCAGCGTAGTCCATCCAACGTTCCCTTCTTACTTCTGCTGGTTGCATTTTAAAAAAGTGTTTGAAACTGCAGAGAATATGTTCTGCAATAATAATAATCAACAATAATCCAAAATGAAATGAATCCCATCGTTTTTTTGTCGAGAGAACCGATGTGATGCCTGCTTCTGGTTTTGGACCTGGTCTCCCACGTGATTCTGGTAACCCCTCCCTCGGAAGTCACGTGAGCACGTTCCTCGCAACTCTGCCGTAAAGCTGCACCTGATTAGTTTCCATGGCAACACGTGGAAAGAGAAACCCTGGCTTAAACCTTCCAGTGTGTAGAGTTTAGTGGCATCTATTAGCCGAAATGGATTGTAATATTCATGACGATGGTTTCATTAATAACAAATATTTATAGTTCAGAATTAGCCGGTCCTCTTCAAGGAGTCCAGTGTTGCACCTCCTGTGTTTCTACAGGAACCCAGAAGGGACAAACCTCTGGCTCCAGAGAGA